>OFHU01004474.1:0-363884 GCA_900245905.1 Lacerta viridis | reverse complement strand
GGGGAAAATAATTAACATGACACTTAGAGGCAGTCAATAATAATAATAAAACAAAGCCCAAAGACTAAAAGAAAATGGTGGGGGGGGGGTGTGAAAAAAAGGGGAGAAAGGACATAAGGGAAGAGACAAGGGCAAGAAATTAAGAATGACACTTGGGGGGGGGGAAGAGGGTGCCAAGTAAGAATGTGACAAAATATAATCAGTGCCCTGAAGAAAGGGTCATGGGATAGGTGAGTGGGAAGGGAGACATGTGCAAGGTAAGTGGGACGTGACAGGGGGCTGAATTGAGAGATTTCATTTTGGTTACGAAAGATGCCTGGGGAAAGGGATGGGGACAGAACTGGCAAGAGAAGTATGGGGTGGCAAATCAGAGAGGCAGTGGAGTGACACTTGCAGAACACGGCACTGCTGACAAATAAAGGGGATGTCGCTACTACTAAGACTGGTATGGGGGATACAAGTAGAGGAAGAATGCCAGGTAAAGGTTAAGGGGTACAATGGCTAGGCGCTCTTCACTGAATAAAGATGCACGGCAGATGTGCTCACATAGCACATAGTTAACTTATGGAATTCACTGCCACAAAATGTGGTTAACGGTCACCAGCTTAGATGGCTGAATGAGCTATTATACATGGAGGCCTATCAACAGCTACAGATCATGAAGACTATGTGGAGCTTCCATGCTCAGAGGCAGCATGCTTCTGCTGAAAGAAACACCAGGAAAGGGTTATTGCACTCAGATCCTGCTTGCAGGCTTCCCAAGATGCATCTGGTTGGCTATAGTGAGAAACAGGATGCTGGGCTAGATGGGCTCTTTGTTGAAGAGCAATACTTCATGGGTGGCTACAGCCAAGGATGGCTATGGCAAAAACCAGGGGTGCCTGGTGCCCTTGGGGGCTGGCAGAGCGAAAGGGAGGGAGGCCAACAGTAGGTGGAGCCACAGATAATGAAGAGGCGGAGCCTAGAAATTCTGGTTTGGTCCCTTCTGTTCCCTGTTGAGTTCTACAAAGGCAACACTGAGACTAAGGAGGAGGAAGCTAAGAGTCAGTGAGTGGGCTGGATGCCAGTAAGAAGACGAGCAGGAAAGGGCTGACTGCGGGCAGACTGAGGTTTGTGGGGCAGGCAGTGTCCCATTTGTGCTAATGGGCCAGCCCTCGGGGGGGGGGGCAGGAGCAAAGGTAAGTGCCCCCAGAGGGGGAGCAGGGGGACATGCATGCAAAATGGGCAATGGGGGGATGGCAGGAGCAGCACTGAGACGTGTGAGCTGAGTTATGATAGGACAAAAAAAAATCAATACACCCAGAGAAAAGGAGGCCAGCGTGGAATTGTCAGGAGAGGGAAAAACGCATTAGGTTAAGGCAAAGGCAGCAGCGACCCCTAAGGAGAAACATGGGGAGGGGGAAAAAGAGGAAAAAGAAAGAGGGGCACAACAGTTAAGGTGGGGAGATTGAAGCTCTGAACAAAGATGGCATGGATTCAGCAAGAGGAGCAAATTAAGGCTTGGGTTGTTGTTTTTTAAAAAAGAAAAATAAGGAGCAAAGCCTGTAATGGGGGGGGAGGGAGAGATGAACTGAGACAGGGCAACAGCTGGAGGCAACCCCCACTTCCCCCAAAAATAAAGCATCCCCAAAGATGGGCAAGCAGTTCTTTCTCCCCACCAACCAAAAAATGCAAATGCCAAACGACCCAAAGAAGGCAGCCCTGTGCAGGGAAGCTTTTTTAAGTGTAACGTTTTATTCTGTATATATATGTGTGTGTGTGTGTGCTGTAAGCTGCCCAGAGTGGCTGGGGCAACCCAGTCGGATGGGTGGGGTAGAAATAATAAAAGTCTCGCGAGGAGAAATAAGTTAAAAGGTGTGGAAGGAAATCGAGGGCGGAGGGGGGGCCTTTGGATCCAGTGACATTTGGTGGGCAGTACCAAAAAATAAAAACCCTCGAGAATATTTAGTATGTAAAACCATTATTATTAATAATAATAATAATAATATTACGTTTTAGTATGTTTCTTTATGTGCTGTAAGCCACCCAGAGTGGCTGGGGAAACGCAGCCAGAGGGGTAGAAATAATAAAAAATTATTGTCGTTATTGTTGTTATTGATGATGTTGTTGTTTTGTCAAAGAGAAAAACAACCATCAGACTTTTAGAAGACATCTGAAGGCAGCCCTGTTTAGGGAAGCTTTTAATGTTTAGACTATTGTATTTTAATATTTTGTTGGAAACCAGCCAGATGGGGGGGGTATAAATAATAATAATTATTATTATTCCTGATGGGGGGGGGGGAGAAGAGAAGGAGACACGTCATAGGGCGGCTGTGTGGGGAAAATATAAAATAAATGAGAGAGAAATCCGATAAAAACACGAGGTGAGATGTGAGGAGGAAGGCGGGGAGGCCGAGAGGGGGCTGAGGAAGGAAGAAGGCGGCCTTGCGAGGAGGAGGCCTCTCCCCGGCCCCGCTCACCGTGAGGCCGGTTCCCAGCACGATCACGTCGTACTCCTCGTTCATGGCTGCGGCGAAGAGGAGGCGGCTGCGGCAGGAGCTGCTGAGGAGGCAGAAGGAGGGCGTCGCGCCCGCGGAGGCGTCGGGTGAGGCGGCGGCGGCGGCGGCGGCGGCTCCTCTCTCCCCGCGGAGGCGCTGCAGCAGGAGCGGCGGCGGCTGAGGGGCCTGAGGGCGGCAGCAGTTTGCGGACGTCCAGGAGGAGGAGGAGCAGAAAATGGAGGCTCCGCTGCTGCTGCCGCTGCCGCCGCCGCCGGGAAGAGAGCGCGCCAGAGGGGAGGGGCCTGCGTCGTGGCGCGAGCCGGGTTGGCGGCGGCGGCGAGGGGAGGGCGGGGCAGGGGCGGGGCCTCCGCGGCCGCCCGAGGGGGAGGAGCGCCCAGGTGCCCCAATCTCCTCCATCGGAGAGGCGAGGCGGGAAGGGAGGGAGGGGGGGAGCTCGCCGGCGAGGAGACCGGATTGGTCCGCCGCCGAGAGGGAGGCGTCAGTCATCGGGATAGGCCCGCCCCCCGCGCGTCCCCATTCGCTGTCGGGAGGTGGAGGGGGGATGGTCGCGGAAGGAAACGGGTGCGCCCCCTGCCGGATGGGCTCGGTGGGGGTCGCGCAGGCGCAGAGGCGCGCGAGAGGCCGCTTGCCCTTCGCCGGGCTTCCGCTGCAGAAAATCGTGGCGGTTTTTTTTTGCTTTGCATTATTATCGTTGTTCTGATCCTTAGGTGAAGGGAGGTTGTTGTTGTTGTTAATAATAATAATAATAATAATAATAATAATAATAATAATAATAATAATAAAATAAACAACCACCTCCCTTCACCTAAGGATCACAACAACGATAATAATAATAAATAAATAAATAAATAATATAATATAATAAAATAAAATAAAACAAAATAAAATAAAATAAAAACAAAAGCAAAGCTATAAAGCCTTGAAGGCCACAGGACGATTTACTTCCTTTGCAATAGCCAGAAAATAAAGCGGATTATTTATTCCGATGCCCCTGCAGAGGATTTTGCAAGAGTGCTGGAGGCAAATCTTCCTCAGGACGGACTGGGCAAGCAAAGCCCGCTTGAAGTTGGTGGGGTTTACTCCTGAGTAAAACATGCAGAAGGCCTGGCTGCAAGGCTGCAATGCTGTCCGTCCTTATGGCTATTTGGGGGAAAGGCCCCCTTGGGTTGTGCTTCCCAGTAGGCCTGCTGCAAGGTGACGTTTACTCAGAGGTAAAGCCCTCGTGAGCATAACTGGTCACTGGGTAGTGGTATCCAATCTGCAATTGAAAGGTTTAGAGTAGACCCACTGCAGTCAATGGGTTTCGAGGAGACTCACTGCCATCAATGCATCTGAGTTGATCCCCACCCCCAGCGGGTTTATTCTGGATCCTATTGAGGTCTATGGGTGTGCTGGTAAATGATCAGGCATCTCCACTGCTTGGGAGCAGCTCATTTCAGGTGACTGACAGGTGGCTGGCCCCACCCAGCTGTCAAAAATGGCCTGGGGTGAGGGGTTGACCATCTTAAGGATCTAGCCTGCCTGCTGGAAAACACCTGCCATGCACGCTTACCTGAGAGTAAGTCCCCTTGAACCCAATGCGGTTTTGCCGCTGCGCAGACAATGCTTGCTACAAATTTCTAGAAAAAAGCTGGTTGCAAGATATTAAAATAATGCAACGCCCACTAGCATTTTTTGGAAGGGAACGAAATGGCAGATGCAACGGCCCCAGTAAACAAGACAGTCAGTACCGTCAGGAAACACCTGGGTGTAGAAAGAGAGGCTTCCGTTTGTGACAGAAACATCCAGCGTTCGAAACTCCCATTATTCCAGGCACGTTTTGCGACAGGGAATTTCATTAATGCGAGCGGTTTTTGAGCTCTGGGCACAGTACAGCGCCTAAGATTTCAGATTAAAACTGCAGAGTGGAAGGAAAGGAGGAGCATTTTCCATCTCCCCACTTCCAACCACTCTTTGAAGACTGGAGAAGGGACCCTCATAAGAATATTAGGGGGGGCAGGCAGGGGAAGGATGGATTTGTTTTTTGAACATAAGCTTTTAGCTGCAGTTCATTCATTTTCACCTTTGTATTCTTGTTATTAAAAAAGTGTACCTAGACCAGGGGTCCCCAAGCTAAGGCCCAGGGGCCGGATGCAGCCCAATCGCCTTCTAAACCCGGCCCGTGGACAGTCTTTGAATCAGCGTGACTTCTACATGAGTAGAATGTGTCCTTTTATTTAAAATACATCTCTGGGTTATTTGTGGGGCCTGCCTGGTGTTTTTACATGAGTAGAATGTGTGCTTTTATTTAAAATGCATCTCTGGGTTATTTGTGGGGCATAGGATTTCAGTGTTCAAAGCGACTAGCATGAGTTTGGCCAAACTGCGGGAGGCAGTGAAAGATAGGTGTGCCTGGCGTGCTCTGGTCCATGGGGTCACAAAGAGAGTCGGACATGACTGACAACAAAAGGAATTCATTCATATTTTTTTCCAAAATATAGTCTGGCCCCCCACAAGGTCTGAGGGACAGTGGACCGGCCCCCTGATGAAAAAAGTTTGCTGACCCCTGCCCTAGACACTCCATTGCAGCGCCCATAACCTAGGTTTAAGGTGCCATTTAGCTCCTAGCTTTCATATCTCATTGCTCGGAAGAACATGGCACAATGAGGAGGGCGGCATCCACACACAGCAGGGATCTCGGTGGTCCATCAGATGGTCTCTCAGATAACCTGGTGCCTGGTGTTTTCTAGGTCAAAACCAGGGGGGTTTGGTGGGGGGGGGTTAAAGCAGGAACTCAAGGAAACTGAGTTCCCTTACCTTTTTAAAATTAAATAATAATTATTATTTTTGTCGGGGGGTGGGGCTGGGATGCATATACAGTACACCCAGTGCCTGGGCCAGACAGTCAGGCTGTACATCCATAGCTGTGGAAAGAGTGCTGGGAGGAGCACAGAGAAAAGAAACGCCATGGTGCATTTGCAACTGCACGACCGGACCCCTTCATCTGCCCCAGCTGCAACAAACCATGTCTCTCCCCTCATCCATCTCTACATGCACAGCAGGGGCCATAATTCTCCAATGGTTTGATTTCACCCGCAAAGGCACACTCTTCCACTGTCTCCCGAGACAAATGAATGCCAACGAAAGACGTCGAATATATATTTACCCACACGTAAATGTGCATAGGATTCTACCCTAGGGCACGCTGTGATTTTAACAGTCTTGGGCACATATGCATCTCCAATAAAAAACCTTGCTCACAATCTTGACACGAATCAAAACTATGCATATTTTTAATTTATACACTGTATTGTATTTTTTTTTTACTATAATGGTTTGTACTCTGTCCCTCCACAAATTGGCAGGGCGGTAGAGCCGAGGTGTGGAAAGGGAGGGGGATAAATTATTTTGGCAATCGATGAATGAAGTTTACGAGACACGGAGGTGGGCTTTTTAAAATAACGACAATGATGTTGGTGTGAGAGCTAAAAGTGAGCTTCCATGTGCAGAAGCAGTCTGTCTTTGAATCAGCGTTCGTGGGGACGAATGAGAGAGGCAGACCTTGCTTGTGGGGTTTGAGGGGGCCTTTCTCTGTCCAATGCTGGGGGGTGGGGAATGGGGGGGGTGCCACTGGAATTTGATGCAGAGCGGCAAACAGTTACCACTTGGGGAACAAGAAATCAAGGAGTGTAATTAATACCCAAGGTAGTTCTGGTAACTGAGCCAGGCATCTGGTTGGCCACTGCGAGAACAAGATGTTGGTTTAGGTGGGCCCTTAGCATCAGGAAATGCTAAAGTGCTTCTCCCACCTCCCTGGCAGTAAAAACCTTAGTAATAATAATAATAATAATAATAAAAAGCAGAGACATCACCTTGCTGACAAAGGTCCGTATAGTTAAAGCTCTGGTTTTCCCAGTAGTGATGTATGGAAGTGAGAGCTGGACCATCAAGAAGGCTGGTCGCCGAAGAATTGATGCTTGTTTGGCAACTTGGAAGACATTTTCCTGGCACTCAGTGGCAGGCACGAAATGCACTCCCAAAAGCAGCCATGTGGGGCGGGTAGAGCAATCCTAATTCTGCCCGGGCAGCAAGAGAGTGGTGGATCTATCACTCCATCATATTTCGCTGTGCCTGTGAGGTGTAAGTCCAATTGATGGCTCGATTGAGAGATGGACAGATGGAGGGATGGACAGATAAATGATGGGTGGCTCACGCCTTTTGGATAATGTTAAGGCAGAAGATCACTGCAGATCAGATGGTGACAGCAGTCACGAAATTAAAAGACGCCTGCTTCTTGGGAGAAAAGCAATGACAAACCTAGACAGCATCTTAAAAAGCAGAGACATCACCTTGCCGACAAAGGTCCGTATAGTTAAAGCTATGGTTTTCCCAGTAGTAATGTATGGAAGTGAGAGCTGGACCATAAAGAAGGCTGATCGCCGAAGAATTGATGCTTTTGAATTATGGTGCTGGAGGAGACTCTTGAGAGTCCCATGGACTGCAAGAAGATCAAACTTATCCATCCTTAAAGAAATCAGCCCTGAGTGCTCACTGGAAGGACAGATCCTGAAGCTGAGGCTCCAGTACTTTGGCCACTCATGAGAAGAGAAGACTCCCTGGAAAAGACCCTGATGTTGGGAAAGATGGAGGGCACAAGGAGAAGGGGACGACAGAGGACGAGATGGTTGGACAGTGTTCTCGAAGCTACCAACATGAGTTTGACCAAACTGCAGGAGGCAGTGGAAGACAGGAGTGCCTGGCGTGGCTCTAGTCCATGGGGGTCACGAAGAGTCAGACACGACTAAACGACTAAACAACAAATAATAATAAATGAAATAAATGAAAAGCTTGGTGCCTTTTCACAACGGTGCCTCTAACCAGACGCCCGCCCCCTTTCCACGAGTGCCCCATGCTTTGGGGCCTCCTGCAAAACCAATTGCTTTACACTTCTTGCACAGAAACTAAGCAGAGGAAAATATGAATAGCCAATTGAATGATGAAACACACCAGCTGGCCTGAATGCAAAAAGAGAGAGGAAGAGAGAGAGAAAGGAGGTTTGGGTGGAGCTTTCAAGGGAACTTTGCTGATTGATGCAAGATTCTCACCCAGAGCACCTCTCTCTTCTTTCTCAAGCTCCCCTCTTCCCCGCCCCATTCAGATTTCCTGTGCGCAGCTGGAAAGAAGAAAAAACAACAACGTTTGAGCACTGCTAACTGCCAATCATTTCTGAGCATTGCCCGCAGGGAGTCGGTTTGTAATGCGATTTGCAAAAACCCAGACAAATGGTCATGCAGGAAAATGCACGGCCTACATTTTTGGGTGGCTCTTTGCTCTTTTGCTGGGGCTGCGTGATTTAAAACAAAAAACAAAAACCTGTCGGGTTGTAAAAGCAGATCACTAAGGCCCCATCTGCAGTATACAGCAATATGATGATGCCACAGTTACGGCTTTCCCCAAAGTGTTGTGTCGTGGGTTCTGATAGCAAGAAGTCCAGCAACACTTCTTAGTGAAAACAGCTCTTTATTGTAAGGGATAAGACAAGACTGGGGATAGGGGGTAGGGAAAGCTCTATTTATAGACACATTGGGACTGAGGGAAAAGATACATTTTAGCGGGAACCAATAATATTCAAACTTTCCGGCGGGACCCAATCAGGCTGTGGATTGTGATTGAACACTTCAAATTGACCAATAGCAATACTTTACCCTGCTGCCAGAATATCTTATTTAATACACAACACTCCCCCGCACCTAGTTGAGACTATACACGTAATCTTTCAAGTATTGCGGAGGTCTTCGAGTCCTACCGGATCGCCTAACCCCCGGTGTGTCACTCCTTGGACTATCCGTGGTCAGACTTCTCTCTCCAATAACCTCGGGTACCTCAGCTGGAGCTGTGTCACTAGCTGACTCTCTAGGCTGACTAGTTGTTTCCGGGTTAGGTTCATCAGTGGTGATCTCGGTTTCCTGACTCTCGGAGCCCTCCACCCCCTGTGGCCCGGAGTCATCCTGACTAGACTGCTGCGATTCACCGGACGCCGGCAGAGTTGTGCGCGGCTCCTCCCCCCTCGGGCTTACCCTGCTTGGGAACCGGCGCCTTAGCTGGTCAATGTGGCGGCGCATTACTCTGCCATCCTCTAACGTCACAAAATATGACACTGGCCCACTGGGTCGGGTGACCACCCCCGGCACCCATGCGGGTCCCCTTGCATAGTTCCGGACCCAAACCAAATCCTCTGTTGACAGGTATCGGGTTCTGTCACCCTCGGCAGCCGGTGGTTCTCTTGTATCGCGGCCCGGCACCTTGTCAGGGTGGACATAGTCTAGGATTGTGGCTAACCTCCTCCCCATTAATAACTCAGCTGGGGACTTGCCTGTGGATGCACACGGCGTTGTGTGCTGCAGGAACAACATCCTTGCAATGCGAGCAGACCAATCCCCTTCCAAGAGGCGCGCTATTGCACCCTTGGCTGTGCGCACCATCCGTTCGGCTTGTCCGTTCGAGGATGGATGAAAGGGAGCAGAAGTGACCCCTCTAATGAAATTATCGGCCAGGAATGCCCTGAACTCTTGGGACACAAAAGCCGCCCCGTTGTCTGATACTATGGTCTCGGGTAACCCATGCGTTGCAAACAAAATGCGAAGGGCCCTGATTACAGCAGCTGAGGACATGTTTGGAACAATTGAGACCTCCAGCCATTTCGAGTAGGCGTCTACTACAATTAAGAACACCTTTCCCTGAAACGGCCCTGCAAAATCTACATGGAGCCGGCTCCACGGGTTCTTAGCCCGCTCCCACCAATGCACTGGTGCCCTGGGCATTTCTGGGTGCACCTCCTGGCACGCTCGACAGGTGCGCACCCATTGTTCAATGTCCTTGTCCATGCCAGGCCACCACACATAGCACCTGGCTAAAGATTTCATCCGAACCATGCCTGGATGACCCATGTGTAATGTGTCCAACACCTCATTCTGTAGAGACCTTGGAATAACCACCCTATCGCCCCACAATATGCAACCCTTATGGAGGGACAGCTCATTTTGTCTTGCCATGAAAGGTCTAAATTTCTCTTCCTGAGTCCCACTTGGCCATCCCCTCCCCACCCACACAAGGACACGGGCGAGGACGGGGTCCCTTTTAGTTCTTGCGGCGATGTCGACGGCCGTCACGGGTGGTCCGGGAAGTGTCTCCATCATCATGACGTGCTCGGCCGGGGCTGGGTCGTCGTCGGCTGCTCCAGGTAGTGGTAGACGACTCAGCGCGTCCGCATGGCACAACAGCTTACCCTTCACATGACACAGTTCGTATTGAAATCCATTCAAAAAGATGGACCATCGGAGCATGCGTGGGGACAAGATTTGAGGCGTTTGTTTATGTGGGCTGAACAAACCCAGCAAAGGCTTGTGGTCCGTTTGAATTGTGAAAGGGCGGCCGTACACGTAGTCATGGAACTTCTTGATTCCTGTGACTATAGCCAGTGCCTCCTTATCAATCTGGGCATAGTTCCGCTCTGTGGGGCTCAAGGTTCTGGAATAGAATGAGATTGGACGCTCCGACCCATCCGCCTCCCGGTGACTCAAGACAGCCCCCACGCCATATTGTGAGGCATCACACGCCAGCACCAGTGGTTTAGCAGCATCATAGTGGGCAAGCGTACTTTCCTTTGACAGCACGCCCCGCAGCGTTTCAAAAGCTCTCTGTTGCGGTTGCCCCCAACGCCATGCACACTTCTTTTGGAGTAGCCGATGCAGTGGTTCGGCTATCGATGCCTTGTGTGGCACAAAGGCGTGATAGAAATTGACGAGGCCCAAGAAGGACTGCAGCTCAGCCTTGTTACTAGGTGTCGGTGCTGCGGCGATAGCCTTAACCTTGTCTTCCATGGGGTGGATGCCAGCAGCATCAATTCTGTACCCTAAGAAGTTCACAGCTGCTACCCCAAAACTACATTTCTCTTTCTTTAGTTTCAACCCCGCATCCCGGAATTTGCATAGGACTGTCTGGATGCGTCCCAGTAGTTCTTGAGCATCCTTGCCCGCAATTAACACATCATCAAAATACGGCAGGACACCTGGCAGGCCCCGTAACAGGCGCTCCATAAGACTTTGAAATATGCCAGGTGCCACGCAGACTCCAAACTGCAGCCTATTCACCTTAAAGGCGCCCTTGTGCGTCACAATTGTCTGGATTTCAGCGGACGCTGGAGTCACTGGGAGCTGCTGGTATGCCTGTGCCAAGTCAATCTTTGCAAACACCTTGCCCCCAGCCAGCTTCGCTAATAGTTGGGACACTACTGGAATTGGATACGAGTTGCCCCTGATGGCCTTATTAATCGTACATTTGTAATCCGCACAAATTCGTATTTCCCCATTAGCCTTCAGGGGTGTGACAATGGGTGTTTCCCATTTAGCAGAGTCCACTGGTGAAAGCACCCCTTGCTGTATTAGCTTCTCCAATTCAGCCTCTATTTTAGGCTGTAGCGCAAATGGAACCCGCCTGGGTTTGAGGCGCATTGGCGCAACCCCCGGGTCCAGTTCTAAGTCAATTGGAGGCCCCTTATAACATCCTAACTCTCCATTAAATAGCTCCCCAAATTCCGTGTACAGGGTGTTAAATGTCTCCGAAGCTATCTGGACCGTGTTGAGCCCTGAGATTCCCAACCCTAAGGCCGGGAACCAGTCCGTGCCCAGCAGGCTAGTGCGCTTCCCTTTTGCGATCACAAGCTTTAATACGGCCTCCCTCTCGCGGAACTGTACGTTCACTGCGCACATTCCCAAAATGTCTATGCGGCCAGCGGAATAGGATTGCAGAGTAGCCGGGAAGGGCTCCAATCTCGGAAGCTTACCTCTAGGAAATAACGATCTGGCCGTGTCCTCCGATACGATGGAGAATCCGGATCCGGAGTCCACCTCCATGTTACACGGCTTCCCTTCGATTAGGACCCGCACAGCTGGTTTCCCTTGGGCTGGAAATGGCACAGTTCTGCCCTCGATTTGCGTGAGGTAGTTGCAATCGTCGAGTTGGTGCGTCGCTGTGGATGTCCTCTGACCCCTTGATTTCGCGGACCCCGACGTGCCACTCGACTTGCAGACCCTGGCTATGTGCCCCGTTTTCCCACAAGCATGACACGTAGCTTCTCGGAACCGGCACTTCCTTCTCTCATGTGATCCGCCGCAGCCAGGGCAGACTCCCTGCCGACCTTTATTTGCTGTGCTCTCCTGTCGCACCATCTCTATTCCCCGCACAGGGCTTTGGTTGGGGCTGACATCCTGGTCGTCCACGGTGTGGGTTGACGCTCCAGCTCTCTTTTCGGCTCGCTGGTCCGGGTCTTGCTCCTCTCTCTCAGCGCTTTCTGTCGCAATGGCCTCACGGAGCGCTGTCGACAGATCCATATCTTGTTTTGCCGCAATCCGCCTGCGGCCCTTGCTGCTGCGAAGGCCGCACACAAACCGATCCAGCAGGGCCTCCTCCAAGTTGGCGAATTTGCAGTGTCTCGCCAGCTTCCTCAGTTCGGTGAGGAAAACTGCTACCGTCTCTCCAGGTCGTTGTTGCCTCTTGTGGAATTCGATGCGCCATGTCATCTTCGACGCTGTCGGATTAAGGTGATTGGAGAGGTGTTCCGTAATGCTCGCGAACGACGCCTCCCGCAGTGTCGTGGGGGCCAGAATTGCCCGAGCCAACTCAAAGGTCTCTGCCCCGCAGCAACTCAGGAACAACGCCTTTTTCCTTTCCTCGTCAGTGACCCCTTTTGCTGCCACGCTGAATTCAAAGCGCTCGAGGTAAGCATCCCAGGCCTCAGTTGCTCCGGGATGAAATGGTTCCATGAACCGTGACGCAGCCATCTTAGTGGACTGATCTGTCCTGTCAGTCACAGGGAGTCTTGTCGCCAGAATCAGGTCGCTAGGGTCAGCAGCCCTCAGCCGGCCTAATTCAATCCCACCTTCGTCGCCAGTATGTTGTGTCGTGGGTTCTGATAGCAAGAAGTCCAGCAACACTTCTTAGTGAAAACAGCTCTTTATTGTAAGGGATAAGACAAGACTGGGGATAGGGGGTAGGGAAAGCTCTATTTATAGACACATTGGGACTGAGGGAAAAGATACATTTTAGCGGGAACCAATAATATTCAAACTTTCCGGCGGGACCCAATCAGGCTGTGGATTGTGATTGAACACTTCAAATTGACCAATAGCAATACTTTACCCTGCTGCCAGAATATCTTATTTAATACACAACACAAAGAATCCTGGGGGTTGTAGCTTGTTCAGGGTTCTGGGAGTTATTAGGAGATTCTCTATTCCAGGGGTCAGCAAACTTTTTCAGCAGGGGGCCGGTCCACTGTCCCTCAGACCTTGTGGGGGGCCGGACTATATTTTTTTTGGGGGGGATGAACAAATTCCTATGCCCCACAAATAACCCAGAGATGCATTTTAAATAAAAGGCACATTCTACTCATGTAAAAACACGCTGATTCCGGACCGTCCGTGGGCCAGATTTAGAAGGCGATTGGGCCGGATCCGGCCCCCGGGCCTTAGGTTGCCTACCCATGCTCTATTCTCTTCGCAGAGCCTCTATTGCCAGAGCTTCCTGAGAAAAGGAACTGAGTGTTAAGCCACTCTGGGAGGGGGGAAAGCTAGCAGCTATTTAAAGAAAAATATTAAGAGAATGACAGCGAACTTTCTAGCAGCTTGTTGGTGGACTGACACTGAGCTAGAGACCTGTGGTCTGACTCGATGATTACGACGATGCTTAGAAAACAGCGGTACCTTGGTTCTCGAACTTAATCTGTTCCGGAAGTCCGTTCGACTCCCGCAACCGTTTGAAAACCAAGGCGCGGCTTCCGATTGGCTGCAGGAGCTTCCTGCACTCAATCGGAAGCCGCGTCGGGCTTTTCGGCTTCCGGAAAATGCTCGCAAACCGGAACACTCAGTTCTGAGTTTGCGGCGTTCGGGAGCCGAAACATACGAGTACCAAGGCATTCAAGAACCAAGGTTGTTGTTGTTCAGTCGTGTCTGACTCTTCGTGACCCCATGGACCAGAGCACGCCAGGCACGCCTATCCTTCACTGCCTCTCGCAGTTTGGCCAAACTCATGCTAGTCGCTTCGAGAACACTGTCCAACCATCTCATCCTCTGTCGTCCCCTTCTCCTTGTGCCCTCCATCTTTCCCAACATCAGGGTCTTTTCCAGGGAGTCTTCTCTTCTCATGAGGTGGCCAAAGTACTGGAGCCTCAACTTCAGGATCCGAACCAAGGTACGATTGTAAAAATATTAAAATTCATATGCTGCCTTTCATCTAGAGATCTCAGGGTGGTTCACGACGTAAAAATGCAATCTATAGAACACAAAATACATAATAAAATAAGAACAATTAGAAAGCAGTAATTTCCCCCTCCCACAACACATTTTAAAAGGTATTGGATGTTGGAAGTTACAGGAATGGCAGATGAAGATGATGGACTATTCAGAGATGGCCAAGCTGACCGGTAGAATCCGGAACCGAAGCGACCAAAATTTTCCAAGAGACTGGAGTAAATTTATTTGTTATATGAATGATCATTGCAAAAAATGTGAAGACATTAGCAGGACTGAAATAAATCCTGCAACGATCAACCGAGGAACTTTTCACGATCAGAGAAAAAGAGAGGACGCTAAATTTATTAAAGATCAGAAAACTATCCAGTGCGAGTGTAATTGCTGTATTTGATAACAGGAAACCAGATGGGTGGTGGGAAGTCCTATGCTCGGCAGAGCAAAGACTATATTGTTGGTTTGTCAATGTAATGTTTGAAATGTTTTATATAAAAAAAGAAAATAGTAAAAACTATTTTTTTAAAAAAATAAAAGGGTATTGGATGTTAATGAGCCGAAGGCCTGGTTGAAGAGGAACGTTCTTGCCTGGTGCCTAAATTAAGGCTCTAGTTATAAAGCAGAACTGTGTATTCCTACTTTTTAAAGCAGGAAGACACAGTGTCTTTGTCTCGTAGATGTGGCACTGAGTGAACATGCCTGGATAGAGCAGGAGATCTGTCCACCCAGAAGCCAAAGGGCAGCAGACGAGCGCCGCCTTAGAGTGACGAATCTTTGGAAACGGGCCGTCCGCGGGTGTGGTTCCAGCCCAGGGCATCTGGCAGCCGCGTCACTTGAAATAAGAGCTTTGCAAAGAAAGTCAGCCCTGCTGTAACTATTTTGTTGCTCGCAGGCATCATCAGGCCTCCCCAAGTAAGTCGATTCCAGAGCCTGCAGCACGTGTGAGGTGGCCGTTCCACAGCTCTCCAGCATAATAATAATAATAATAATAATAATAGGGACGCGGGTGGCACTGTGGGTTAAACCACTGAGCCTAGGGCTTGCCGATCAGAAGGTTGGCGGTTCGAATCCCCGCCAGGTGAGGAGGAAGCTGCCCGGATACCCGGGGCAGCAAACCCGGAAGCAACTGGGGACGTGGTTTCGCTCCCAGCATGCATGTGCAGTGTGTGTATGATGCATGCATCAGATGCACGCTGCGCATGCGTGCTGGGAGCGAAACCATGCCGGTAGGCAAGCCGCAGGAGGAGCGGCCTCACTCCGTGGCTTGCTCAGGGTCTACCGGCAGCGCGCAGCGTTCCATAGCGGCGTGCTGCCGGCAGGAGAGTCCCAAGCAAGCCCATCCGAGGCTGGCCCGCCGGCAGCGCGCCACTCCCAGTGTGCAGGCGCAGCGCACCGGGTGGAGGTGAGCCAGGGAGGGGCGCCCAGAGTGTCACCCTCTCCAGGGTGGTGCATGGGGCTCCCCGCCCCCTTCGCCCCCCCTCCCTACGCCACTGATCCCCGCGACGGGTTGAGCTCTCGTTGCTCGGTCCCTGCTCCTGCCAACCTAGCAGTTCGAAAGCACGTCAAAGTGCAAGTAGATAAATAGGTACCGCTCCGGTGGGAAGGTAAACGGCGTTTCCGTGCGCTGCTCTGGTTCGCCAGAAGCGGCTTAGTCATGCTGGCCACATGACCTGGAAGCTGTCTGCGGACAAACGCCGGCTCCCTCGGCCTATAGAGCGAGATGAGCGCCGCAACCCCAGAGTCGTCTGCAACTGGACCTAATGGTCAGGGGTCCCTTTACCTTTACCTAATAACAACAACAACAACAACAACAATAACAACAATTTATTATTTATACTCCCACCCATCTATGGCTGCTCGCCTGTTCGACAGAGAATTGTTTGCCCGGCTGCTTGCGTCAGTTAATTGTTCAGCACCCAAATGTGCGGTTAGAGTGGATGGTTCATGTAGCAGGAAGGAGTGGTCTCACTTAGGACAGGGCTTTGGGGGGAGAATAAAAGGAAAATATCTCGCCATACCATTATTATATAAAACAGGCATCCCCAACCTGTGGCCCTCCAGATGTTTTGGCTAGCTACAACATAGAATTGTAGAGTTGGAAGGGACCCCATGTCCAATCCAGGAATCTATTTCCCCAACGTGGGCTACCCACAGCCTTTACCGACTGAGCTATTGAAGTGGTCAGGGATGATGGGAATTATGGATGATAGTCCAAAACATCTGGAGGGCCAACAGGTTGGGGGATGCCTGATATAAAAGCTGTAGTGTGCCTTGGGCATCTTTAGAATAAAGGTGTACAGTTCTGGTCACCCTCTGATCTTGGGACAGGGGCGGGGCCCAAAATAAATAAATACCAAAATGAGAAAGAGATTGGAGCACCTTCCATATGCAGAATGTTTAACACTTCTTTTTCTTTAGTTTAGAGGATACAGTGGATGCTCGGCTTACAGACGTAATCCATGACGGAGGCACGTCCGCAACCCGCAGCGTTCGTATCCTGCAGCGCTGCGTCTGTGCATGTGCGTGACGCAATTCAGTGCTTCTGCGCATGCGCGAGCACCGAAACCTGGAAGTAACCCGTTCCGGTACTTCCGGGTTCGGCACAGAGAGCGACCTGAAAAGAGGTAACCCACAGCGGCCATAACATGAGGTATGACTGTATGGGCAATTTCTGCCTTGGGGAAAACAAAGACCAAAATAGCTGCGACGCCCGGGCATGAATGGTCTTATTTACTTGAAATCACAGAACTGTAGAATTGGAAGACAACTAGTCCACTCCCTGCAATGCAGGAATCACAGCTAAATAAACCTTTAACATGTGGCTATCCAACCTGTGTCTGAAAACCTCCAGCGAAGGGGAGTCCACCACCTTTCGTCGAATCCCATTCCGCTGTCAAACACCTTTTTAAAAGGGTGCGAATGATACTTAGATGGACCGATGGTCTGATTCAGTATCAGGCAGATTCCGATACACCTACGCAAAGGAATGAAAATGTCTCAACCTGAAGCCCAAAGCAACCGAGAATGGGAGCGAGGGAGGTAAGGAGGGACTGATTTCTGTTCCGACTTGCATCCATCGCATGCGGCGTCGCTTCCCTTCCACTGCGGTTCAGCTTCCGACAAAAAAAAAAAAGCAGCATTATTTTGCTCGCTGTCCAGTGTGTGGCAGACAATCCACAGCAGTCATTCCAATGCAGAGGAAACACAATGCAAATGTGTTTCCTCTGCATTGTCGTCCATGACATATCGTTTGTGGATTAAAAACAGCAAACAGCAACAGGGCTTGTTTTCTTTCTGGACAAACAAGCAACCAGTGGCAATTTCCGTCTCTTTGTCGGAATCCTCCAGCATCTACTCATGGGAGCTTCACTGATCTCGATTCCATAGCTAAGGGGCCACTGCAGAGAAGGCCCTGCTTGCAGTCCCCGGTGAAGGCGACTTCCGTTACTGATGGACCGGGCAGGACGGCACTGGGATTTCGTCAAAAATTTGGAGGAGGGCTGGCTTCTTCGCAAGCTGCCGTGCGTGCGTTCCGGTACTGTCAGGGGTGTCCCGCAACCCCGCCTGCAGGAGAATTTGCACGCATGCAGCATGCTGGCCTGAGCATGCCAGGTGCAGGGCTGTGGGAAGAGAAGAAGCAGACTTAAGATCCATGGTTCATTTTGCATATCATAAATCCCTGCGTATTTTACATAAACTAAAGAAGAAGAAGAAGAGGAGGAGTTTGGATTTGATATCCCGCTTTATCACTACCCGAAGGAGTCTCAAAGCGGCTAACATTCTCCTTTCCCTTCCTCCCCCACAACAAACACTCTGTGAGGTGAGTGGGGCTGAGAGACTTCAGAGAAGTGTGACTAGCCCAAGGTCACCCAGCAGCTGCATGTGGAGGAGCGGAGACGCGAACCCGGTTCACCAGATTACGAGTCTACCGCTCTTAACCACTACACCACACTGGCTCTCATTCAGTCTTCCATTATTGCATCCATCAAAACTTATTTACACTGTTGAATTTATCTTAATGCTGCCAACGTTTTCAAGTGTACACAATTCCCCCCCCCATATATTCAATAAACATTTTCCAATCTTCTCTAAACATGTGTTCTTCTTGTTCTCTTATTCTATATGTTAAGTCTGCAAGCTGCGCATATTCCGTCAGCTTAAGTTGCCATTCTTCTTTAGTTGGGACTTTGCTCATTTTCCATTTTGGGGCTAACAAAACACGGGCCGCAGTAGTGGCATACATAAATAACCTTTTTTGACACCTGGGAATTTCCGTCTGAATTATCCCCAACAAAAAGGACTGTGTTGTTGTTTTTTTGCGGGGGAAAGTACTTTTAAACATTTTTTTCAATTCATTATGGATCATTTCCCAATACTCTTTTACCCTTTTACAGGTCCACCACATATGAAAGAACGGAGCCTTAGTCTCATTGCGTCTCCTCATTGCATGTTGACAGCTTCCAGGAGGCACAGGTGAGAGCTAAGTGCAGGGTGGGGACCAAAGGTGGACAAACAACCCCAGAAGGAGCCTGTCATGTCCCCCACCAGAGGTACTAAGGTAAAGGGACCCCTGACCATTAGGTCCAGTCACGGACGACTCTGGGGTTGTGGCGCTCATCTCGCTTTACTGGCCGAGGGAGCCGGCGTACAGCTTCCGGGTCATGTGGCCAGCATGACTAAGCCGCTTCTGGCGAACCAGAGCAGCGCACGGAAACGCCATTTACCTTCCCGCTGGAGTGGTACCTATTTATCTACTTGCACTTTGACGTGCTTTCGAACTGCTAGGTTGGCAGGAGCTGGGACCGAGCAACGGGAGCTCACCCCGTCGCAGGGATTCGAACCGCTGACCTTTCGATCGGCAAGCCCTAGGCTCTGTGGTTTAACTCACAGCGCCACCCACGTCCCACCAGAGGTACTACCCCTTCCCTAATACCCCATCCACCCCACTGGTAGCCTGTTTGTGCAAATGCCAGACGTAATCCCAATATGAAGCGTGAAAGGGTCTTACCGGTACGATTTTTCCCATCCTTCGCATTTAGATCAGCGCCGAGCAACAGAAGAGTCTTGATTGTCCCTGCATGTCCTTCCTGCATGGTCAGCGAAGAGACACAACTTTCACGCTCAGCAAAAAACCAAACAAAACCAGAACCTTTCTCTAGGCCAGGGATCTGGGAACCTGTGGCTATCCTGGTATTATTGGACTCCAGCTTCCATCATCCTTGACCATTAGCCATACAGTGGCTGGGGCTGATGGGAGTTGGAGCCCCCCTCTCTCCCATTTCCCATTCCCCTTCTTGTTTCAACATCCGGATGATACAAAGGCCCACAGGCCCCCCCCCTCTCCCAGGAATTTTTAAAATTTCAGGGTTTTTTTCCCATTCCCCGGTTATTTGTTTATTTTAATGGTTATTTCTTGTTTCAAAGTGTAGGCTTCTTGCCTCAATCCGACACAGTGCAGAACGTTTGTTCTGCTTCCCGCCTTTTTAGCAGTGGGCTAAAATATTAATCTAGACACAGGCTCCCTGCTTGCTTGTACAAGGGTTTTTGGGAGGCCTGGATGGGTTTTTCAAGTTTCAGCCGGTGAGTTTTTAGTTAGGCCTGACTTAGCGGAAGATTTACAAAATTTGGCGCGCAACCCTATGGAAAGGAAACAAAAGAAAGATTCGGTGTCTGTCGTCATTTGGGGAAAAGGGATTTGAATTTCGTGCTTGCATCCTTGGTTTGGTTTCCTTTATTATTAAATGATATAGACATGCAGCACCAGATGGCATTAGTTTTTGAGGCCAGAGCATCCACTTACTCAGCAGGAATTTTTTAGACTTGGCCGGCGCCCGTGTACGCACGCGGAACGTTTTTCCATAGGGTTTCACGCACGGGGAGCTCCAGCACCGAACCCCGTTTTGTTTTGTTTTTGTTAAAACAATCTGATTTCTGACTTATTTACAGCATTTCCACCTGCTGTTGGTAGATCCACCCCCTGGCACCTAGCGTTTCCATCTTTGTTCTGGCAAAATACAGGATAGGGCGGGGTGACCGGGGGCATTATTATTATCATTATTAATCTGGTGCTCAAATAACTTCAAAGCAACTCATTAAACCTATTGCAGCATAACAGGACGGCGCCTTGGGAATTTGTCACACATACAAGGACATGAATTTGTAAATCTGTCTGTGGTTTGCTACCCGGCCTTTCACACACGTACATTTGGAGAGGATTTCTAACTTGGCAGAGGGAGAGAGGGTGAAATGAATGGCATGGTTTGTATGGGCCTAGGAGTGGCTGAAGAACACCACAAAATGGATACGATGTCTTTGAACTGGCAGTGAACTGTTTGTGTATAAGCGCTAATGCAGGCATGGCCAAATTCGGCCCTCCAGATGTTTTGGGACTACAATAAATAATAATAATATTTGTACTCCGCCCATCTGGCTGGGTCCCCCCAGCCACTCTGGGCGGCCTCCAACAGATATTAAAATACATTAAAATATCACAGGTTAAAAACTTCCCTAAACAGGGCTGCCTTCAGGTATTTTCTGAATGTCAGATAGTTATTTATCTCTTTGACCTCTGCTGGGAGGGTGTTCCACAGGGCGGGCGCCACTACCGAGAAGGCCCTCTGCCTGGTTCCCTGTAGCTTTGCTTCTCGCAGTGAGGGAACCGCCAGAAGGCCCTCGGCGCTGGATCATCCGTAGCTAACAGGACCAGTGGTCAGGGACGATGGGAATTGTAGTCCCAAAACATCTGGAGGGCCAGGTTTGGTCATGGCTGCGCTAATGGAATGTGGAAAACATCACGAGGTTTTGGCAAAAAAGGGTGTGTGCTAGGAACGGTACAAGAACAGCACATACAAGGAGGCACGGAGGAGATGGGCTACACAGCATTAACTTCCAGATAAGATAAGAGTTGTGAGATGATGCCAAGGGCAAGGATGTGAGATGGAAAAACAAGGAGCAAGGAGTTGTGTAATGCCAAGCAGCAGATGAACAACAAAGTGTATATATGGCAAAGCCCTCCAGCCTAAGTTGTGTGCAGGACATGGACAGCGCTATCGTCTGCCCCCCGTGGCTCTTACTGAACCTCAGGGGCGTAGCAAGGGGGGGGGCCGCCCCGGGTTCCATAATGGAGGGGGTGACAAATTACCAAGGAACAATTTTTTTTTAAATGCCTGCTCCAAAGGTCTTATCTTACTATACTAGGGATTATATAGCTATATATGAAATTTCATGCATATCGGTTAATATCTTGACCCTCCTCCACCAAAATAGCTGTTCACTTGGCTGTTTTCCTATGTCATGAAGGCTGAAATTTCAGTTCAGAGAACACTTACTGTTCCCAACCCTAACCCTGTGGAAAGCCATCTAATTAGACTTTAATTTGATTTTGAGATGTTTTTAGGAGGTAATTTAATTATTGTTTGATTTTATACCAATGTTATGTATCTGATGTTAGCCACCCTGAGCCCGACTTCGGCCGGGGAGGGTGGGATATAAATAAAAGTTTTTTATTATTATTATTACTTGTTATTATTCCTTTGTAAGAAAATATGAAATAACGTAAAACCATTTTTGCGGGGGGGGAATCAATGGGGGGGTTGACAAGAAATTTTCTGCACCGGGTACCACCTGACCTTCCCATGCCTCGGGGGGGGGGGACAAATTTTTTTGCCCCCGGGTATCAATTTACCTTGCTACGCCCCTGCTGAAGCTGATCAATTCAGCAAAGAATAAAGAGTGGTGAGCATGGAAAGTGTATGAATGGATGCATGGTTGAGTGCATATTCCTTGTCTTGACATGTGAATTACTTGTTAATCATTAAAGCAACATTATAGAGAAAATCTGAGGTTTCCTAGAGTGTACTGGGTCTCATCTGTGTTAAACACCTAAACAGATTAAAAGAACCTAATTGGTCATTACGAGGGGACCTGAAATACAGGACAAGCTGCACCCTGTATCGAATCAATACAGGACATAGCATTTTACATTGAGATACGGGACAATCCTGTATTATACAGAACTCGTGGCAACCCTACGGACACCTCCAGTTAAAATGAATGCATCAGGTTTGCTGTCCTTCGACTGCCACCCGGCAGAAGCTATGCCAGCAGGCTGCCTCCGGGGGCGAGAGGAGAAGCAGGGCTCCTTTCACCAGCAAGGTCAAAAGACCCCCTCTGCTGGGTACCTCGTACCCCTGAACAGTTTCTATGGCAGCTGGTCATGATAAGAAACACTCTTGGAGAATTGGTGCCTGGGTTTGCTTTCCTTCCTCTTCCCGCCCTGTCCTTTTTTCCTTTTGTGCTGTGTCCTTTATGTTTATAAAAAATATTTTATATATAAAAAATTATATGCTTACATATATATATATATATATATATATACACACACACACACCTTGGGTTACAAACGCTTTGGGATACGCGTTTTCAGGTTGCGGACCGCAGTGGACCCAGAAGCAACAAAACGGGTTACTTCCGGGTTCGGCGTGTCATGCATGCGCAGAAGTGCACGGTGACGTCACGCACATGCGCAGAAACACCGGGTTGCATCGCGCACATGCGCAGACACGGCGCTTCAAGGTATGCACGTCATGGGTTACAAACTGGGCTCTGGAACGGATCCGGTTCGCAACCCGAGGAACCACTGTATACACACACCCACATATATCACATACATAAACATGCATAAATATGTATGTGTGTGTGTGTGTGTATCTCAATCAGAGTGGTTTACAACAGTCACACCTAAAGCCATACAATAAAAACAATTTTTTAAAAACCAGAAATTAATTATTATGGGCTGTAAGACTGCAGGAAAGGGCCCGTCTTGTATTAACTGATGGGATATAAGCTACTCTGGGAGCCTTTTTGGATGAAAAGCCCCTCCAAACAAACGCCCTCAATATAATGAACAAAAGGACTGGGAACTCCTCTGCCCCCCCCTTTGCCACAGACCCTAGAAAGCCACTGCCAGTCAGAGTAGAGAGAATTGTATTTTCATGCTGTGAACCGGCCTGAGATCTAGGGATGAAGGGCGATATACTACTAATAATAATAATAATAATAATAATAATAATAATAATAATAATATCAGACTAGATGGGACCAAGGGTCTGGCTCAGGGATAAGGCAAACCCACATGTTCCTACGATGAATTGCACCTGTCGGCAATTCAGTTTTAATAGCCCGATTTATCTTCCACAGGCAGCTGAAGAGCTGTTGAGAGAATTAAGTCTCGTGAAGATAAAAGGCTGGCTTCCTAGCTGTAAATCTAATGCACTTCTGCTCAGCCAGCCAGCATTGCTCTTTCTAACGGCAGGCTCAGGGGCCGAGCGCTGAGAGCTGGGCAGCCGAAATGGAGCCAAGAGGCGGGGGATCGGAACGAGCGGAGAATTTCCTAGTTTTAAAGGAGCGAAACAAAGAGGGTCTTTGTGCAGGGAGAGGAGGGCAGAATGGAATAAAGCTGGTGTAGAGGAACTTTTATTATTATTATTATTATTATTATTATTATTATTATTATTATTTAAATTTGCAGTTCTCAGGGTGGTTCACAGCCTAAAAACGCATTATAAAAACACAAAGTACATGATTAAAAACAAGAACAAAAAAAAATGCAAACCTGTTGGCCCTCCAGATGTTGCCAACTACAACTCCCATCATCCCCGCCCATTAACACCTGGAGGGCTTCCCTGCCAGTGTCTCAGTGGGTAAAGCATGAGATGGTTGAATCTCAGGGTCGCGGGTTCGAACCTCACGTGGGGCAAAGGAGTCCTGCATTGCAGAGAGGGTTGGACTAGATGGCCCTTGGCAGTCCCTTCCAACTCTACGATTCTACGCCGGTTCCGTGCAACAGCATTGCACAGATGCGGGGCACTGTTTATAAGGAGAAACTAGGGCAAGCGGGATATAAAATGGAAGAATGGTATGAAGAGGTGTGGGATAATAGCTATTAATGATAAATTAACGTATGCCATTAAGGTAAGACGGGGAATGCGCAGGAGAAATTATTTTGAGGAGATATGGAAGGTGTTTGTAGAATTTGTACTGGGTTTTTTTTAAAAAAAATATTTTTATTAAAGATTTCTTAGTATACAAAAATCCGTGCATTGTCTCTTTTAGAATTTGTACTGCTAAAACGGAAAGGGGTCAAACCATCGCAAGAGGTGTTGAGTTTTTGGGAGGTTGGATAGTCACAATGGAATGGTCTCGGTGGTGGGGTGCACGTTTTTATTCTTATTTATTTATGATTATCACCTTGTCAAAATAAAT
Organism: Lacerta viridis; assembly: GCA_900245905.1. Lineage (NCBI taxonomy): Eukaryota > Metazoa > Chordata > Lepidosauria > Squamata > Lacertidae > Lacerta > Lacerta viridis. The sequence continues at coordinate 339,841 of OFHU01004474.1, read as the reverse complement.
TTAAAAATAAATAAATAAAACTTTAAAAAAAAATAGAAAGGGGAATCAGAGCGGAGCACAAGAAGTCTTGATTTGTTTTTGTTTTTTTAAACGCTTTGTGCATCCGTGTCTAATTTTTTTTCCTCTTTCTGTACACCTACCAAAGAATAAAATAAAATAGTCAAAGAAGAAGATTGTCAAAATAAATTACAGAACTATGCAGGGCAAATTATTACCAAAAAAAAAAAAAAAGGCCGTATGTTGAAAGCTTTGTGTACAGATTCTCACCCAGGTATAACTTTTAAAAGTCACTTGTAATAAGATGAAGAAGGTTTTAAAATCGGATTGTTGTCAATGTTATGACGATGTTTAACTTCCTAATAAATATCCCCTGCTCTCTGTAGTGGTGTGGAGAACGCGCGAGACAAGCCAGAGAGAACATCAGTGTGAGACAAGCCAGAGAGAAACCGAAAGAGAAAACAAGCCGCACAGAGCAGTGGAGCGCTTCTTCACCATTGACTGCAGTCTCTTAGTACAGTGGTACCTCGCAAGGCGAATGCCTCGCTAGACGAAAGGCATTCGCTAACGAAAGGGTGACTCGCAAGACGAATTTCCCTATGGGCATGACTCGCAAGACGAAAAATTTTCACGTTTTCCCCCCCGTCAAACCGCGCTTCCCCCGTCCGTGCTTCGCAAGACGAATTTTTCGCTAGACGACAGCACTCGCAGAACGAATTAAAATCATCTTGCGAGGCACCACTGTATTTATTTCTTTTATTTCAAAAACGTTTATTTGGCCTTCTAAGTTTTGGCCACTATTTAGCTTTGCCTATCTTTCCTATCCGGAAACCTCCGGAATCTCCGGAACCTTCAGAAACCTTCAGAACTCACAACAACTACCTTCAGGTTCATAGCCAGCGGACCCTTTCACGGCCAGTGGGAGCAGGAACTCTGGGAATTACTGGTCGTCCCAGATGCTGGCTATCCCCACAGATACGGTTTTCTGGACATGCATGAGCAAGGATATTACAATGGAACCTAGAGGGGGAGTGGAGGGAAGTCGACCTCCCCAAAATATGGTTTAATTTGGTTATGGGTTCCCCCCCCCCGTGTTTTTCTTGTTTTGTTATTTTGGAAAATCAATAAAATGTTATAACCCCCCCCCCAAAAAACAAAGAATAAAATAAAAGAGGGTGGAGGAGGAAAAACATCTCTTGGGAAACCAGCCTTCAAAGGCATACTAGCCGCCCCCTCACTGAAAACTCCCAAGGAGATAAGCAAACAACCTTGGCAGCATAATGCAAGGCTGTGAGCTGCAGCGATGTGGCTCTGGCATTGACGTCAACGCCGAGATCTGAAACAAGGAACCGGAGGGCAGGATCCTGCGCTGTGACCGCGGCTTGGTGCAGAGGCTGAGCGCCGAGCGCGTCCCGGACGGTGTAGCAAGCCTAAGGGTGTGAAAAAGGCAAAAGTCTTGCGTGAGAATCCAGCCTAACCGCCTGGCGTCACAACCTGTCAGGATCACAGGCCATCTCCGCACCAGATGTTTGAAGCAGGGGTCAGCAAACTTTTTCAGCAGGGGGCCGGTCCACTGTCCCTCAGACCTTGTGGGGGGCTGGACTATATTTTGAAAAAAAAAAATGAACGAATTCCTATGCCCCACAAATAACCCAGAGATGCATTTTAAATAAAAGCACACATTCTACTCATGTAAAAACACCAGGCAGGCCCCACAAATAACCCAGAGATGCATTTTAAATAAAAGGACACATTCTACTCATGTAAAAACACCAGGCAGGCCCCACAAATAACCCAGAGATGCATTTTAAATAAAAGGACACATTCTACGCATGTAAAAACACGCCTAACAACTTTCAGAGAGCTTAAACTACGGCTGTGTTGGCAAAGGGTTGATGGGAGTTGTAGTCCAAAACAGATGGAAGGCGCCAGGTTGGGTGAGAGCCGTTCTTGGAAATCCCACCTCCGGTTGATGTAGACAGTGCTTTTTTCCTTTAAAAATGTTTTGGGGTAGTCTCATTTTCCTACTGATATTGAAATACCGCCCCTCAACGAGGCCAAACTTTAGATTCACAAAATGTTTAGGGGTATGCGTACCCCTGCGTCCCGCCCCCCCCCAGAAAAAAGCACTATAGAGCCACGAAACAAATATTGATAGCAGGTAAAAGAAATCAAGATTCATGAGCCTCACCCAAGTCTTAGGGTTCCGCTCTTTTGCATTTTTAGGACACAACGCCCATGTCGTTTGCACGCACCTTGTGTCTCTCCAGAAGCAGCTGGGCGATGCCAAGGTGCCCGTGTTGTATCGCGTCCATAAAAGGTGTGACGCCACATTTGTCCCTGCTGTCGGGTCGGTAGCGGCACCTGAGGGTTAAGCACAAAAAGGACAAGTTAGAGCAGTGATTTCCGAAGGCATTGTCGCCTGGTGGGGGCCGTGGGGTTACCTGGGGGGTGGCATCACACACAAAGGAGTGTGCAAATGACTATCAGACTGTGAAAAGCTGGAATCCCTGGACAAGTTTGTTAAATTAATTCAACTACCGTATTTTTCGCTCCATAAGACGCACTTTTTTTCCTCCTAAAAATTAAGGGGAAATATCTGTGCGTCTTATGGAGCGAATGGTGGTCCCTGGAGCCGAATTGCCCAGGGGCCAAAAGCAGATAGTGCTTTTTATTTTACAAAGAGAAAAGGGGGTGTTGAAAGGACCCCGCTCAGCAGCTGATCAGCAAGAGATCGGGAGAGAGATAAGAGTCCCGGCTCCCTTTCAGCCCCGCCCTCCATTGTTGAATGTGCTGCAGAGGGAGGTTGTTTGTTTCCCCAGCGACATGTGACTGGCTGATTAGATTATCTGTCTGGAAACTGTAGAAATGGCTCCCTTTCCTTCAGAAGCTGCAGAAATGTGAGTTGAACCCCATAAAAATGGGGCTTTTCCTCTTTGCTTTTCCCCCTTTGCAAAAGGAGCTTTGCTTTTTCCCTTTGCAAAAAAGCTGCAAAACTTTTAGCTGATCCTCAAAAAAACAAGGGCTTTTAGAGGAGGAAAACCAGAAAAATATTTTTTTTCTTGTTTCCTCCTCTAAAAACGAGGTGCGCCCTATGGAGCGAAAAATACGGTAAATCGTTTCAATTGGGGTTTGAGTAAATGTGCAAGTTGGTGTCACTGTTTGTAATTTTTTTTTGTAATTTTTAAATAGGGTTTTAAAGGTAGTCCTTTTCAATAGGGTAGGCACTGGGGATAAGTTTGTGGAACTAAGGGGACAGTGGCCTGAAAAAGTTTGGGAACCTTGGGGATAGAGCAAAGTAAAGGAGTAACCCAGAGAATTGGAGGGGCTTTTCGTGGTGGTGGGCGGGGGGAGGGTGCGATTTATTCTTTAATTTGCTGCACAACCATATGGAAATTCAGAGTAAAACAATAAAAAAATCATATCCAATTACAGTAATTAAAACAAATCAAAGACAAAACCTAGCTCAAAATTCAGTTTAAAACTGAGAAGTGCTGGCTCTAAAAAAATTTGGGGTAATGAGGGCTCACATTTTTTGGACCTGAGGACCACATACATCCTTGGCCAGCCCCAGCATGCAAGATTCAGTTGTCCTTGTATTTTTTCTACCTTTTAAGCAGCCACCGAAATCCTTCCTGCTAAAAATCGGGTGGCAACCCCATGCTCCCTTCCCACTCGTTTGTTTGTTTGTTTGTCACAAGGACCTGAGAAGAGCCTGCTGGATCAGGCCAAAGGGGGCCCATCTAAGTCCAGGATCCTGTTCTCAAAGTGGCCAACCAGACGCCGAGTTCGAATCCCCACTCGGCCATGAAGCTCGCTGGGGGACCTTGTGCCAGTTGCCGTCTCTTAGCCTAACCTACCTTGCAGGCTTGCTGAGAGGATGAAATGAGGAGAACCATCTACACCACTTGGAGCTCCTTAGAAGAAAATGGTTGTTATAGCAATGTAATAAATAAACAAATATTCCTCCTTTGGGAAGCCCGAAAGACAGGAAGTCTGCTTACCTTTCAAGAAGTATTTCCACTACCTCCAGGTGTCCATGCATTGCTGTGTGACAAAGAGGGGATTTATCAAAGTTGGGTTTGATGATAGATACCGGACTTCCCCAACCTGGTGACCTCCAGATGTTTTTAGACTATGATTCCCATCATCCTTGGCCGGTAAATCTTCCCTTACTATTTTTGGTCACAAATTAAAGTCCCCATAGTTGCCATCATATGAGAACAAAGGAGGTGATCATGGCGAGTTCTGGCACCTCTTTTTATAGAAAAAGAGCACTGGTTGATATCAGTATCTACAGGGGAGCCTTGGTTCTCGAACTTAATCCGTTCGACCGCCAAAACCGTTCAAAAACCATGGCGCAGCTTCCGATTGGCTGCAGGAGCTCCCTGCACTCAAACAGAAGCCACATTGGACATTCGGCTTCCGAAAAACGTTCGGAAACCGGAACACTTAACTTCCAAAGTGAGCAAAGTCCACAATACAGTCGTAACTCGGAAGTCAAACGCCTTGCCAGTCGGACGTTTTGGCTCCCGAAGGTCGCAAACCCAGAAGTGAGTGTTCCTTGGAACCTAAAAGTCCGCCGCGGCTTCCGATTGGCTGCAGGAACTTCCTGCAGCCAATCGGAAGCTGCGCCTTGGTTCCCGAATATTTTGGAAGTCGGACAGATTTCCGGAATGGATTCTATTCAACTTCCAAGGTATGACTGTACAGCGGTACCTTGGTTCTCAAACACCTTGTTACTCAAACAACTTGGAAACCAAACACTGCAGATCTGGAAGTTAAGTGTTCTGGTTTGCGGACATTTTTTGGAAGCTGAATGTGCTCCGTTTTGAATGTTACGCTTCCATTCTGAGTGTTACGCTGAGGTCTGTCTGTTTTTGCTATTTATTTATTTTTTGTGGATTTTGTTTAGTTTTTGTGACTGGGTGGAACCCAGTTCAGCTACTGATTGATTGGTTAATTGCATGACTGCAGTACATCGTTTATTGCTTTCATTTTGTGGATCAATGGTCTCGTTAGTAAAATTCATGTTAAATTGCTGTTTTAGGGGTTGTTTTTAAAAGTCTGGAACGGATTAATCCATTTTGCATTACTTTCTATGGGAAAGCGCGCCTTGGTTTTGGAACGCTTTGGTTTTGGAACGGACTTCCGGAACGGATTAAGTTTGAGAACCAAGGTACTACTGTATCTTGCAAGTTGTGGACTTTCTGGGGACTCCAGATCCTCCTCTGCCAGAACCTCTTTGGAAGAGGAATAATCCGGTTGGAGCACGACAGACTCAGCGGTCAGCAGTTCCCGATCACAACCTTCTGATAATGCAACTAGGGAAAGACCAAGGGATTTTGCTAACCTTTGACCTCAAATGGTGGGATTACAGTCCCAAGGAAAAAGACATCCACTTCTACCCGGACACTGAGGTCAAGCGCCGAGGGCCTTCTGGCGGTTCCCTCACTGCGAGAAGCCAAGTTACAGGGAACCAGGCAGAGGGCCTTCTCGGTAGTGGCACCCACCCTCTAGAACGCCCTCCCACCAGATGGGCAGGGTATAAATAATAAATTATTATTACTATTACTACTTATGACCGAGGTGATGCATCATCTGTATGCCTGCAAGCACACACCTTAACTCACCTGCTGTGTGTAGGGGAGTCCTCTTGATTTTGCTTTCCGTGTCCCAAATGGTTGGAGAGACATCCAGGAGGTACCGGATTACCTCAGGGTCCCCCTCTCGGCTGGCAATATGGAAACAGCTCCAGCCATCTTTGTTCTTCAGTAATGGGTTTGCTCCGTGGTTGATGAGATCCTGAATGACTTCTAGATTCCTTCTGGTACAAGCCATCATGAGGGGAGTCCTAAAAGTCCAGGACGGGGACAGGGGGAGACACAATTTATTATCAGAGACAGAAACATTTCCTCCCAATTCATAAGAAACAGCATCCACTATTCTAGAGCCAGCCTTGGGGCCAGTCAGAAGATTTCCAATCCTGGAGGCAGTTGGAGGATGGATGGCGGCTAACAGATTGAGGTTGAATCCTGACAAGACAGAAGTACTGTTTTGGGGGGACAGGAGGCGGGTGGGTGTGGAGTACTCCCTGGGCCCTTGCTAACAATGTGAATTTCAACAGGGACAAATGTCAGATTCTGCACTTAGGCAGCGAGAACCAGACCCACAAATATAAGATGAATTGCCAGTAGCACATGTGAAAGGATCTAGGGGTCTTAGTGGACCACAAGGGTAACGTGAGTCCACAGTGTGATGCAGCAGCAAAAGAGGCCAATGCTATTCAAGGCTCCACTAACAGAAGTCTAGTGTCCAGATCAAGGGAAGTCATAGTACCACTCTATTCTGCCTTGTTCAGACCACGCCTGGAATACTGTGTCCATTTTTGGGCACCACAATTTAAGAAGGATGTTGACAAGCCGGAAGGTGTGCAGAGGAGAGCAACCAAGATGATCAGGGGCCTGGAAACCAAGCCTGATGAGGAACGGTTGAGGGAGTTGGGTATATTTAGCTAGGAGAAGTGGAGACTGGACTCTCCTTCATTGGAGGTTTTCAAGCAGAAGTTGGACGGCCATCTGTCATGGATGCTTTAGTTGAGATTCCTGCATTGCAGGGGGTTGGATTAGATGACCCACGGGGTCCCTTCCAACTCTATGGCTTTAAGATTCTATACGTTGTGCTCAGAACTGTTGTTAGAAAAGTGGAATGCAAATATCAAGTCAAAATCAAATCAAATTTCCCTGGAGGGATTGAAGGAGCTGAAGAGTTGAAGAGGCCCCTGACTTGCATGCAGAAGATTTAGGTCAACTTAGCAGGCGTTGCTTAAAGCCCCGGAGAGCTGCTGCCAGCCAGTGTGGGCAATACTAGAAGGACCAATGGTCTGACTCAGTATAAGGCTGCTTCCTAACTAAGTTCCTTCAGTGTTCCTTCCAACTCTACGATTTCGTTGCAAATGCTAAACACGATCCAAGTTACAACCAAAGACCCCACCCTCTGCAAAAAAAAATCTCGGCGGCAACATACCAGTCTGCTTTCTTCAAGCAATCGACAGCAGCTCCTCTGTTCAGCAGGTACAAGACGCAGTCCCTGTGACCCATGGACGTCGCCTCGTGGAGGGGTCGTTTGTAATCGCTATTAAACACTTCGATGTCCATTTCTAAGGTCTCGACTAAGTAAGCGAGGATCCTCAGCTGGCCGTGCCGGGACGCGTAGTGGAGAAGGGTGTCCCCGGACCTCCCATAGTGCCTCTTCTTCGCATCTCGAACATTTGCAACCTCCTCTTTCAGAAGGGTGAGCTTCCCTTCCTTCACCCACCTAGGCAGGTTGCCTTCAGCCATTGCTGATGCCCTCTAGGTCTCCATGGTGTTTTGGCCCCCGTGGCCTAAAAACAGGAAGCAAAAAGGTGGCCTAAAAACAGGAAGCAAAAAGGGGGGGCGGAATCATAAGAGAGGCTCCACCTGTTGAGTCAAGTGTCTACCTGTTACTTCAGTTGTTGGGGAAATAAATATTTCCGCAACTACCAACTTCATAGCTGTCAACTTTTCCCTTTTCTTGCGAGGAATCCTATTCGGAATAAGGAAATTTCCCTTTAAAAAAAAGGGAAACGTTGACAGCTATGCAACTCCAACCCAAGCCTAGATTCCTCCAAGGTGACAAGGGATACCCTTTGGATTCTAGGATTTTGGAAGGGCGTTGCAGCTCAGCAACAGAGCACATGCTTTGCAGGATAAAGGTAAAGGGACCCCTGACCGTTAGGTCCAGTCGCGGACGACTGGGGTTGCGGCGCTCATCTCGCTTTACTGGCCAAGGGAGCTGGTGTACAGCTTCCGGGTCATGTGGCCAGCATGACTAAGCTGCTTCTGGCGAACCAGAGCAGCGCACGGAAACACTGTTTACCTTCCCGCCGGAGCGGTACCTATTTATCTACTTGCACTTTGATGTGCTTTCGAACTGCTAGGTGGGCAGGAGCAGGGACCGAAGCAACGGGAGCTCACCCCGTCGCGGGGATTCGAACCACCAACCTTCCGATCGGCAAGCCTTAGGCTCTGTGGTTTAACCCACAGCGCCACCTGCATCCCGCTTTGCAGGATAGAAAGCAATTAATTCTAGGTTTGTCCCCATCCTCCTCCCTGCCGAGTTCCGCAAGAGGGGTGCACAAGACAGCTCAGTTGGTAGACTCTGAAGCTCAGGGTTGTGGGTTCGAACCGCGATGCTGGGCAAAAAGTTCCTATACTGCAGAGGGCTGGACTAGATGAGCCTCGGCGTCTCCTTTCAACTCTCCAATTCTACGAGTCTATGAATATCAAGGCTACGGAAGGAGCCAGCCAGAGCCACCCTCTGAGCAGGTTGTATGCGAGGCGTGTGGGGCAGTGGGCTGTGTGCCCTAATATGACAGCATAGGCTGCAGCGGGACGAGGGAGACGACAGGGCTCCTGTACCTTTAATAGGCTGCTACCCTCTTTTGTATAGCTATTAAAGGTGCAGAAGCTCTCTCTTCTCTTCTGCATCTGGCTACCTTCTGAGTTGCACTTCACATTTCTGTACTGCCATCCGTAAGTTATCTACCTGGCTTTCTAAAGACACTCCTCCACCCCAGAATCCTTCTCAACAGCTGATGGATTGATTTGATTCACTATTATTTATATGCTGCTTTTCATTCAAACGAATCACAAAGGGGTTTACAAACACTAAATTATAATAACACGATGGCAGAAACAGGCTTATCCAGGGAGCGTAAAAAATCAATGACGATCCTGGCTAATGTTACCTGAGTCGCAGATTCTTGTGTAGCCAAAACAGCACCACCTGCACACAAGCAGGTGTGGGGAACCCTTAAAGTTTGCAAGAAGACTTGGGGGGGCACCCCAAGTGGCAACCCCACAAAACTGCCCATGCTCAGTGGGCACAAAATGCGCATTGACTGTTGGGTGGCAGAAAACAGAAAGGAGTATCCTGGATGATAAGCAGGAACCCTGAAGAGGAGCAAGGCGCAACCTGGCCCATGCTGCAACATTTTGTTGCAGCTCCCATCATAGCTGTTAACTTTCCCCCTTTTTAAAAGGGAAATTCCCTTATTCCGAATAGGATTCCTCGCAAGAAAAGGGGAAAGTTGACAGCTATGGCTCCCATTTGTAAATATTTGCACGTTCGTGTTGTCCTCCTCACAACAGTGTTTTTTTTTGGGGGGGGGCGGTGATTTATAGAAGAAAAGGGGGAAGGGGAGGCAGAGGAGAAGCCCAAAGCACAACATGTAAGTTAAGGAAGGAATTAAGACGATACTGTATTCAGAACACAGAAGCGAACCACAGAAGCGAACCACCATTGGGAAAAGAAAACACGACATAATATTTAAAAGCGACAAAGTATTGAATACAAATGCCGGCTGCTTGGGGAAAAACTCGGCATACCTGCTTCATTTAACTCCTTAAAGCCGATTACAGTACTGTAATGCGCAAGGGATCCCTACGCACTTCCACCACTCTTGCCACGCACATGGATGACTGCCCACGGGAACCGGAAGTGAAAGCTACGCGGACCTCTTGGCTGATGCTATTATCTCTTTGATTGGGAGGAAGGAAGGAAGCAAAGAGGAAGTTACGTCAGCAAACTCCGGGCACCGTGTCCGCTCGTGCCCTCCGAGCCCTGGCAACGGCTCGGCCGATCCCGGAAGAGCCCGCGGGCTCTATGGCTCGCCTGGAGCGTCAATCAGGGGAGGGCGGGGCCTAGGCGCCTAGCAACGTACTCTGCGCGGAGCAAAACCGTGGGTAGGTGGGCGTGCAAAGGCGGCGCCTTTTTCCTGCCTGCAAGTTTCTTCGAAGATGAGAGTGAGAGACTGGGAAGAGGAAAAGGGAGGAGGGGGGGGCTAAGAATTGTTAATCCACACCCTTAATTAACTGCAAATGAGGGATAATGGCTTTAAAAACCCTGGTTGCATCGGGTGGGGTGTTAGATATATTGGGGCTGTTACTAAATTAGGGTTGAATTGCATCCTTATTTGGGGGAGAGAGGGAGGAAATTTGCTGTAACTTTAAAAATTGCAGGAAATCACTTTTCTGTGCATTTTAATCCATGGGTTTTCTTTTAGTATTTGTGCATTCCAGGGCCTGTGTAATTTTATAATCTGCTTTTTTGCTTCTAAGTTTTCTCTTTTTATTTGGGGTCTCTCTCTCTGTGTGTGTGTGTCTGGTTTTGTGGTTTTCACGCTAAACTATTAGGTCCATTTTTCACATAGCCTGGTCCTTCCCCTGCCCACCCCCCTAATATTCTTAAGAAGTTGCAGGTTGGTGTTTGGTCTGCTGTAGTCGAAACAAAATAACAAAATTCCTTCCAGTAGCACCTTAGAGACCAACTAAGTTTGTTATTGGTGTGAGCTTTCGTGTGCATGCACACTTCTTCAGGTACCAGATATCTGAAGAAGGGATTTTTTAAATTTCGTTTATTCTTAAGAAGGTCTCTTCTCCAGTCTTCAGAGAGCGGCTGGAAGTGGGGAGGCAGAAAAAGGTCCCCCTTTCCTTCCACTCCGTAGTTTTAATCTGAAATCTTAGGCGCGGTACTGTGGCTAGTGAAATTGCCCTGCCGCAAAATGCGCCTGGAACACTGTTTTCACGTGGTTGCGAACAGCCGTGTGCTTTTTGTGATGTGGCAGCATATAGATTATTTAATAAATCGTTAATTGCTTTTTTAAATTGTTTTTTAACACACTATCCTTAATATAACTCACCTCCCCCCCCCCCCCCGGCAGACTTTTACTGACAAAAACAGGAGCAGCTAACAGCGCTTATTATTTTTAATTAACAATTAAAACTGTATTTAAATATAAAAGTTGTGTTAGAAGCAAACGGATAATTACAGTAAAAGCAGCACGGCACCAGCCCTTTCAGTAAAATTAATAGCAATCATAATTTTCATTGTTGCAATAAAAGGAGCACCTAGACATTTCATTGTGGCAGCTGTAACCTATGTTTAAGGAGGTGCTACAGGTATTTGGCGATTAGCTTATGCACCTGAGTTTCTAACACTGCCTCACCTGTCCCAATACTGAATTAACAGCCACAAAAGGGTGATTTCTTACCATTTTGTTGTGGACAGTGAGACGCCATAAGCAGCTCCGCCTAACAGCCTACGAATGTGATGCTCTGAGCCAGAGCCCGGAAGGGGCCTCATCCTTGATACAGCCTTTGGGTCAGAGCCAAGGGAGGCGAGATGCCCACAGAGGTCTTTACCCAACTTACCGCACGAAAAAGCACCCCCGAGGTACAGCCGCATGTGGTGGGGGGCTGGAAATGTGTGGGCGATCTCTGCTAAATATCAGGTGGTGGGGTTTCAACTCGAGTTTGGGGGAGGCCATGGGCAAAAACTCTTGCTTCTGTGAATCGGTGGTGGGCAACCTCTTTTTTAAAAATTAAAATTTTGTTTTTTATTTGTGAACTGAATAGATGTTTATTCCCAAGCCATCAGTTTCTGCTTCTTCAGTTTCTTTTGAGATATCATCTTCTGTTGAGAAACTTCCTCTTCTGGCTTAGGGACGATTTGCTGCTTCTCCGTGAGGATCATCTCAATGTGGCAAGGAGAACTCATGTAGCGGTTAATGCAACCATGAGCCCTGTAGGTTCACCTGCGTATTTTGGGAGCTTTGTTAACCTGAATGTGCTCAATTACCAGAGAGTCCACATCCAGACCCTTGAGCTCAGCATTGCTCTCAGCATTTTTAAGCATGCGCAGGAGAAACTCGGCACTCTTTCTTGGCAAACGCCCCTGTGTCCAGCCCCACTGCTTGGCCTGGGCACATCTGCCAACGCCACCATTGTAACGACTTAATAATAATAATAATAATAATAATAATAATAATAATTTATTATTTATACCCCGCCATCTGGCTGGGTTTCCCCAGCCACTCTGGGCGGCTTCCAACAGAATGTTAAAATACAATAATCTATTAAACATTAAAAGCTTCCCTAAACAGGGCTGCTTTCAGATGTCTCCTAAAAGTCTGGTAGTTGGTTTTCTCTTTGACATCTGGTGGGAGGGTGTTCCACAGGGCGGGTGCCACTACCGAGAAGGCCCTCTGCCTGGTTCCCTGTAACTTGGCTTCTCGCAGTGAGGGAACCTGCCAGAAGGCCCTCGGCACTGGACCTCAGTGTCCGGGCAGAACGATGGGGGTGGAGACGCTCCTTCAGGTATACTGGACCGAGGCCGTTTAGGGCTTTAAAGGTCAGCACCAACACTTTGAATTGTGCTCGGAAACGTACTGGGAGCCAATGTAGATCTTTCAAGACTGGTGTTATGTGGTCTTGGGCCGCTCCCAGTCACCAGTCTAGCTGCCACATTCTGGATTAGTTCTGAACACACTGCTTCTTTAGGGTCACATCCTTCAAGTACTTGGTAGCTTTCCGGATGTGCGTACCCTTGGTAGCCTGGGCAGTCTCACGTGTGTTCTTAAAGTGAACACGAAGGTTGGACCCCCTTGACTTGCATGATTTTGTGGGGTTCTCCGGATCAAGTGAGTAGCGGACCATTTTCAGAGCTTACCTTACAGCCACAGCTACCGCCGGGGAAAAGGTAGGCAACCTCAGTTGAGCAAATTGCTGTGTCTCAGCTTAACCCGCCTCGCAGGGTTGTTGGGGTGAGGAAATGAGGGCAGTAAGTGAAGGAGATGTTTGCGGCCGAGGGACCATTTTGCAGTTACCTTCCCCTGGGAAAACCTTTGCTCTGCCTTCGGTGTTAGCCCTTACCTTTGGGCGTGGTTTCGCGTCCTCTCAGTGTCCTCTACCTGTTTCGGATAGCCACAGTAGCTGTTTTTTAAAACTACACTTTTGAGAATTTAAGATCTTAAAGGGGCAGAAATATATAATTGTGTGAAATAATTGTCATTCGTTTGAAATTTAATAATTAATAAAAATGGTCTTTCCCCACCCGGATTATGATTTGATTTGATTTGTTATTATTGGAAAATTAATAAAAATTATTTTTTTAAAAAACAAAACTACTACTACACCAGGGCACAAATGGCCCTACCGGCCAGGACCAATTTGGTCCAGAACATCTGGAGGGTACCAGATGTTGGGGAAGGGTGCTGGAAGGCTGGAAGCAGATGCTGTGATTTTTTTTTCCTTTCCAGTCTCCGTGGGCCACCAATTCAGCATCACCGACTACTTTGGAAGCAAACCCCAACCGCCTAGATGTGCAGCTGTCATGGCAAAAGACAATGAGAGCAAACGCGAGGTAGACTTCCTGGAATCCTTTTTCGCTCGCGATGACTTCTTAGACCCGGAGGACTCCTGCTCTGTTGTCGGGGGCCCAGTGGCTTCCAGGAAACGGCCACATTCCTCCGAGAGCCCCAGCAACCTCGGGGCAGGCAGTGACCAATGGGACCAGGATAAAAAACCATCACCGGAGCAGTTTTCTGAGCAGCCCTGGTCTGACGGAAGCCTCAAGGCGGATGCCAACGACTTGGAGACCGATCCTCTGCCAGATGCGTGTTTTGGTCTCTTAGGGACCCCGTCTTGGGAGGTTCCCCAGGGAAGCATGGAGAAGCTGCCCGACGAGGTTCTTAGGGAGATCTTTGCACTCGTGCCCGCGGCCGATCTCTTCCAGAGCCTCACCTTGGTGTGTCATCGCTGGAATCGGATCATCTCTGACCCGCAGGTGAGCGATGCCTCCTCATCGGTTGTGTTAGAAATTAGCCAGGCGTGTTTTGAGACTGGCACGGGCCCAACTGCAACCACGTGTGGTGCCAGTGTGGTGTAGTGGTTAAGAGCGGTAGACTTGTAATCTGGTGAACCGGGTTCGCGTCTCCGCTCCTCCACATGCAGCTGCTGGGTGACCTTGGGCTAGTCACACTTCTCTGAAGTCTCTCAGCCCCACTCACCTCACAGAGTGTTTGTTGTGGGGGAGGAAGGGAAAGGAGAATGTTAGCCGCTTTGAGACTCCTTCGGGTAGTGAAAAGCGGGATATCAAATCCAAACTCTTCTTCACGTGGAGATCTCTGGGTGCCAGGTTGGCGACTGACATCTCCGTCCGACTGGCCCCTCCAGCTTTCTCAAGCAGGTAAGCAGAAAAGCTTATTTATTGCATTTACTGTGCAGTGGGACCTCGACTTACGAGCTCCTCGATGTACGTCGTTTCTGACTTCCGAATGAGTTCCGGAAGAAACAAAATGGCCGCCGCTTCTGAATTTTTCGACCTACGAAGGGAAAGCGGCGGCACGATACCTTGACTTACGAGTTTTTTAATGCGGTTTTCTCGACTTACGAATTTTTTCCCCCTCCGGAGATAGTGCCCTTCGACTTACGAAAATTTAAACTTACGAGGGTGCCTTCAGAACGCATTAGCGTCGTAAGTCAAGGTACCACACCTTTTTCCTCCCAAGGAGTACATGGGGAGAACTTCGCCTGGCACCTTCATTATACACCTTTAGGCGCCAGGCAAAAACGTTCCTTTTTAACCAGGCCTTTGGTTGATTTGGCATCCTATGCCCTTTTAAAATGTGGGTTGGTTTTTTTTGGTGGGAGGGAGAGTTATTGGGTTGTTGTTTTTTATTTTGATTATATATTTTGTGGTTTTATATTTTGATTTTTGTTCTGCGAACGTCCCTGAGACCTCTGGGTATAGGGCAGTATATAAATTCGAGAAATAATAATGATACATGCTTCACCCCCCCCCCCAGTTAATCCCCAGAACGACTCTGTGAGGTAGGTTAAGACAGGGGTCAGCAAACCTTTTCAGCAGGGGGCCGGTCCACTGTCCCTCAGACCTTGTGGGGGGCCGGACTATATTTTGAAAAAAAAATAAAAATGAATTCCTATGCCCCACAAATAACCCAGAGATGCATTTTAAATAAAAGCACACATTCTACTCATGTAAAAACACCAGGCAGGCCCCACAAATAACCCAGAGATGCATTTTAAATAAAAGGACACATTCTACTCATGTAAAAACACGCTGATTCCCGGACCGTCCGCAGGCCGGATTTAGAAGGCGATTGGTGCAGATCCGGCCCCTGGGGCCTTAGTTTGCCTACCCATGGGTTAAGGGATCTTCCTGGCTGAGTGGGGATTTGAACCCTGATCTCCCAGGTCCTAGTAGGACACTCTGACTACGACCCCCCACTGGCTTCCTAGAGTACTTCTGCTATTGGGCAGCTCTATAAATTAAGTAGGAAAGCAAAATGTCGGTAAGGTCCGCTCGCGAGTAACCAGGCAAGACTCCAAACCGTCTTTTAACAGGTTTATTGTGCGTGCTATTTACAGTGCAGAGCTACAAGTTCATGTCTGTATCAGTCACTCACAGAATCCGGGAGTGGCCCCTTCCGGCTGTGACCCCAACATAAGAGTTTCGGTATCCGAAATCTCCGCCTCCCCTCCTTACGTTTCATCCCCCTGTGCACTTGGGGTGCCGCAACTGGCATGTCTGCCTCCTCGCCCGCTGAGTGAGGGGAGTGCAGGGTCTCTCCAACATCCCCAGAGCCTCTGCTCTCAAGACCTGAAGCTGCCAGCCCCTCCCTGCTGGAGACATGGCTTCCACCTCCGCTGGAAGAGGAGATGCTGTTGGTCAGGTGGGGCCAGGGCTCTCTGTAGCATCCCAAGAGCCCTTCCACCACCCTGCGCTGAGCTGGGGACAGTTCCCTGACGAATGTCATTTAGAATAGGATGTGAAATATTTCCCCTGAGTTTCTTTAATTCTGGATTGTTTCACGGGATGTTTTAATGTGTTGTAATCCGCTTTGAGATCTTTTATCTGTTTGAAATCTAAAGCGGTACAGAAACGAAGAAGAAATTTCATGCAGAAAATGGCACGTAGACTGTGTGTTGTGGCGACCCAGGTTTAAGGTGGCGTTTGACGATATATGAGTTCCTAACACTGCTTCTTTCGCTCCTCCGGGAGGGAAGAATGAATCCTGCACAAGAGATGCAGTTTATTTATTTATTTTAAATATATTTATTGGTTTTTCAAAACATCAACAAAACATATAAAATCAACTAATACAACAACTACAAACACCACAAATACAAAAACAAAAACTTATACAAACTACAAAAATACAAAAATGAAAAACAAAAAATTATTTCTTAAAAGCTGCTTCTTTCCTTAACATTGTTGCTAGACTTCCTCACGTCTGCCCTTCCTGCGTTCATTGTCCTTCATCTTTAGTAATTTCTTTACATTGTACCAACCATATTTTCCAAAAAAATCTTATCTATTTCTTAAATTATTTTCTTAATTCATTATTTCACATTTCATTAACACTTAACATAATTCTAAATCTGCAGTCTAACATTTCTTCCAAGTTCTTTCTAAATTTCAATCTTACTATATTTTTTCAAATACATTTTAAATTTCTTCCATTCTTCTCCCACTGCGTTCGTCCCTCTGGTCATGGAGTTTCCCGGTCATCTCAGCAAGTTCCATATAATCATTTTCATCTGCCATAAGAGATGCAGTATACATCCCTGAAGCTGGAAAATGCATAAATTAAACTTCGTTCGGTTTCAGAAAGGAGCTGAATGCTTTGCTTTGGTTTTTCCAGTTCGTTCCTTGGAAAAAACTGTACTACAAGTATCTGAAGTCCGAGGCCCAGGCCAAGCTGATTGTGAGGGCCATCCTGCAACGATATGACCTGACCCCCATGCAGAGCCAATTTCCGCTGGGGTTTTTACGGTGAGTGGTGCTTCTAGGGTGAGATGTGAACTAAGGCGTTTGAGAACCAAGGTGGCACTACTATCCTGTTATACGGGAAGGTAAGCGCCCATAAAGGTTTCTTGAACCACATTATAAGAAAGTCCCTGTTTAAAATCTGGACAAAACATAGATGGATGCTGGAGCCAAAAATCCCATTATGGACATCGCCAATAGAAACAATCACGGTGAGGAGGAAGAATATGCAGGGCAAATGGGCAAGATATAGAACATTAATAAAGGAGGAGAATGGAAACATTGTATTAAAAGAGTACAAAGAGATAAGTAATCAACTGACAGGATGGTTACAGTACTTCCAGTTAAATGAAAGGTTCAAGACAGATAAAAAGGAGGGAATAGCCAATGAAACATCTAAATTTGAGGCGCAGTTAATTCAATCTAAAGGAAAATACATCTCCAAAATGTACGATCTGATACTAGAATGGGAAACCAAAGAAGAACTGGTAAAGAGTGCCATGATAAAGTGGGCCCAAAATGTTACCTTTATCCTATTACACAAAATCAATTAATATCATACTTAAATCCTTATATTTTTTGTACCAAATCTCGGCTCCTAGGCACTTCTGAACCTTTCCTAAACCCTGCCAATTTCCCCAATTAAACTAACTTTACTCACTTAAATTTATTCTTTTTTCTACACCCTTCCCTCCCTCCAGCCTCGAAATTTTTAGCTAATAATTCTTTACATATTCCACTTTAAACCAGTATCCAGATCCCATCATCTTAACCAATGTAGACAAAAAATGTAACAGAAGACAGTCCTGACCTGGTGTCTGGGGGTGGGGGTCGTCCACTTACACCATTCTTCTTTTGCTTTGTTTCGACACAGGTGTGTTGCTTCTGCGAAGAGCCATCACTGCTGGGACTCCGGAGCGATCCGCCAATGCTTGACAAACCACTCTCTGTTTCCCAAGGCAGAAGCCTGCCTTGCCAGCTGGCTGCCTGAGCTGTCGAGCCCCAAAGCGGGAGTAAGTGTGGCATGCTTGTTCTCTCCGCCCTCTGCATTTGTTGTTGTTCCGTTGTTCAGTCGTGTCCGACTCTTCGTGACCCCATGGACCAGAGCACGCCAGGCACGCCTATCCTCCACTGCCTCCCGCAGTTTGGCCAAACTCATGCTAGTCGCTTCGAGAACACTGTCCAACCATCTCATCCTCTGTCATCCCCTTCTCCTTGTGCCCTCCATCTTTCCCAACATCAGGGTCTTTTCCAGGGAGTCTTCTCTTCTCATGAGGTGGCCAAAGTACTGGAGCCTCAACTTCAGGATCTGTCCTTCTAGTGAGCACTCAGGGCTGATTTCTTTAAGAATGGATAGGTTTGATCTTCTTGCAGTCCATGGGACTCTCAAGAGTCTCCTCCAGCACCATAATTCAAAAGCATCAAACAGAATAAAACTTCAACATTAAAAACTTCCCTAAACAGGGCTGCCTTCAGATGTCTTCTAAAAGTCAGATAGTTGTTTATTTCCTTGACATCTGATGGGAGGGCGTTCCACAGGGCGGGCGCCACCACCGAGAAGGCCCTCTGCCTGGTTCCCTGTAACCTCACTTCTCGCAGGGAGGGAACTGCCAGAAGGCCCTCGGTGCTGGACCTCAGTCTCCGGGCTGGACGGTGGGGGTGGAGACGCTCCTTCAGGTATACTAGGCTACATTTAGGGCTTTCAAGGTCAGCACCAACACTTTGAATTGTGCTCGGAAACGTACTGGGAGCCAATGTAGGTCTTTCAGGACCGGTGTTATGTGGTCTTGGTGGCCGCTCCCAGTCACCAGTCTAGCTGCCACATTCTGGATTAGTTGTAGTTTCCGGGTCACCTTCAAAGGTAGCCCCACGGAGAGCGCATTGCAGTAGTCCAAGCGGGAGATAACTAGAGTATGCACCACTCTGGTGAGACAGTCTGAGGGCAGGTAGTTAATATCCATAGTTCCCCATTATATCTGAACCTGGAAACTACTGTTATCAGGTTCAGAAACTACTCGGGATCTTTTGCAGAGGATGGGTGTAATCAAGAGTTAGAAGCGCTTTGAGATCCTGGCTTGTTCTGAACCTACTAACCCTAGTTCCCTGGTTTGGCTGTAACTGGAAACTCTGGTTCTTTGAAACTCCTAGGGATAATTGTGGTGCGATGACAAGGGTGGAGGGAAAGGGCCATGCTGCGAAGACCCAATAGTCTTTATTGAGCCATGATATGATCTTCTAAGCACCAGGTCAGTGTTTCTTTAACACAACCTTCTCCAATCTGCTGCCCACCAGACATTTCAGACTACAAATCCCATCATCTGCACTGACTGGGACTGATGGGAATTGTGATCTAAAATATCTGGTGGGTGCTTGGTTGTTTCATGCCGTTCAAATTCTCAAAATGCATTGCGTTAATGAGCTACCATATTTCCCCCTGTATATCATGCCCCCATGTATAAGAAGCCCCCTACATGGGGGGACTCCAATTGAGAAAATGGGGAGAGATTGTATCCGTGTATAAGACAACCCACACTTTTGAACCTATTTTTTAAATTAAAAAAAACAGCCTTGTCTTCTTTGCACTGAAAAGTACAGTTAAGTTCTGTTTTCCTTTGACAGATGGTTCTCTGGTTCCATGTTGGAAGTAGGCCTGGTAAATTGCATTTCTAAAGCCGAATAATAATAACAATAAATTATTTGGACCCTGCCCATCTAACCGGGTTGCCCCAGCCACTCTAGACGGCTTCCAACATATCAAAAAACATTTTGTTGTTGTTCAGTCGTTCAGACGTGTCTGACTCTTCGTGACCCCATGGACCAGAGCACACCAGGCACGCCTATCCTTCACTGCCTCTCGCAGTTTGGCCAAACTCATGTTAGTAGCTTCGAGAACACTGTCCAACCATCTCATCCTCTGTCGTCCCCTTCTCCTTGTGCCCTCCATCTTTCCCAACATCAGGGTCTTTTCCAGGGAGTCTTCTCATGAGGTGGCCAAAGTATTGGAGCCTCAGCTTCAGGATCTGTCCTTCCAGTGAGCACTCAGGGCTGATTTCTTTAAGAATGGAATCTAAAAATATAATAAAACATAAAAATCAACTTTGTGATGAACCTAATTATTATTGTTTTTTTTTTTTAAATACCCTTTCCAGCCTCCGTATATTTGGGCCATATTTGCTACCATCGTGCTGATGTCTGGAGGTGTCTGTGACGTCCAGGAGCTGGTGGCTTGCGTTAGGAGACCCAGCTCCAGCCTCTCGCTAGTGGACATCATGGAAGTTCTGTACTGCATGGCCACTGTGCTGTTTGCCATGCGGGATAAAAAGATTCACATCAGCAACAGGTACGTCATTATTTTTAAAAAATTCAATTCGTTGTATATCATCTCCCAGAATTCTTTTATTACTTTACAGTTCCACCACATGGGGTTAAAGGTGCCTTCCTTTTCTTTACATTTCCAGCAGATATTTGAACTTGTCCTATACATTTTTGGCTAATTTACTCGGGGTTAAATACCAGCGATACATCGTTTTCTTTTAACGTATTACCGTATTTTTCACTCCATAGGGCACACCTGACCATAGGGTGCACCTCGTTTTTAGAGGAGGAAACCTTTTTTCCACTTTTCCTCCTCTAAAAGCCCTGTTTTTTTGAGGATCAGCTAAAAGTTTAGCAACTTTTTTGCAAAGGGAAAAACCCTGTTTTTTTGAGGATCAGCTAAAGTTTTGCAGCTTTTTTGCAAAGGGAAAAGCCCTGGTTTTTTTGAGGATCAGCTAAAAGTTTTGCAGCTTTTTTTGCAAAGGGGGAAAAGCAAAGAGGAAAAGCCCCATTTTTATGGGGTTCAACTCACATTTCTGCAGCTTCTAAAGGAAAGGGAGCCTTTTCTACAGTTTCCAGACAGATAATCTAATCAGCCAGTCACATGTCGCTGGGGAAACAAACAACCTCCCTCTGCAGCACATTCAACAATGGAGGCCTGGGGAGGGCGGGGCTGAAAGGGAGCCAGGGACTCTTATCTCTCTCCCGATCTCTTGCTGATCAGCTGCTGAGCGGGGTCCTTTCAAACACCCCCTTTTCTCTTTGTAAAATAAAAAGCATGATCCTCTTTTGGCCCCTGGGCAATTCAGCTCCAGGGACCACCATTCGCTCCATAAGACGCACAGATATTTCCCCTTACTTTTTAGGAGGAAAAAAGTGCGTCTTATGGAGCGAAAAATACGGTACATGCTGTGAATCTGGAACCCCCTTTCCATGATTCTTCCCCATGCTGACATCTGTATATTGTTACCTAAGTTTGTTATTTCCAGCCTTGCTTATGCCGTTAGGGACCCCTTTCGATTCAAACACTCTTCCTCTCTGCGTCCTTGTAGGTTTCACTACAGCATTTTCTACTGCCTCTATCTCCTGGAGAATTCTAACAACGGCACGACAGTCGTTGAGCCTGAATGGGGCAGCACCGGATACGAAAGAGGCCCTCAGTGCAGGTACTTCCGGTCTTTACGTCGAGAGCTGAAATGAACTGCACCCGTTGCCAGCTTGCCTTACAAGCCCTCCTGAATCTCCCAACGTTTCAGGTTCATTGGATGAGTTCTAGTGCGACGAAAGAGGGAGGAAAGCTTTCCTGCATCGGCTTTCTCCCTCGCAGGACAGGGTGGGGCTGCCGCAGATTCAGAGAATAGGGGCTCATTTGAGTGCCGAGTTCTAGCATTTCATTAACCCATGTTGGTTTGGGTTGTTTTCTTCAGCAGCCCTGATACACGACTCACTTGTGAACAGATGAAGATCTTGAATCACGCAATTGCACCAAGGGAAGTTATGAAGATCATCGCTTTTGCAGGTAAGGTGGCTTAAGTCGACACAGAATCTCCTCCTCCTCCTTTGGCGATGACTCGTAACCGAGTAAGATTGTCTTCCATAAACACGGTCTTAGCAGTGAGTCCGTAAGTCAGTGTTTTTCAACCACTGTTCCGCGGCACACTAGTGTGCCGCGAGATGTTGCCTGGTGTGCCGTGGGAAAAATTGTAAGAATTACTTTATATATAGTCAATATAGGCACAGAGTTAAATTTTAACATTTTCTAATGGTGGTGTGCCTTGTGATTTTTTTCATGAAACAAGTGTGCCTTTGCCCAAAAAAGGTTGAAAAACACTCCGTAAGTGACCGTGGAGGCCAATTCTGGATCCGCACGTCCTCCCACAGTGGGGACATCGGTTTCCGGGTGGGAGTTGATCACAGTGAGGGTTTGCCAAGCGTGCCTTCCTCTTAGCGCGTTTCTCCCTTGCGTCCTGAGTTCGAGTGTCTTCAAAGCCCGTGATGACACCTTTGGTAACGGCTGTTCTCCAATTGGAGCGCTCGCAGGCCAGTGTTTCCCAGTTGTCGGTGTTTATACCACTTTGTGGCCTTAAGCGCACAGGCCTTATAATGGCTGCTTGGTGGCGCATTGCGCCTTTTGAACTCTCCCTACCCTCTGGTGATGGTTGTGGCATTTTCTGGCGGCAATTCCTTGGTTTATTCAGGCCACACTTAAACTTACTTAGTATACGTAGACCAGATTTATATAACATTACTAGCTGAGCCGGCCACGTGTTGCTGCAGCTGATTTTGTGAAATTGAACAACTTCCCCTGTTCAACTTCCATCTACCCCTTCTCTCCCCCCCCCCCGTTTTTAATTAACCCTCTTTTCGCCCCCCGTTCAACTTCCGTCTGCCCTCTCTCTCTCTCTCTCCCCCCCCATTTTCAATTACCCTCTTCCCCCCTTTTCAATTACCCTCTTTTCGCCCCCCGATCAACTTCCGTCTGCCCCTTCTCTTCCCCCGTTTTCAATTTTTCGCCCCCCCCCGTTTTCAAGTTACCCTCTTTTCCGTCCCCCCCTTTTCAATTACCGGTTTGCGATCTCGCAAATGGCCGACGGAGCTCTGCCAGGGGGAAACTATATCAGCTGCAGTACCAGTATAGCCGTCGCTAGAGGGCAATGTTTTGCCTGTGACGTCTAATTGTGGTGCCAGTGTTTAGCTTTTGTGGCTGCAGTACCAGTTTAGCCGTCGCTAGAGGGCAATGTTTTGCTGGTGACGTGTAATAGGGGCGCCAATTTTTTTTGGCATTTATTCTGTATTTTAGGTATGACAGGTGTGGTTTTTTTGAAATTTAATTTTGCCAGATTCTTCTCTGATGGTCATGGAACGCTGTGTCCTAATTTGATGCTGTTTGGTCCAGCGGTTACGGAGCAAGGTGGTAACCGCCGTGCACACAATGGGAACATTTATATATATATATACAGGTGAAACTCAAAAAATTAGAATATTGTGGAAAAGTCCATTTATGTAAGCAATTGTTTTCATTAGCTACTGGAGTTTAATATATGAGATAGACTCATGACATGCAAAGTGAGATATGTCAAGCCTTTATTTGTTATAATTGTGATGATTATGGTGCACAGCTGATGAAAACCCCAAAGTTGAAATTGTTAATTTGGGGTTCTCATCAGCTGTACGCCATAATCATCACAATTATAACAAATAAAGGCTTGACATATCTCGCTTTGCATGTCATGAGTCTATCTCATATATTAGTTTCACCTTTTATGTTGAATTACTGAAAGAAACCAACCTTTCCACGATACTCTAATTTTTCGAATTTCACCTGTAGATTATCATCATCATCATCATTTTGTTATTATTATGCCGCCCTTCATCACATGATCTCAGGGCAGTTCACAAAATAAAAATACAAGATGAAAGCACAAGTAAATAATTCAGAGAACCCCCCCCCTTCCCACAGACACATTTAAAAGGCTGTAGAATATTAATAAGCCAAACGCCTGGCTGAAGAGTAATGTTTATATATGTTATAGAACAGTGTTTTTCAACCTTTTTTGGGCAAAGGCACACTTGTTTCATGAAAAAAATCACGAGGCACACCACCATTAGAAAATGTTAAAAAAATTTAACTCTGTGCCTATATTGACTATATATAAAGTAATTTTTCAATTTTTCCCACGGCACACCAGGCAATATCTCGCGGCAACACTAGTGTGCCGCGGAACAGTGATTGAAAAACACTGTTATAGAATATATATTTATTCTGTATTTTATAACATATAAAACATGTTGAGTCCCTATCAGGGAAAAAGCCAGGGTATAAATACATATTTAATCAAAAGGAAGAGAATAATACATCTGAATGGGCAGAGCACAGGCAGTTATTGCTTCAGTATCTAACCAGATCATAGCTCTTTATCTAAATGAGTCTTGGGGAGACACCTGTGGCCTTTCCACCTGTTGTTGGACTTCTGGCTCCCATCCACCGCAGTCCCCGTGGCCAGCGGTCAGCCGTCCAGCAGCTTTTGGAGGGTCTCAGCCGCTCCAGCCACGATCTACGCTACAGTTTCGGAACTATGGAAAGAGTTTCCATTTCCTCCTCAGGGACAGGGAAGACTTCCACCCTGATCAGGTACGCTGAGAGATGGTCCAACCTCAGATTCCTGTACCTGGCGTTCAACAGGACCATCGCGGATCAGGCGGCGCAGAGGTTCCCCCGAAACGTGACGTGCAAGACGGTCCACTCCTTGGCCTTCGCAGAAGTCGGGAAGCAGTAAGTGGCAGCCGTCTCACGGATGTGTCCTGGTTAAATGCAAGGAACACAAGAAGCGCCGTCAATGGCCTATCAATGGACAGCATCCTGACCTTGCAGTCGCCGACCAGATGCGTGTGGGGAACCAGCAAGCAGGATCCCTAGCAACTGGTCTTCAGAAGCATTGCCGTCTCTGACAAGTGGAGGCAGAACACAGCCATCCTGGCTAGTATGCTTAAAAGCAGGGCGGATTTGATTTAAATCACTAGTCAGTAAGACTTGACTTAAATCATTTTTTATTTTTTATTTTTTACAGAAAGACATTCCTGCTGGTATAATCTTAATATTAACAATCAGATGAAGGTTTCATTTTTGGAATGATAAATTTTCAGAGTAGTTTTTACAGTTATATCAGAAATTACTGATTTGGTTATACTATTAGAAATACATAGACAGATAATTATGAAATTATTGTGAGGTTTAATAAGTTAACTGTTTATATTTGGACAACTTTTCTGCTGTACTTTATTGGAAGGAGAAAAATAATCATTTCCTTAATAACAATTTAAACAATTTATTTAAAACAATAACATTATTATTTGTTATAACATGTTTGCTAACTGATGTGGTTAAATGGTTTTTTTTTTTTTTAAACAAAAACAACAACAACATGAAAAACTTAAAACAAATCCTTATTCCTGATAATAGCCTTTGGACTATAATGTAACTTAAATAAAACTATCTAGGAAGATTTTTCTTCCAAAAGCATTTTATTTTTAAAAAATCCAATTAATTAAAAAAAATCTGATTTAAATAAAAAAAATTGATTTAAATAAAAAAAAATCTGATTTAAATAAAAAAAATCCATTTTTTATTTTTAAAAAAATCATTGATTTTTATCCACCCTGCGTTACAGCCATTCGTTAAACCTCTTCCAAGCCCATATGATCATAGAATCCTAGAATTGCAGAGTCAGAAGGGACCCCGGGGGCATCTTGTCGCCCCCCCCCCGCGATGCAGTAATTACTTCAGCTAAATAATCTTACTTGGATTTTTAAATGAAAGTGCAATGAATCGCTGCTGTTTCGAATGTGACTGTGTTAGTACAGTGGAACCTTGCTTCTCGAACGTCTCCGTTGATGAATGATTTCGGAACCCAGATGCCGAAAACCCGGAAGTAATTCCTTCCGTTTTCGAATGCACCTCGGAAGTCAAACGGCTTCTGCTGTGTGTTTTTCCATTTTTTTCAATGGGTTTTGCTGGCGGCCCATTGATCCTCGTGTTTCTGAACGTTTCGAAAGTCTCCCAGAACGTTTTGAAAGTCTTCCAGAATGGATTATATTCGAAAACCAGGGTTCCACTGTTAACTTCCCTTGGCGAGCTGTGCAAACCACTATTCTGAATGATGCTTTTTGTAGAGTTGGATGGGGGGGGCGGCAGCGGCGGCACCGGGGGATTAGGGCTGGGCGACGTTGGGTTTTCAACATCACGGTGTATCACCAGCCGGACACCGCAATCTCTGCGAGGCATCGCGATGTTGAAACCGAGGAGCGAGCTGTTTCGTCCCTGGCATGGTGAGGTGGCAGCTTACTCCTCCGGCTGGGGGTGGCGGGTGTCTCCTTGAACGAGGTGCCTTCGGACTTCATGGTTGTAAAGCCTCTTCCTTCTCTCTCTCTCCCTCTCTCTCTCTCTCTCTCTCTCTCTCTCCCCCTCCCCATTGCCCTGCTTTCAACCTGGTGCAGCTACAGGAAGAAGCTCAACGCTGGCTCACTGAGCTCCTATTGTGTCAGCTTTGTCCTCTGCAACCGCAAGGGCCAGTCGTTGTACATAAGAGCCAAGACAGTGATTGAGACCCTCTCGGCGTTCTTTGCCTCCGCCGACGAATCCATCACTACAGAACACGCGCCCCTCTGGTGCAAGAACAACCAGGGGCAGCTCGTTTCTGTCCAGGAAGCGGAAAAGCGAGTGAGTACAGTGGTTGTTGTTGTTGTTGTTGTTGTCGTTCAGTCGTGTCCGACTCTTCGTGACCCCATGGACCAGAGCACGCCAGGCACTCCTGTCTTCCACTGCCTCCCGCAGTTTGGTCAGACTCATGTTGGTAGCTTCGAGAACACTGTCCAACCATCTCATCCTCTGTCGTCCCCTTCTCCTTGTGCCCTCCATCTTTCCCAACATCAGGGTCTTTTCTAGGGAGTCTTCTCTTCTCAAAGTACTGGAGCCTCAACTTCAGGATCTGTCCTTCTAGTGAGCACTCAGGGCTGATTTCTTTGAGAATGGATAGGTTTGATCTTCTTGCAGTCCATGGGACTCTCAAGAGTCTCCTCCAGCACCATAATTCAAAAGCATCAATTCTTCGGCGATCAGCCTTCTTTATGGTCCAGCTCTCACTTCCGTACATTTGTTGTTGTTGTTGTTCAGTCGTTCAGTCGTGTCCGACTCTTCGTGACCCCATGGACCAGAGCACGCCAGGCACGCCTATCCTTCACTGCCTCTCGCAGTTTGGCCAAACTCATGTTAGTAGCTTCGAGAACACTGTCCAACCATCTCATCCTCTGTCGTCCCCTTCTCCTTGTGCCCTCCATCTTTCCCAACATCAGGGTCTTTTCTAGGGAGTC
Source organism: Lacerta viridis (assembly GCA_900245905.1). NCBI lineage: Eukaryota > Metazoa > Chordata > Lepidosauria > Squamata > Lacertidae > Lacerta > Lacerta viridis. Next base: position 313,009 of record OFHU01004474.1, on the reverse strand, counting down.
TTCTCTTCTCATGAGGTGGCCAAAGTACTGGAGCCTCAACTTCAGGATCTGTCCTTCTAGTGAGCACTCAGGGCTGATTTCTTTAAGAATGGATAGGTTTGATCTTCTTGCAGTCCATGGGACTCTCAAGAGTCTCCTCCAGCACCATAATTCAAAAGCATCAATTCTTCGGCGATCAGCCTTCTTTATGGTCCAGCTCTCACTTCCGTACATTACTACTGGGAAAACCATAGCTTTAACTATACGGACCTTTGTCGGCAAGGTGATGTCTTTGCTTTTTAAGATGCTGTCTAGGTTTGTCATTGCTTTTCTCCCAAGAAGCAGGCGTCTTCTAATTTCGTGACTGCTGTCACCATCTGCAGTGATCATGGAACCCAAGAAAGTGAAATCTCTCACTGCCTCCATTTCTTCCCCTTCTATTTGCCAGGAGGTGATGGGACCAGTGGCCATGATCTTAGTTTTTCTGATGTTGAGCTTCAGACCATATTTTGTTCGTCTTCTTAGCCTGATCAACCCAGGCAATTTTTTAAATATATATATTTTTGCCTTCTTGTGCCTTTGTAGATCATCGTTGACGAAGCAAACCAAATATGGGAAAATATGAAAAAGCTGGAGCCCAGCAGGGAGACAGCTTATAAGATGACCCATGATGGTAAGTGGGTGACCAGAGGTTGGGGAGTGTGAGGTTTGGAGCTTTCAGGGTTAAATAAGTTCGCCCCTCCAACAGGGAACATGCGTCACAACATCCGGGGTATCTGCTGTATATGCGAAGCTTTGTTATTTATGTGACGCACTGTTTGTTTCCTGCTTAGTCTTACGTTTGGTTGCACTGGAGAAGCAGGAAAACGCAGGGGAATCGTAGCTGGACACCACTCCAAGTGCTAAACTGGTTTTTGAGGCTTTTCCAGTTAAAACCAAAAGCCCAACAGGGAGAAAGGTCATGCTCCCTGCCTTGATTTGTGCCTGCATTTTATAATAATAATAATAATAATAATAATAATAATAATAATAATAATTTTTTATTTATACCCCGCCCATCTGGCTGGGTTTCCCAGCCACTCTGGGCAGCTCCCAACAGAATATTAAAAACACGATAAAACATCAAACATTAAAAACTTCCCTAAACAGGGCTGCCTTCAGATGTCTTCTGAAAGTCAGATAGTTGTTTATTTCCTTGACATCTGATGGGAAGGCGCCACCACCAAGAAGGCCCTCTGCTTCCTTTGCTGGCTTCCAGCAGGCAAAGTCGGTGAGGTGGGTGGGGTGGGGTGGGGGGGGGGGGGGAGTCCGTGAAGGCACTGTGGCTTGTTTTGGGCCCTGCACAGCCAAAATTTCCATGGGTGGGTGGAAGGTGCATTTGGGGGGCTGGTAGAGGGCAGACTGCAGTTGGAGGGGGAAGAATTCTGACTCTCTACTGATTCCGGGTCACCTGCAGTAGATTAGGAAAGAAAATCTAACTCCCAAATTTTTAATAGCTCTCTTGCTTTGGCCCTGAGATCCCCAGAAAAGCTTAATTTTGTGCCTCATGCAGAATCTGCTCCCCCGCCCTTGTTCAAAATTCTGGGTTCTTTTGTGGGGAACAGGAGCAAGGCTTTTTTGATTGATAGATCTCAGCCAATCATGGTTTCTGAGCCTGGAAACAGTACAAGTCACTGTTTATTATTACCGGTATTATTTATCGAATTTATATAGCGCCCTATGCCCGGAGGTCTTGGGGCGGTTCACAGAACAATCTTTTTGACGGTAGTTAAAGGGAGAAGCTAAGGTAAACCAGGTGAAAATGTTATCAGAGGAAGAAATTCTTAGGCAACTAAATGTCTATATAGCCCCAAGCAGCTTAATAAACAGAAAATGGTTCATTCACTAGGATATCCTTTGCAGGGGATCCTGTACAAGGATGAAATAGCACCACAAAGGGGTCACAAAAGATGCTAGTCCTCAAGAATTTTAATAGCAGATTTCTTCTTCCTAGAGCTAAGCCAATCTTTTGTTTGCTTGTAGAAATCCCAAAGCGGTGTCAATGAGTCATGGTTTTACTGTGGTGTGTAGACACCTATAGGCTTAAAAAAAACAAACCACGGATGGCGTTATATTGCACTCTGAATTATTATTTTTTGACGAACGTCGTGCCCTCCTTTCTAGGCTACTTAAAGCTCTGGCAGCTCCAAAAGCCTTCTCTTTCCCACTACGATGCAATCTTCGTCGACGAGGCCCAAGACTGCACCCCCGGTGAGTAATATTTTGGGTTGCACTGAAAAGAGTTTGACTTTTTTCCAAGCCCCCTCTCCCCCTCCGGAAAAGCAGCAGCATCCCTCCCCCCCATTTTGGCAGTTCCTTGGGAAGCACCGCATAAACGGGGTGAAGGTGTTCCCTTCCTTTAAAATCGTAGGCAGATTTGTCACGGCAAACAGTTCGGCTAAAAGGACATGAGGGATTTGCCGTTTTTCAGCAAAATAATTTGCGTCCAGGCTTCTTCCCATCGGGGCATCTGGCCGATCCATGTGAGAGACCCCTGGCCTGATCCAGCAACCATTGCTTTATCCCCCTTTGTCCCCCACCCCCAGGAAATGGCAAAGGAAGCTGCCTTATACCAAGTCGGACTGCAAATTATTTATTTATTCATATATATTTTCCCTCATTTCTATACCGCTTTATATTTTTAAGGGGGAAAGAAATCTCAAAGCGGTTTACAGAATATTAAAACGTCCAAAATAAATCAATAAAACAATAAAACAATCTGAAGAAAGTCAGATATAGACTATACGGTAAAAGCAACACAATTAACAGAAAACTAAAATAATTACCGTAAAGATTTCAAAACAAAACATTACAAAGGAGGTCAGCTGCTGAATACATATTTAACACAAACAAATCTTAAACATTAAACAATAAGCATCAGAGACCCAGGCTGCATATTTCGATTTAATCATGTTTCAAATATTAATGCCGTTTGACATTTAGAAAGATAGAATTGCGGAAGCAATGAGTTTTTAGGTGCGGCATTGAGGATGTTGCTTTAGTTAACATCCTCGTCTTTTGCTAAGCTTATTGGGGTGTCCTCTTGGAGGAAAAGCTGATTTATTTGGCGCTCAGAGCATTGGCAGGTGTGAGATGTAATAAGAATATATTATTTATACCCTGCCCATCTGGTGGGGTTTCCCCAGCCACTCTGGGTGGCTTCCAACAAAAGAGTAAAAATACATTAAAACATCAATCATTAAAAACTGTGGGATGTAAAACACAGGAGCAGTCAAACACAACTTTGCTAGAGTGGACATGAAGGGCGTCTCAGTCCGCCAGCTGGAACTTCCTGTTTATTCTGGGCTGGGATGGGCTTCCTCTGTGTAACTGGAGATGGGTGTGGCCACACCTGTGCAGGTAAAGACAAAAGCAGCGGGCTGGCCAACATCTTTCTCTCTTTCCAACTATCTTTGAACGAAGCAACATGTGCTTAGGCAAGCTGCTCTCTTCCAAGAGGTCAGAAGGGGCTATCTCTCTTAAGGAATAGTCTCCTAATGTATATACAATTTTCTAAGCTAAAAGTCTGCCTTCTGGGATCCGATTGTGAACAGATGATACTTGTAAGTAAACCCTTTATGCTTTTCTAGAAGACAGTGTCGTGTCTTATTTTAGCAGGGAATTAGAAGGGGGAAATACCAGGACAGTATTATTATAGAGACTCCAGCGAGTCTGAGCAAGCTATCCGCTGTGTGTGTTTAAAAGGGGAATGAAATTGCAATTGCAGCGGCACGAATAGTACCGGTAGTGGCAAAAGGATGGAAAGAGCAAGAAGCACCGAAGGTTATTGAGTGGCAAATTAAATTACAAGAATATGCTGAGCTGGCTCTACTAACAAATAATTTAAGAGGAAACACAAAGCAGAATTTTGCGGGTAAATGGGAGGTCTATAAAAAATATGTGTTAAAATATAATAAAAGTATTGTTACCATGCCGGCATTCGAGGGATGAAGGGAATGAAAACAGTTTGAAGGAAAGAAAGTGGAGCAATGAAATGCCTAAGAATGTATGGCAGAATGGAGACAAGAGAGTGTACAGGGTTGTAAGCATTCACACTTACCTTAGTTCAAGCAAAGGGATTTGTCAGGGAAGACGGTAAATACATTATGTGAAGACGGAGCAGAGCATTTTTTAAAAAAAATTCTCATTTATTTATTTATTTATTTATTCTCTTCTTAGCCGTGCTTATTGTATGTGTACATGTATAATATACCTTGTTCAGAATTGGGAAAATATGACGCATATAATCAAGATAATTATTTTATATAACTTTATTTAAGTCTTGTATTTGCGTTTGGCTTGTATTTGTAATTTGAGACTTTGTGTTTTAGTTTGTAGTATCTGTAAAATGTATAATAAAAATATCATTAAAAAAATAAAATAAAAGGGGAATGAAAACTATGCAAAGCTCTGGGACTTGTTAACAGAAGTTGGAATAGGATATAATAAACAATATATCCTCTCCTGCATCCCTTAACATTCCCACAAAAACTTCCCTAAACAGAATAAAAAAATAAAATCCTTCCAGTAGAATCTTAGAGACCAACTATGTTATTGGTATGAGCTATCTGAAGAAGTGTGCATACACACGAAAGCTCATACCAATAACAAACTTAGTTGGTCTCTAAGGTGCTACCGGAAGGATTTTTTAAAAAATTATTTTGTTTCGACTACGGCAGACCAACACGGCTACCTACCTGTAACTATTCCCTAAACAGAGCTGCCTTCAGATCATTCGAGGCACCTTTCCCCCTCTGTACTGCTCTTCCCTGTGAAAAATTCACCGCGGCCTGCGTAACGCATGCTTTTCCATGTGCGGTTGGGAAGTTTTGCTTCCCTTCCTAAATACGCCATTCCTCTTCCTGCAGCTATCATGGACATCGTTCTCTCCCAGTCGTGTGGGGCCATCTTGGTAGGAGACCCTCACCAGCAGATCTACTCCTTCCGCGGCGCAGTCAATGCTCTGGCCGAAGTGTCTCACACCCACATGTTCTACCTCACAAAGGTGAGCCTCCGCAAACCTTCGCGAGATGAGCGCTGCAACCTCAAGAGTTGTCCGCAACTGGACCTAATGGTCGGGGGTCCATTTATACACTGGGCCATCTCCCCCCATTTTCTTAAATCTGAGTCCCCCCAAATATGGGAAGTCTTATAGGCAGAAAAATACGGTACTGCTACCTCTAGTAGTAAGGAGCTTGGAAATCCAAAACTAGATAGGAGAAAGGCGGCCCAGTTTCCTGAGCATCTTTTCCAGTCCCCCCCTCTGTTTGCTTGCTTGCTTCACTTCTGCAGAGTTTCCGGTTCGGTTCCGAAATAGCTTACGTCGCCGCTACACTCCTGGACGTCCTCAAGAAAGTTCGAAAGCAGACGTTGGTCGGCGGCAGCCAGGAGGGTGAGACATTCAGCTCAGCTGTACTGTATTCCATTTTTTTAATTTTTAATTTTTAAAGGAAAGCACCAGGGTGGATTTGATTTAAATCAAATCGATTTAAATCACTAGTCAGTAAAACTTGATTTAAATCATTTATTATTATTTTTTACAGAAAGACATTCATGCTGGTATAATTTTAATATTTACAACCAGGTGAAGGTTTGATTTTTGGAATAATAAATTTTCAGAGAAATTTTTACAATGACATCAGAAATTACTGATTTGGTTATACTATTAGAAATAAATAGACAGATAATTATGAAACTATTGTGAGGTTTAATAAGTTAACCGTTTATATTTGGGCAGCTTTTCCGCTGAACTTTATTGGAAGGAGAAGAATAATCATTTCCTTAATAACAATTTAAACAATTTATTTAAATAAAACAATAACATTATAGCATATGTATCCATGTTTGTTAACAGATGTGGTTACATTTTTTTATTTAAAAAACAAACTTATACTGAGTTTCAGCACACATGAAAAGCTTAAAACAAATCCTTATTTCCTGATAAATAGCCTTTGCACTATAACGTAACTTAAATAGAAAACTATTTTTAGAAAGATTTTTTTCCTCCAAAAGCATATTATTTTAAAAATCCAATTTAAATTTTAAAAAATCTGATTTAAATTAAAAAAATCTCTCTCTCTCTCTCTATATATATATATAAACCATTGATTTTTATCCACCCTGGGAAGCACTGATTCTCTCAGCTCGGTCTGCGACAGATACTTTGCTTCGCTTTTCGGCAGGTGATATTACCGGGGCTGACGTGACGGGGAAAGTAACTCGCTTGTCTCGGTGCAACCAAACCGTCTTCGAGGATGCTGTGAAAGTTACCATCGGAGAACCACCGGCTAAAATACACATCCTTGGGGTATGGGCATCCTGAAACTATCTATACACAGGGTGGACGGTCGGGAGGAGAGTTGTGTATGTATGTGCATGTGTGGCTGAAAATGTGTTTTTTGTTTTTGGGATGGCATTCAATTTCGTTGCACTTGTACAACGTTGTAGTTGTACAAGGACAATAAAGAAATCTTATCTTATATTATCATCTTAAAAGTTACGGGGTTTTGTTCAGGGGTGAGAACAGACATTACATTTTCAACGTGCCTGGGGTGTTCTTGAACCGCCCTCTCAACATTCAGTGCAAATGGGATCTAGGAGTCTTAAAGGTAAAGGGACCCCTAACCATTAAGTCCACTTGCGGATGACTCTGGGGTTGCGGCGCTCACCTCGCTCTATAGGCCGAGGGAGCCGGCGTCCAGCTTCCGGGTCATGTGGCCAGCATGACTAAGCCGCTTCTGGCGAACCAGAGCAGCGCACGGAAACGCCGTTTACCTTCCCGCCGGAGTGGTACCTATTTATCTACTTGCACTTTTGCATGCTTTCGAACTGCTAGGTTGGCAGGAGCTGGGACCGAGCAACGGGAGCTCACCCCGTCGCGGGGATTCGAACCGCTGACCTTCTGATCAGCAAGCCCTAGGCTGCGTCAACAGAAGTGCAGTGTCCAGATCAATGGAAGACTCCTGTTTTATTCTGCCTCAGTCAGATCCCACCTGGAATACTGCATCCATTTCTGGGCACCTCAGTTTAAGAAGGATGTTGACAAGCTGGGAGGTGTGCAGAGGAGGGCGACCAAAGATGATCAAGGGTCTGGAAAACAAGCCTGATGAGGAACGGTTGAGGGAGCTGGGGATGTTTAGCCTGGAGAAGAGGAGACTGAGAGGAGATGAGGTAGCAATCTTCAGATATCTCAAGGGCTGTCCCTTGGAAGATGGAGCAAGCTTGTTTTCTCCTGCTCCAGAGGGTAGGACTCGAACCAATCGATTCAAATAAAAAGAAAGGAGATTCTACCTAAACATTCAGAAGAACTTTTTGACAGCAATAGATGTTTGATAGGGAGACGGACTCCTTAGGCTCTCCTTCCTTGGAGGTGTTTCAAACACAGGTTGGATGGCAACCCGCCATAGTTTTGAGTCCTGCATTGCATTGTTGGAAAGGGACACCCAGGGTCATCTAGTCCAACCCCATGCAAAGCCAAAACCGCAACTGAAGAACCCCCAAAATATGGCCATCCAACCTCTGTCTAAAAACATGAAGGAGAGTCCACCACGTTCTGCGTTAGTCCGTTCCATTCTTGGAACAGTTTGCCAGTGGAGCCAACTACTTGAAATGGCATCTCCGTTGTTTGAAGTCTTCACATTGAAACGGGGCTGAATACTTTTGGGGTGATGTCTGGATTTCTTGCAGCAAGCAGCGGGTTTGACTAGCCGGCCTTCTCGGGTCCCTCCCAAGTCCAACATCCTGTCCGCTCCCAGAGTCTATGTGCAATTCGCACTCCTTTTATTTTTTGTTAGGGGCTTAAAGCCTTTGGCCTGGAGAAGATCTTTGACATCTGGAAGCTCCTCCATCCTGAATGTAAGTACTTTGGCTAGCGTAAACGCTCCCGGGGCTTCGTTTCTGGGTCTCTGCCTCAACTGGGGGAAGCTGGGCCGTTCGCAGTCTTCCAAAACCATTCCAGGATTTTGAAGCTATGGAGCATTCGCTGCTCATAATCGCAGACTCGGCTGGCGAGTGCCAACAGGACTGTAGCCAAAATGGGGCCATTGAGAAATGAGAGGGAAGTACAGCCTTGGTTGTCAAACACCCTGGAACTCGTACGTTTTGGCTCCCGAACACTGTAAACCCGGAAGTGATTGTCCCGGTTTGCGAACGTTCTTTTGGAACCCAAACTTCCAACGGGGCTTCTGCGGCTTCTGATTGGTTGCTGGAGCTTCCTGCAGCCCATCAGAAGCCGCGATTTGGTTTCCAAACGTTTTGGAAATCGAACGGACTTCCGCACCGGATTCTGTTCGACTTCCAAGGTCCGACTGTATCGAGGAGTTTGTGGGAAAACCCCTAGGGTCTGCAGAAGCACAAGAATCAAATCAAATCAGAAACTACAATAACCCCAATGAAAACTGTTTAGCGATTGCAGAAAGCTGTTGAGGGAGAATGGAAAAGTAAGGGGGATTGGAAATGGAGTGGAAGAAAGTAGACACAGCTTGCTGACGGTTGAACACTGAGCCAGAACCACCTCAAACTAGCCTTTTGTTACAAGCCCTGCTTGCGTCACCTAATCCAAATCACACATAATGCAAAGCCATGGTTTATTAAACCACAGCTTAGTGTTGTGTGTGAACCCTGCTTGACTGTGGTTTGTTTACTCTCAATAAACCATTATATGAAGCTGCGGTTTGTTGGCTCACAAACTTCGGCTTCCTTTAACAATGGCTTGGTGTTATGTGTGAACTCGACACCCTTAGCCAGGGCTTGCTTGATGACTCCACCCAGATGCTCACCCGCTGCTGGAAAACCAACCAAACTTTGAAGAAGCAATCCACTTGTTGGATCACCTGTGGGGCAACTTATGGTTAATGCGTGGTTTGTTAAACAAAGCATGGCTTGCCATCATGTGTGAACCAGGGCACTGGGTCAGGAAACGGGCCAACACTCCTGATAAGGAGGTCCACAATCTAATGGCAATGCAGTCAAGAAGAGGAATTTTACTGCGATGGGCCTAGGTCAGGGGTCAGCAACCTTTTTTAGCCGTGGGCCGGTCCACCGTCCCTCAGACCTTGTGGGGGGCTGGATTATATTTGGGGGGGGGAATAATGAACGAATTCCTATGCCCCACAAATAACCCAGAGATGCATTTTAAATAAAAGGACACATTCTACTCATGTAAAAAAAAACACGCTGATTCCGGACTGTCCGCGGGCCGGATTGGACTGGGACCCGTGCAGATGAGCCACAGAGGACCTTAAGGTCCACAAATAACAATAGTTTAAGGGTCCCGGGCCCAAAAGAAGCCAGATTATCCTCCACAAGGGCCAGGGCTTTTTCAGTGTTGGCTCCGACCTGGTGGAATACTCTGTCCCACGAGACTAGGGCCCTGCGGGACCTGACCTCCTTCTGCAGGGCCTGTAAGACAGAGTTATTCCACCTGGCCTTTAATCTAGCCTGATCCCCTATTCCTTTTCCCCTTCCCTTTTTTCTGAAGAAACCCTTCTGGGTCCCTACATTAAAATTCCTCCCTGGTCTCCCTACTGGCCTAGCATGACTAACCTGGCCAGTTAGCCCTGGGGATCCCACTGATGTTTGTTTTTATGCTGTTTTTAAAGTTGTCGTTAGCCGCCCTGAGCCCGGTCTTTGGATTGGGAAGGGTGGGGTAGAAATGATAATAATAATAATAATTAATTAATAACAATAATAATTATGATTATTATTATGATGGATGGATTTGCTAGTTCAGGCAGAAGAACTTGCTGGCAGAGTTGATCAGTGATTTACGCGTGAACCGCCCACCAGCCAGCCGACAGCCTCTTCCTACTTCAAGGCATCTGGGAGGAAGGAGGAACTTCCCTCTTTTCCTTGGCAGCCTTTCGTTCTCTGCATCATTTTGTCACCACTTGTGTGTTCCCAGTGAAACTTGAGGTGAAGGACCCCTTTATCAGGAGGTGGGCTGATAAGGGCCTCGCGGGCCTCAAGGACTACGCAGCAAAGTCCGAAGATAAGCAGCTGGAGATGAAGATTGCCATTGTGGAGAAATACAAAGAACGCATCCCGGAGCTGGTGAAAAGAATATCGCAGTGCCATGTGTCCACTCCGGAGATGGCAGGTAAGAGGAGCTTTCAAGGCCAGAAGAGGAAATAAAACTTGACATGTTTTCTCAAGGACTGAATACTATTAACTTACTTTTATGAACTATCGTGGAGGGTTTGGGGGGGGTGGTGGCACCAAGCCCACAACCCCCCTCCCAGTAGCTCAGAAGTTGATAGAAGGCATTTGTATTCCACCTTCCCTCCAAGGAGCTGTAAAGTGGCGTCCATAGCTCTCCTCCTCCCCATTTTACAACAACTATTCTTAATTCTTCATACCCTGACCATCTGGCTTGGTTTCCCCAGCCACTCTGGGTGGCTCCCAACAGAATATTTGTTGTTGTCGTTCAGTCGTGTCTGACTCTTGGTGACCCCATGGACCAGAGCACGCCAGGCATGCTCTCGTAGTTTGGCCAAACTCATGTTAGTCGCTTCGAGAACACTGTCCAACCATCTCATCCTCTGTCGTCCCCTTCTCCTTGTGCCCTCCATCTTTCCCAACATCAGGGTCTTTTCTAGGGAGTCTTCTCTTCTCATGAGGTGGCCAAAGTACTGGAGCCTCAGCTTCAGGATCTGTCCTTCCAGTGAGCACTCAGGGCTGATTTCCTTCAGAATGGATAGGTTTGATCTTCTTGCAGTCCATGGGACTCTCAAGAGTCTCCTCCAGCACCATAATTCAAAAGCATCAATTCTTCGGCGATCAGCCTTCTTTATGGTCCATAAAGAATATGAATAGTAATAAAATTAACAGTAATAAAAATAGTAAATAGTAATAAAGCGATAGGGACGTGGGTGGCGCCGTGGTCTAAACCACTGAGCCTAGGGCTTGCCGATCAGAAGGTCGGCAGTTCGAATCCCGCAACGGGGTGAGCTCCCATTGCTGCAGTCCCAGCTCCTGCCCACCTAGCAGTTTGAAAGCACATCAAAGTTCAAGTAGATGAATAGGTTCGCCAGAAGCAGCTTAGTCATGCTGGCCACATGACCCGGAAGCTGTCTGCAGACAAACGCCGGCTCCCTCGGCCTATAGAGCGAGATGAGCGCTGCAACCCCAGAGTCGTCCGTGACTGGACCTAACGGTCAGGAGTACCTTTACCTTTACTTTTACTAAAGCGATAAAACATCAAACATTTAAAACTTCCCTAAACAGGGCTGCCTTCAGATGTCTTCTAAACTAGTTGTTTATTTCCTTAACATATGAAGGGAGGGCGTTCCACAGGCCGGGTGCCACCACCGAGAAGGCCCTGTGCCTGGTTCCCTGTAACCTCACTTCTTGTAGGGAGGGAACCACTAGAAGGCCCTTGGGGCTGGACCTCAATGTCCGGGCTGAAGGATGGAGGTGGAGACGCTCCTTCAGGTATACTGGGCTGTGGCCGTTTTATCTGTACAACAACCCTGCAAGGTAGGTTAGGCTGAGAGATGGTGACTGGCCCAGCAGATGCTCTGCGACTGAGCTGTGGCCAAAGACTGGCACCAGTCTCCAGTGCTTCATCCTCTGCTTTTCTGCCTTCAGATGCCCATGGCTGTTCCAGAACAGTTAATTATCAAAAGAGCAGCTGGACAACTATTAAATCCTCTCTGGTTAATTTACATATTTAGGGTAGGGATGGGCAGAGCACTTGATTTCATACCATGACAGTCTCACTGGCCTCCTGTGGTGGATGGGCAATCGTAATCTGGGCCTATCTCCCTTGCCTGTTTCCAAAATGGCAAAGATCAAGTATTTGAAATACAGTACAATCACATCTCAGGTTTATCTTACGTGATTTCCATCCATACGTGGTTGAAGGCAAGCCAGTTGAAACTGCGGGAATCAAATCTTGTTGGTTTTTGGTTTTGGTTAAAGGAAAAAAGAAGCAGCCTCTTAAAAAGAGAATTCCCCAGGTGCTAAGGTCCAGGTTTGGGGCAAGTACTCTTTGGCAAGAAAACCCCAGCAGAGATTTAAAATCACAAGATGCTTTTGCAGCAAATCGAAGCACGAAAACGTAGGCTATCAGACCTTTAAAATATCCCCTTCTAAGTTACTTCCAAAGTTCCCTACTTCCTGTAGCTTAAAAAGAGACCACACATTTGGTAAACTAAAAACGGTTTACTTACAAATTCTTGAAAGCTCAGATTTGTGTGCTTTTCCATACGGCAGTAAGAAAACACAGGCAGTAAAACGTAGGTTCCAGAGTTCCTAAATTATTTGAATGGAAGCACAATGATGGCTTGCTTAAGCCACGCGATCGAAGCTCGGAGCATCCAGCTCGGCCCTCCTTACCGGTAGAGTTCACATGGAGAAATGTGAAGAACAAAGGTTCACAACCCTTCCTCCTAAGGCATAGGGGAGTAGTGACCTAGCTAGGCCTGGCAGGACAGCTTACTCCGTGGCCTTAACCCCTTCATGCATTAATTAGACTTAAGCCTGTTGGTTATATCCAAGCAAGGTGGAGAGCTTAAAAGCTCTTTTTGTGCCAGGTCCACTTTTATGCTCTCTGCCTTGCCTCGGGGGCAAGGCCCTCTTGGTTCTCAGGCTTTGGGAGTACTGGGGATTCTTTATCTCTCCCCTCCCTCACCTACTAGCCACAGGGGCAGCTCCAAGGGTATGGGTATACCCAATTTTCACCCTTGGAACCGACATCCTCCCCCCCATAAGATGCAATTGCACTGTACTCAAACTGCCCTCTCACGTTTTAGATCATCCATTATCGCACAGTTACAGGATTGTGACTGTTGAAAGGCTTGTTTGCCTCTTTGACACTGATGGACTATCAGGGGAGTAGCAAGGTAAATTGGTACCTGGGGGCAAAAAATTTTGTCCCCCCCCCCAGGCATGGGAAGGTCAGGTGGTACCCGGTGCGGAAAATTTCTTGTCAACCCCCATTGATTCCCCCCCCCCGCAAAAATGGTTTTACGTTATTTCATATTTTCTTACAAAGGAATAATAACAAGTAATAAAAAAAACTTTTATTTATATCCCACCCTCCCCGGCCAAAGTCGGGCTCAGGGTGGCTAACATCAGATACATAACATTGGTATAAAATCAAACAATAATTAAATTACCTCCTAAAAACATCTCAAAATCAAATTAAAGTCTAATTAGATGGCTTTCCACAGGGTTAGGGTTGGGAACAGTAAGCTCCACTGAACTGAAATTTCAGCCTTCATGACATAGGAAAACAGCCAAGTGAACAGCTATTTTGGTGGAGGAGGGTCAAGATATTAACCGATATGCATGAAATTTCATATATAGCTATATAATCCCTAGTATAGTAAGATAAGACCTTTCGGAGCAGGCATTTAAAAAAAAATTCAAAAAAATTGTTCCTTGATAATTTGTCACCCCCTCCATTATGGAACACGGGGCGGACCGCCCCCTCGCCCCCCCATTGCTACGCCCCTGTGGACTATATTATCTAATTTTGTTCATGCAACAGTGATAGACTTTCATTTTCTGTGATTCGATCATGTCAGGTTTTCTGGTCATCACAGAGTTAACCGTTCACCAGGAGGCGTTCTGATCCTGGGTGCCTCGCCCACAGTTATAGGGGCATTTTCCTTTGTCTGGAAAAAGGGGAGTTTTGGTTTTGCTTTCCCCTCGACGCTGTGTTGCTGTGCTGTTGCTTTTTGATGTATGTGTGAGAACGCTGCAGACATGCAGCTCGAGTCTTTAGGACGTCTGTTTGTGCTACTTAAAATAAAGTTCTATTAGTCAAGTAGCACTGGTGCCCAGCTGATTTATTTTAAGACACCACTGAAGAAGCAGACCTAAAGAAGCCATCGTAACCCTGTGCTAACTCTGCTACTGAGGACAGGTTTTGAGACGCGCAGCCTAAGAGCGGAGCGTGACTGGACGGCCATTAGATGTCGGGCTGGATCGTAAAGCTGATTGATTACAGCTCCAGGCAGCAGCACTACTTGGGTCAAAGGTTTTATGACCCAAATACTTCAAGATATCTCATACCCTGTGTTTAAGAATTGCTACACTTGGAGCTTCTATTATCGCACGATTACCGGATTGGGACTGTTGGGAGGCTTGTTTGCCTCTGTGATATTGATTGAATTACCTTCTCTTATTTTGTTCATACAATATTGATTTAGTCAAAACAAAATAAAAAAAAAATTCTTTCCAGTAGCACCTTAGAGACCAACTAAGTTTGTTCTTGGTATGAGCTTTCGTGTGCATGCACACTTCTTCAGATACACTGCAACAAGAGAACACTTCAATCTCCCAGGACATTCTATACAAGATCTCAAAGTAGCTGTCTTAATACAAAGGAATTTCAGAAATAGACTGGAAAGAGAAGTGGCTGAATTGCAACTAATCACCAAACTTAAAACCATGGAGAAACCTGGTCTGAACAAAGACATTGGATTCTTATCTCATTATACATGACAAAGCTATCTTTAGCCATCTCACCCCTTGCCTTTCCCTGTAAGACCAATTGCAGTCGTCAACAGGTTTTCCACACCTATCAGCCAATCACCCATTCCCACCACCCTTCTGAGTAATACCCCTCCCACCCTCTCACTATATATAAGGGTCTGGTGACTTCTGTTTCAGTGTATCTGAAGAAGTGTGCATGCACACGAAAGCTCATACCAAGAACAAACTTAGTTGGTCTCTAAGGTGCTACTGGAAGGAATTTATTTATTTTATTTTGTTTTGACTATGGCAGACCAACACGGCTACCCACCTGTAATATTGATTTAGTTTATTCTTTGTATCTCTGTCATATATTTCCTGTTCAAGAATTGTGAAATAATGCATGTTACATATATTCCGTTAGAACATTATTAGCCACATGTTGCCTATTATTGTTTAAAGTTTTTCTGTTTTTGCAACACGGGGGGGGGGGGTTCCCTTTGTTACTCTCACAAGCCCAACATGTTGGTTTTTCGCTTTGCCTCCTTCAGATCATGTCTTGGGAACTGTCCATAAGGCCAAAGGCTTGGAATTCGACACCGTCCAAGTGGCCGATGATTTCATGAGCAGCATCAGCATAGCTTTCATGCAGCATGCCTTCGAGAGGATACCCATTTTACGCGCCAGTAAGGAAGACTTTCGACTTTGGGTGCCTTTGGGTGATGGTGTACATGGTTCTAGAGAGCCAGCGTGGTGTAGTGGTTAAGAGTGGTGGACTCATAATCTGGGGAACCGGGTTCGCGTCTCCGCTCCTCCACATGCAGCTGCTGGGTGACCTTGGGCTAGTCACACTTCTCTGAAGTCTCTCAGCCCCACTCACCTCACAGAGTGTTTGTTGTGGGGGAGGAAGGGAAAGGAGAATGTTAGCCGCTTTGAGACTCCTTCGGGTAGTGATAAAGCGGGATATCAAATCCAAACTCTTCTTCTCCCCTCATTTTATTTCAACGCCGCTGTTTAAAATATTTCAACATTCAGCTTCAATGGATAATGCTGGGTCACCCCCTGCCCCCGCCGTGGTTCCCCTTAATTTTCTCTCAGTGGAAACCCCCCCCCAGTGCTGTTACCTTTCCTCGCAGCTGCCAAGGGCGCACCCCAGCCCAAGGAATGCACCCGGCAGATAGGGAGCTCTTTCTTGTCAAGCTGAATGCCCAGTCTAGCGCCTAGGCAGCTCTTCCCAGGCCTGCACCCTATGGAGCGGTTGCAGCAATAGGGGGCTGCTCCCCTCCACCAGTTTATGTACCTCTCCCTGACAGGCTGTGTGCATGCAGCCAGAGACTGCGCCGGCTTGGAATCTGCCTCTGCTCTCCCCTCTTCAGTCCCATCCTGGTTCTGGGAGGCAGTGGTGCAGGAGAGCTTCGCTTGCCTGACCTTCCTCTTCGAACCCACCCTGTGCTCCACCCTCCAGCTTTGAAGCATCCCCTGCCTCCGACTAGAGATATGAAGGCCCGGAAAAAACCTGGAAAAATTCGTAAAAATACCCGTTCCCCCCTCCCCGTTTTTTTCCCTGAAGTCTTTTTGTTGTTTCAATCTAAGCAAACATTCAGTTTTTAGAAGTCCATAATAACTGTGATAATGACAGACCCAACAGAGTAGATGGAGAAGCAGAGACTGAAATGGATACTGATCATTACAGCTCAGAAAATGATTCTGATTAAATTTCATGCCCATTCATTGAAATTTAGTCCCACTTCCTTCTTCAGTTCTTTTTATGAGAATGTTTTTTTTTAAATACTGTGGAGAGGAAATATGAATAATTGTTACTTCTGGATTTTTAAAAATTGTTTTGTGGAGTTTCCACATAAACTAGTAAACAGTTCAGGAGATTGTTGCTCCATTTGTTACAAATACAAATAAATATTATTTTAAAAGTAAATTCTGTTTGTAATAATTGTTTGGATACACTATATTTTTAATATGCTAGTTGTGATAATTTTATGCCCATTAAAATTGTCCATAGTTATATTTTATGTTTCTAAAGTAACAGAATGACTTTCAATCTGGAAAAGAAAAAAGAAGTGCTAATGTAGCATTTTTCTTCAATTTTTCTGAAAATTTCCGTTTCCCAACTGGAAAAAAACCGGGGTTTTTTCCCGAGCTTCAAAATTTCTGGAAATTTTACATCTCTACCTCCGACTCTCGACTCCTGGCTGGTACAGCCCCCCCCCAAGTCACCGACCCCCCTCTCCAGAGTCGGACTCCCGCCCCACTTCTCCCGGCGCATACCGCCAATAGGATAGTCGCTCAATCCCCTTGATAATTTTGGTTGCCTTCTCTCTTTTTTGAGGTGAGGCGATCAGAACCACACACAGTATTCCAGGCATAGTGGTGTAGGGCAGTTTTCCTCAACCCCCCCTCCCTTTAATGATCCTTGGGGCGATGGTGGAAACAAGACCCAATTGAGAGATATTTGCCGAGCTTTGCCCCCGCCGTCCCAGTTCCCGTCTGCCTCATGCCTTTTCCCCCATTCCAGACGCTACCTCCGAGGACGAATGGAACTTGCTGTACGTCGCTGTCACCCGTGCCAAGAGGCGCCTCATCGTACCGAAGTTCCTGACCCAGATTGTGACACTGGCCGGGGTGAGTTGGCGGGGAAGAGTTTGAGGGAGGGTTGTTGCTCAGCCGTAGAACATCTGCTTTGCATGCAGAGAGTCCCAGGTTTGATCCCAGGCGTCTCCAGTTAAGGCCGGGTGGGTTAGGAGGAGGGGAAGACATATATATACCGGTATATATAACAATATTAATTTTATTTATACATTCGAAATTATACTTTTCATTAGTTTTACAATCAGTTTAACATTTCAAAGTTTGACTTCCTTCCCCCTCTTTCTGCGGTTGCTTACTTTTTTTTAAAAAAAATAACTTCTGCGTATCCAAATTAATTTAATTTGCTCATTTAATTATCCACTGTAAATAAATACTCTTATGAAACTGCAGGTTATTGCAATAATCCTTCCAATGTTTTTATCTGTTTGCAATTTATCTGTAAATATTCAATAAACCATTTCCATTCTTTTATAAAAAGTTTGTTATCTTGATTTCTTATTCTTCCGGTAAGTTTCGCCATTTCTGCATATTCCATAAGTTTTTGTATCCATTCTTCCTTTACTGGGACTTCTGCTTCTTTCCATTTTGGGGCAAGTAGCATTCTTGCTGCTGTAGTAGCATACATAAATAAATTTCTATACAATTTAGGTAGTTCTGTCTCTATAATTCCCCAAAGAAAAAGCTTCTGGTTTTTTTTTAAAAAAATAAAAGTTACTTTGAACATCTTTTTCAATTCATTGTATATCATTTCCCAGTGCAACACAAAAACAAGGACCAAAGAGAAGTCCTGCTGGATCAGGGCGATGGCCCACCCAGTCCAGCATTCTGCTCTCACAGCGGCCAACAGGCACCAGCTGATGCTGAATGGAGGCGCTCCTTACACTGTTGTTGTTTAGTCGTTTAGTCATGTCCGACTCTTCGTGACCCCATGGACCAGAGCACGCCAGGCACTCCTGTCTTCCACTGCCTCCCGCAGTTTGGTCAGACTCATGGTAGCTTCGAGAACACTGTCCAACCATCTCATCCTCTGTCGTCCCCTTCTCCTTGTGCCCTCCATCTTTCCCAACATCAGGGTCTTTTCAGGGAGTTTAGTTTTTTTTGTTGTCGTTCAGTCGTGTCCGACTCTTCGTGACCCCATGGACCAGAGCACGCCAGGCACTCCTGTCTTCCACTGCCTCCCGCAGTTTGGTCAGACTCATGCAGTGCTTCGAGAACACTGTCCAACCATCTCATCCTCTGTCGTCCCCTTCTCCTTGTGCCCTCCATCTTTCCCAACATCAGGGTCTTTTTCTTCTCTTCTCATGAGGTGGCCAAAGTACTGGAGCCTCAACTTCAGGATCTGTCCTTCCAGTGAGCACTCAGGGCTGATTTCTTTAAGGATGGATAAGTTTGATCTTCTTGCAGTCCATGGGACTCTCAAGAGTCTCCTCCAGCACCATAATTCAAAAGCATCAATTCTTCGGCGATCAGCCTTCTTTATGGTCCAGCTCTCACTTCCATACATTACTACTGGGAAAACCATAGCTTTAACTATACGGACCTTTGTCGGCAAGGTGATGTCTCTGCTTTTTAAGATGCTGTCTAGGTTTGTCATTGCTTTCCTCCCAAGAAGCAGGCGTCTTTTAATTTCGTGACTGCTGTCACCATCTGCAGTGATCATGGAGCCCAAGAAAGTAAAATCTCTCACTGCCTCCATTTCTTCCCCTTCTATTTGCCAAGAGGTGATGGGACCAGTGCACTACCAAAGGCAAAAGCTGGCAAATGGGTGCAAACTTTGCATGCTAGAGTAGCTTCTACATTTGTGTGCACAAACACATCCCTCTCTACCTTCCATCTAGGCCAGTGTTTCCCAAACTTGGGTTTCCACCTGTTTTTGGACTACACTTCCCATCATCCCTGACCACTGGTCGTGCTAAGGTTGATGGGAGTTGTAGTCCATAAACAGCAGGAGACCCAAATTTGGGAAACCCTGTTCTAGGCAAACGGGAGGCATTATCGGAGTTCAAAGAAACATTTTAGCCGGGCAAATAAATACTTGAAGGAAGAGATACTTGGAAACCTGGTGCAGGGTGGTGGCTGAGGGAAGGGAGTGTCCTGAGGCCAAGATGGAGAAACCTGGAGGGCCACATTTGGGCCCCTACACCTGGCTTAAAATTGTCTCGCCTGTCTGCACTAAATTTTTGCTTTTTCTTCTTTTCCAGGAGCACTATTTTCAGCCCGTATTAACTAGCGAAGTGTGCAAGGAGGCAGAAATTCGGTGTTCTGGGCGGGGCTGCTCCAATGTCATTTCCAGAGACACTGTCCTAACCATGAAGAAAATGCCTTTTGTTTACGTACGTGCCTCTTCTTACGGAACTGGGCACTTGGGGCAGACGACACATAATTTCTCTCCCTCCATATCTCGATCTGTGTCTTGCTAGTGCAGAATGTTTACTGGTTCTACAGAACTGGAAAAAAGTTTGTTCCACCCTTTTACCTGTTCTGGAGTTATGCTTTGCTCCGTAAGTCCCTCCATCCCGTCATGGCTGTTGCTCGGATAGCCTCTCACTTTATGCCCCTGTTTGCTTCACCATTCGCTCAGAAATGGGAATTGGCTCGATAGCGACACCTAGTGACAGAAAGCGAGCATTACAGCACCGCTGTCAAGTAGGGATGAAGAAAGCAGCCGCATACTTCAATCCAAAGCGTGTGTGTTTGAACCGAGAGTTACAGGTAGCTGTGGGCAAACTCAGAAAAAAACATCGCCTGAAGTGGAATGGCTTTCATAGTAGAACATCCGTTACTCTGAACTCGGTGGAGTGATGGGATTGGGAAGAGAGTGTCCTCAGCCATCCTGGATGGATGAGAATGGATAGAGCCCTAGGAGAGTTGGAAGGGACCCAAGGGTCATCTAGTCTAACCCGCTGCAACACAACCACAGCTAAAGAATCCCGTGAAGGAGAGTCCATTGCCTTACCAAGGCGTCCCTTTGCTTTCTCCTATGGGAAGCTGCTTACAGGTGTCTGAAGAGAATTTGTGAAGAGAAAACAGAATATTATTATTATTATTATTATTTGAATTTATGTACCGCCCTATACCCGGAGGCGGTTCACAAAAAAGATCACAATATTAAAAAATCAAAATAAAAACAATAACCCAATAATGCCTCCCCCCCCCCAAAAAGAGCCACATTTTAAAAGGGTATGAGATGTTGATCAGGTCAATCAAAGGCCTGGTTAAAAAGGAATGTTTTTGCCTTTTGGGCTTGAGGGCATTCTGATCAAGTTTGCAGATGACACCAAATTGGGAGGGGTGGCTAATACCCCAGAGGACAGGATCACACTTCAAAATGACCTTAACAGATTAGAGAACTGGGCCAAAGCAAACAAGATGAATTTTAACAGGGAGAAATGTAAAGTACTACACTTGGGCAAAAAAAATGAAAGGCACAAATACAGGATGGGTTGGACTGGATGGCCCTTGTGGTCTCTTCCAACTCTATGATTCTATGTCTGATGCCTAAAGGTGTATAATGAAGGCGCCAGGCGAACTTCCCTGGGGAGGGCATTCCCCAGGTGGGGAGCCACTGCAGAGAAGGCCCCGTTCTCGTGTTGTCACCCTCCGGACCTCTCAAAGAGGAGGCACACAAAGGAGGGCCTCTGGAGATGATCTCAGGGTCCGGGTAGGTTCATATGGAAAGAGGCAGCCACGCACCTCTGGAAGCCACATGCCCAGGGTTCATGTGAAAGGGCCTTACACATGTATGTGGGTCTAGATGTCAGTGGACTCCGACTCCCAGGAACCCTGACTATTGGCCACACTGACTGAGGCCGATGGAGTCCAAACATCTGTAGGGGTCCCATGGCTGGCTGCCCCACCCTCAGGCTGTACCTCTCTGGTAGAGCGTATTCCTTAGGTACAGAAGGTCCCAGGTTCAGCCTTCAGGTAGAGCTGGGAGAAGCTCCCTGCTTGAAACCCTTAAGAGCTGCTGCCAGCCAGTGTGGGCACTACTGAGCTACATGGACCCAGTGGTCTGTCTCGGTCTAAGGCAGCTTCCGGTGCTGCCGCTGCACAGGATTATTTCATGCCAGCCTTGTCTAGGCGGCTTTTGAAGAGGTGTGGCCAGCGAGCATATTATTAATAATGATAATTTTATTATTTGTACCCCCGCCCATCTGGCCGGGTTTCCCGAGCCATTCTGGGCGGCTCCCAACAGAATTATAAAAACACAATAAAACATCAGACAAAAAAATTCCCGATACAGGGTTGCCTCTGACGGGAGGGCGTTCCACAGGGCGGGCGCCACCACCAAGAAGGCCCTCTGCATGGTTCCCTGTAACCTCACTTCTCGCAGTGAGGGAACCGCCAGAAGGCCCTCGGAGCTGGACCTCAGTGTCCGGGCAGAACGATGGGGTGGAGACGCTCCTTCAGGTATACTGGACCAAGGCCATTTAGGGCTTTAAAGGTCAGCACCAACACTTTGAATTGTGCTCGGAAACGTACTGGGAGCCAATGTAGGTCTTTCAGGACCGGTGTTATGTGGTCTCGGCGGCTGCTCCCAGTCACCAGTCTAGCTGCCGCATTCTGGATTAGTTGTAGTTTCCGGGTCACCTTCAAAGGTAGCCCCACGTAGAGTGCATTGCAGTAGTCCAAGCGGGAGATAACTAGAGCATGTACCACTCTGGCAAGACAGTCCGTGGGCAGGGAGGGTCTCATCCTGCATACCAGATGGAGCTGGTAGACAGCTGCCCTGGACACAGAATTGACCTGCGCCTCCATGGACAGCTGTGAGTCCAAAATGACTCCCAGGCTGCGCACCTGGTCCTTCAGGGGCACAGTTACCCCATTCAGGACCAGGGAGTCCCCCAAACCTGCCCACCCCCTGTCCCCCAAGAACAGTACTTCTGTCTTGTCAGGATTCAACCTCCATGTGTTAGGGGCGGAGCCAGCAGGCCCCGCCTTCGGCCCCCCCTCTTCCTCACACACAGATACAGAAGCAGCTTCTGTCCACTTCATTCTGCAGAGCCTCACAAAACTCAAACGAGTCCCTCTGACTTTTCCCGGCAGAGCGACGGAACCAAAGAGCCCGACGGCTTCCTCTGCGACCCTTGTGTGCAGCAGCGCCTGGCCCTGATATGGCTGACCATCGGCTCTCGTGCGGCCCACGCCGCGGACGGCAGCGACGAAACCTTCGAGGTCCCGGAGACCATCAAAATCCTCTTCGAACGTTTTTGAACGGGAGGGAGGCCTCGCCGGGGATGGGCAGATAAGAAAGCAGTTTTTCATTAGGACTGATGGAGCTGTCCTGTTCCTAGGAAAACTGGGTTGCCGTCAACCAAGGAGGGTCAATCTGAGGAAGGCAGCCCGGGGAGAGACACAGTCTGCAGAAATACAATTCATAGGTCAGAGGGCAGTCGCACATCTCTGCCGCGTTTTAGGGGGGAGAGGAAAGCTTGTCTTGCCTTCTGTGTGCCCCCAAAGTTTTCGGACCTGAAATACCACTGGGCCTGTGGTCCGGATGGCATGGCTTGATGGGGGGAAGTGGGTAGAATTTTAGCACAGTGGTCAACACTTGCTCCTCTTGCACTGGTAGGGACTGGGGTGTCAACGGGGCGTCGAGGTTCATGGGCCAAAAAGCAACTGCAGCAGAAGGTGTCTCCAAGTCAGCCAGTAGCATAATCTGGTGCCCTGCAGATGCCGATTCGCCACCTACTTTCCAAGCTTTTGCTATAAGCTGCATTCAAACTCTTTGTCTATTGCAAGTGTCAAGGCGTACGCGTGTGCGCATTTATATCGTTTACATGTTTGTTTGTTTGTTTGTTCCTTTCGCAAACCACCCTGGGAATACTTTTTGAAAGCGCCAATACACGCAGCAGCGTATGAATAAGTAACGTGGAAGGTCGCAATCCTGACCCACACACTTAACTGGGCAGCAAGCCTCATTTGAACTCCATGGGGCATACTTACGAGTAAAAGGGCTCATTGGATCATTCCTGACACTCGATATTAGGCCTTGAAGGCTTAAGAGGAGTAGTGATCAAAATTGGGTTTTTTTTTAAAAAAACACCCTCATTTAAATGTGAACAGGTGGTCTGCAGGCACTTCTTTTAAAAAAATAATAATCAAAAAATCAATGTAGCCCCCCCCCGAGAATAATATCTCTATTCCACCCAACCTACATTCCCCCCCCCCAATGATTTTGGTTGCTTTTTTTTTTGTCTGAAGGAATATCTGTGAGGCTGCTGTTCTCCTTTGTCTCTGTAACCGCCATGTCTGTAGCAGCAGCAGCAGGAGGAGGAGATTTGAGGAGGTGGACCATTTTGCAGAGAGCTAGTTCAACCTACGTCTGAGCTATTCCACTTCAAAGTGTGGGCGGAGCCTCACGCTGGTCACATGACACCCAAAACCAAACAGAGAGAGGCTCACACTTTCCCCTGGCATGCTAGCTTTCTACCTGCAAGGGAATATTCAGCCAGGCTGAGCCCCCCCTTGCAGTCTAAACTCATCCAGTCCAGACTGCAGTTTTACACATATTGGTAAGAATATCTGATACGTGCCTATAGCCTTATCTCTTTTGCTCTCCATCTTCTGTGCTCTTACTGTGTGCAGGTATTTCTTCCTCTTGAGATACGATTAAATCATTGTTCAATTAAAAAAAATGAAATAAAGTTTGTAATCAAAAACCGTTGTTCTCTGGCCAAATTTTGCAATACGTGTATTTTTGCAATAAACGAGTTTGGTTTATAAGGCTGCCGACGAATCTTGTGTATGAAAAAAAGCCCCTTTGGCATATGAATTAACAAATAATATTAATAATGAATCAGCAGACTGGAGTATATCTTAAGAGACACAAGATTTGTTTCCGTGCCACAGAAATCCATTATGCAGTTGGGTGTGTGAATGTCAGACTTCTAAGCAAGACACTTTCCTGCTCCCTTGTGGGAAGGAAAGTTTCTATAAAATGGAAGAGACCCGATTCTTTTTAATCCCTTTAGATCAGGGGTGGCCAACTCCCAAGAGACTGTGATCTACTTTCAGAATTAAAATCTGGCAGTGATCTACCCCTGTTTTTTTGGGTTCAGCTCAAAGTTGTTGATCTTTATTGGGATGAGGAATGCCCCATTTCTAGGGGTTTGGCTCAAAGTTGTTGAGCTTTTTTTAGAGAGGGTGACCTTTTGGGGGGGCTGCCCCAATACTTTTCTTACGGGGGACAACAGAAACTTTTAGAGATTTCTTTGGAGAGAGTTGCATAAAAGCACTCACAAATCTGTACGCTGCACAAACTCCTTTACCCACTCCTTTTACCTACCTATCAAGATTTCTTAAAAAATACATGCCTTCATCCATTGTTAGTGTGACACCTGCATCACCAACTGTTTGATATCAGGCGAGTACTGTGTCAGGGCCAGCTTCAGGGAATCCTTAAGGTGCTCATCTGTCATGTTTGAACGTTGCTTACTCTTCGTCATTTTTAAATATGAAAATGCAGATTCACACAAATAAGTAGAACCAAAACATGAGTGTAAAATTTCGCTGCATCTTCTCAAATTTGGAAATTTCTGTCTAGGCACAAATTTCCAAAATGATGATTCTTCTGCACGGGCCCTCAGAAAAATGTCATTTTTCAGAGTTAATATCTCATTTTCAAGAGATGTTTTGCACAATGAGTAATTTGTACTGATAATGACTACAATTTTTTAAATGTCCAAATCAGATATGAATGGAAATGACATGTACTCTACAATTAATTCATTTTTTTTTAAGTCGCCAAATCTTTTTTCTAACTCCAGAATAACAGAATCAATTTCGGCCACATACCATATTTTTCGCTCCATAAGGTGCACCTGACCGTAAGATGCAACTAGTTTTCAGAGGAGGAAAACAAGGAAAAAATATTCTGAATCAAATGTTGTACTAACTAAACTATTTAATAAACTACCAGTATATCAGAATAATATTTCAACAATGTAAAGTGAACAGCAGTCAACAGTGGCATTAAGAACCACCATCACTGTCATTAACAAATGAGGAGAGACTTTATCCCCTAGTAAGGGGGGGCAGACAATGGAAATATATGAGCTTCCCACATCGAGTCCCTTAGCTCTAAGGACAGTATGGTTTGGACCTACACAATTATTTTAATAAAGGCAAAAGAAGTGGGACTTTCTTCTTTTTTGTTCATTACAGAGAGCTCTGGGGGCTTTCATATGAGGGAGGAATGAGGGAGAAATCTGATTCAATTTCCATTTAAAGTCAAACCTACCTACCAGTAATTCACACCTTCCCCAAATGTTCATCTTGCTGCTGCTGCTGCCTCCTCCTCCTGAGTAGTAATAAATGCTACCGTACTTTCACAGAGGGAAGACTGGGGAGTGGGGTGGGGGAGGGGAGGGAGGGAGGCTTGGGAAGGAAGCTTCAGCTTCCATCCTAAGCCTCTGCAGGGATCGCTCTTCCTCCCGTGGACGCTTGGGAGGTGCCAGCCAGCTACCTGGCAGGCGTGCAGGGAAAGGGGAGGCAAAGGGACAGGAACCGCTTACACGGGTAAGAAATCTTTGGCGGGACCATCCTGCGCAACACACACTCACACACACACACAGAGTGTCCTTTCGGCAGGAGCTTTCCCAGTAATTGCCCATTGTTATTGAGATTTTGGGAGTGGGAGAAAGATAAGAGTTGGAGAGCTTTTTATAGGGGGAGAGCTTTATTCCCCTTTCAGGCTGCTGTTCACTAAGGAACGCAAGATCTACCCACGATCTACCAGGAACTTCCTCGCGATCAACAGGTAGATCGCGATCGACCTGTTGGCCACTCCTGCTCTAGATTGTCAAGAGTATCCCAAGCATTTATTTTGTATTGTGGTTTACCAATATTGTGGGATTTACATGCTGCAGAGTTGCAGGGCTTTATTCGGGTAACTTCCTAGCATTTAAATATTTAGGCTTAGATGGAGATTCCGAGCACAAGGGAATTCCTTAAAAAAAAAATGTAAGCCACTCTTTGGCTAAAGGGCAGGATATAAATAAAGGGAAGAGGAGAGAGGTTCCTACCCTGAGATTATATTCCTAATGTAACTCATTGGACTTTGTAGGGTTTACTTATGAGTCTCCTCTTCTTTGGCGATCCCTCGTAGCCAAGTAAGATTGTCTTCCATAAACACACGGTCTTAACAGTGAGTCCGTAAGTGACTGTGGAGGCCAATTCTGGATCCACACGTCCTTCCACAGTGGGGACATTGGTTTCTGGGCGGGAGTTGATCATGGTGAGGTTTGCCAAGCGTGCCTTCCTCTTAGCACGTTTCTCCCTTGCATCCTGAGTTTGAGTGTCTTCAAAGCCCACGACACCTTTGGTAAGGCTGTTCTCCAACTGGAGCACTTGCAGGCCAGTGTTTCCCAGTTGTCGGTGTTTATACTACATTTTTTAAAGATTTGCCTTGAGAGAGTCTTTAAACCTCTTTTGTTGACCACCAGCATTACGCTTTCCATTTTAAGTTCGGAATAGAGTCGTTGCTTTGGAAGACGATAACCAGGCATCCACACAACATGACCAATCCAACGAAGTTGATGTTGAAGAATCATTGCTTTGACACTGGAGTACACTGATATTAGTTCGCCTGTCCTCCCAAGTTATAAGCAGACATGCAGAGGATTATGCTGCTGCTTTGCAGAAGTTCCTTTCTATTATTGTTGTTGTTCAGTCATTCAGTCGTGTCTGACTCTTCGTGACCCCATGGACCAGAGCATGCCAGGCACGCCTATCCTCCACTGCCTCCCGCAGTTTGGCCAAACTCATGCCAGTCGCTTCGAGAACACTGTCCAACCATCTCATCCTCTGTCGTCCCCTTCTCCTTGTGCCCTCCATCTTTCCCAACATCAGGGTCTTTTCCAGGGAGTCTTCTCTTCTCATGAGGTGGCCAAAGTACTTGGAGCCTCAGCTTCAGGATCTGTCCTTCCAGTGAGCACTCAGGGCTGATTTCTTTAAGGATGGATAAGTTTGATCTTTTTGCAGTCCATGGGACTCTCAAGAGTCTCCTCCAGCACCATAATTCAAAAGCATCAATTCTTCGGCGATCAGTCTTCTTTATGGTCCAGCTCTCACTTCCATACATTACTACTGGGAAAACCATAGCTTTAACTATACGGACCTTTGTCGGCAAGGTGATGTCTCTGCTTTTTAAGATGCTGTCTAGGTTTGTCATTGCTTTTCTCCCAAGAAGCAGGCGTCTTTTAATTTCGTGACTGCTGTCACCATCTGCAGTGATCATGGAGCCCAAGAACGTAAAATCTCTCACTGCCTCCATTTCTTTCCCTTCTATTTGCCAGGAGGTGATGGGACCTTTCTATACTATTGTATAATTGTTTTGACCTGCTGTTGAGTTTCCCCTCCTTGCATCACGCCCAGCAAGCCCTGTACTGCAGCTCTGATCACCCCATGCTGGGTACTGGGATTTGGAGACCAACAACATCTGGGGGGCGGGGGCTGCAGAATTTCCCCATCTCTGTTCCAAAATTACCACCCTTGTGCATTTTATTTAAACTGCTGCATGTGCGGAACGAGTCTTCTGTTGCCACAAGGTGGCAGCACAGGTGATGTGGGAAAAAGCCAAGAAGCTCAGCAATGATTCCCATTGTGGTCGCACGTTTTATTCTGGCACAAAGCTTGCGCCAGTCACACTCAGCCTAGCATCCCTCAGAGGCTTGTTGTAAAGGATAATACTGGCTCTCCGACTGAATATCCAAGCCCCAATATTTTCAACAGCAGTAATTTCCCGGGAAGTGTGCAGCCTTCAACAGCAGCTGCAAAATCTCTTTACTTATTGGGGTGTGTGTGCAAGTTCGTCGTCCTCCCATTATTCCTTTTTTAAAAAAAGGAATTTATTGGTATTTTAACAAAATACAAAGAAATACATACAAAATACAAAATACAAAACAGAAAACTAATACAATACATAAAAGCACAACTAAAACAACAACAAAAAACCAGACCTCACTTTCAAACATCTATTTAACTATTCTAATCTTATTTATAATCTTACTTGGGGGACTTCCTCACACCCTCTCTTCTGCGTTCATTTCGAATATACGGTAGTAACTTTATAACCACTTTAACTCTTCTTTTACAACTAATCTTAATCCTTATCTATCATCTTATATCTATAACCTTATTCTTAACAGAAATACTAAAAATCACAATTTTATCTTCTTATATCCTATTTTAAACTAACATTTTATTGCTATCACCTCTCCTCCCATTATTCCACCTCTTAAATATTAGACTATGGGTAGTTAAACTAGGGGCCGGATCCGGCCCAATTGCCTTCTGCCTGCAGACAGTCTGGGAATCATCGTGTTTTTACATGAGTAGAATGTGTCCTTTTATTTAAAAAGCATCTCTGGGTTATTTGTGGGGCATAGGAATTCGTTCATTTCCCCCCTCCAAAATATATCCGGCCCCCCACAAGGTCTGAGGGATAGTGGACCGGCCCCCTGCTGAAAAAGTTTGCTGACCCCTGTTCTAGATGTCCCATCCTCATTCTCATCATGGGTGGCAAGGATTTTCACTTGCAAATCCTCTCCCCTCTTCCCATGCACCTCCTAAATCTGTTGTTAGGAGTTGCTCTGACCTGCCAGGGACTGAAGAAAGAAAAAGATGTATATTATACTGTATAACTATCAAAAGATACTTTCAAAAATGTACAAATTATTATTGAATTGGCAAAGAAAAGAAGAAGATATTAGAGAAATTATAGTTAAATGGTCCTAGTCTTCGGAGCAGGAGAAAACAAGCTTCCCCCATCTTCCAGGGCCATCTAGTCCAACGGCCTGCAACGCAAGGATCACAGCTATGATATATAGATCTCCTGCCATAAGCAATTTATGATTACAGTCCTTATATTATCATTTTATGATCTGGAAGGGTAGCAGTGTTCCACTACAGCAGAAAACAACAATGAAAAGGTCCCACGACACATTGACGACTTCACAAATTTATTACAGAGACTAATATTTATTGATTTATTGACACCTGGCTTGAGAGCAGTACATGTGAAAAGGATCTAGGAGTCTTGGTAGACCATAAACTTGACATGAGTCAACAGTGTGATGCAGCAGCTAAAAAAGCCAATGCAATTCTGGGCTGCATCAATAGGAGTATAGTGTCTAGATCAAGGGAAGTAATAGTACCACTGTATTCCGCTCTGGTCAGACCTCACCTGGAATACTGTGTCCAGTTCTGGGCACCACAGTTCAAGAAGGATACTGACAAGCTGGAACGTGTCCAGAGGAGGGCAACCAAAATGGTCAAAGGCCTGGAAACGATGCCTTATGAGGAACGGCTTAGGGAGCTGGGTATGTTTAGCCTGGAGAAGAGAAGGTTAAGGGGTGATATGATAGCCATGTTCAAATATATAAAAGGATGTCATATAGAGGAGGGAGAAAGGTTGTTTTCTGCTGCTCCAGAGAAGCGGACACGGGGCAATGGATTCAAACTACAAGAAAGAAGATTCCACCTAAACATTAGGAAGAACTTCCTGACAGTAAGAGCTGTTTGACAGTGGAATTTGCTGCCAAGGAGTGTGGTGGAGTCTCCTTCTTTGGAGGTCTTTAAGCGGAGGCTTGACAGCCATCTGTCAGGAATGCTTTGATGGTGTTTCCTGCTTGGCAGGGGGTTGGACTGGATGGCCTTTGTGGTCTCTTCCAACTCTATGATTCTTAAATTGTGGTGCCCAGAATTAGACACAGTTTCCCAGGTGTGGTCTGGCCAAGGCAGAATAGAGTGGGACTATTACTTCCCTTTATCTGGACACTAGATCTCTGCCTAGAATAGCATTAGCTTTTTTAGCTGCTGCATCACACAGTTGACTCATGCCAAGCTAGTAAGCCAGGTGTCCCCCACCTTATATTGGTGCATCTGGTTCCTCCTGCCTAAGTGCAGAACCTGACATTTGTCCCTTTCGAAAATAACGTTTTGTTACTTGGGGCCCAGGTCTCCAATCCATTGAGGGCATCTTGAATCCCGATCCTGTCTTCTTAAGCATTAGCTACTCCCAGTTTGAAGTAAGCTTCAAATTTGATGCTGGACTGCATGAGCCATTGGCCATTGCTGCATGAGCCATGAGCCATTGGCCTGATGCAAATGTACTCAGGACAGTCTGGAGAGCCACTGCAGGGATAGGCAACCAAAGGCCTGTGGGCATAGCTGTCAACTTCCCCGGGAAATTCCCTTATTCCAGCGCCGTTTCCCAATGCAAAAAAAAGGAAGGTTGACAGCTCTGGCCTGTGGGCCAGATGCGGCCCAATCGCCTTCTCAATCCAGCCTGCAGACGTTCTGGGAATCAGCGTGTTTTTACATGAGTAGAATGTGTCCTTTTATTTAAAATGCATCTCTGGGTTATTTGTGGGGCCTGCCTGGTGTTTTTACATGAGTAGAATGTGTGCTTTTATTTAAAATGCATCTCTGGGTTATTTGTGGGGCATAGGAATTCGTTCATCCCCCCCCCCAAAAAAAATATAGTCCAGCCCCCCACAAGGTCTGAGGGACGGTGGACCATCCCACGGCTGGAAAAGGTTGCTGACCCCTGAGCCACGGCTTGGGAGAAATCTGATATAATCCAACTCGCTGGACAGAAACTGCCGCTCTCTTTTGACAACCTGGAGAGTGCCTTTGTTGGAGGGCTCTAGTTCCTGGAGAAACCTAATTATTTACTGCTGCTCAGCACGGTACCTGCTATGCATGTTCTCATGTTCTCTGCTACAGGACGAGAAAGGATTTGCTGCAGGGCCTGAGGCTGGTTGGGTTTACCTGCAACCACCGTCTGCTCTTAGGCTGCAGATCAAACCTGACTTCCACGGCACAGGAGGCGAAAGTTCTTCTGTTCCTGAGCTTGTCAGCAAAGGCTTTCCCTCCCTGCGCCTCACTCAGGTGCCACAAAGCTCTTTGAGACTCAAGAGCTTTGCCCTCGAGGGCAAAGGGCAGGTGCTGGCAAGACTGCGACTTTTTTTTTTTAAATAGCTTTCCTGACAGCTGTGCATACCTTACGTCCTCTGGGGAAACAGTCTGTGTTAACGCTATGCTTCCCCCCCCCCCCATTCCCTGCCCCCCCAATTCAGTTGCAACGAGAAACACGCATGGAGCAACACACCGAAACTCCTTGCAGCTCTGCCACTTTAAAATGTATCTTGTGTTTTCCTTCCATCTTGCATTTTTATGTTGTGAACCGCCCTGGTGCCATTTTTCCAATCACCGTATTTTTCGCTCCATAAGACGCACCTGAACATAAGACACACCTAGTTTTTAGAGGAGGAAAGGGGGAAAGCCCTGTTTTTTGAGGATCAGCTGAAAGTGGTGCAGCTTTTTTTGCAAAGGGAAAAGCCCTGCTTTTTTGAGGATCAGCTGAAAGTGGTGCAGCTTTTTTTGCAAAGAGGAAAAGCCCCGTTTTTATGGGGTTCAACTCACAGTTCTGCAGCTTCTAGTCCTACAGCCATTTCTACAGTTTCCAGACAGATAATCTAATCAGCCAGTCACATGTCGCTGGGGAAACAAACAGCCTCCCTCTGCATTCAACAATGGAGGCCTGGGCAAGGGGGCGGGGCTGGAAAGGGAGCCTTATCTCTCTCCCCATCACTTGCTGAACAGCTGTTCAGCGGCTTCCTTTCAACACCCCCTTCTCTCTTTGTAAAAAAAGAGCACGATCTGCTTTTGGCCCCTAGGCAATTCGGCTCCAGGGACCATGCATTCGCTCCATAAGACGCACAGACATTTCCCCTTACTTTTCAGGAGGAAAAAAGTGCGTCTTATGGAGCGAAAATACAGAGCTTCTCTCCAAAAAGAGCTTTTGCTATCTCTGTCCTTCTGACTGTTTAGGAACCACCAGCAAGCAGCATCAAGAATGTTATTGGCACAGAAATGGAAGCAAGAAAAATGACTGACAATGGAGGAATGGCAGACAGAATTAACGGACTATGCAGAACTAGATAAGATGACAGGAAGAGTTCGAAACCGGCGGGACCAGGAATTCCTGAAGGATTGGACTAAGTTTGAGAAATATTTGAAAGACAATTGTAAACAACAAATCACGCTAATAGGCCTACAAGAAGTTTTGTAAGGTTAAATTTAGGAAATATAGAAATAATTTTGGGTGGTAATAATTAATTGTAGTGGTTAAAAATAATAGTGAAGTTGGAAATACAATAAGAAATTAGAAAATTTGAAAATCCTGAGAAGAGGTTGAGGGAAGTCAAAAATATGTATAAGAGATGAATAAGAATGGATGTTTGAAAGAATGTATGTAAAATTCAATAAAAATTATTTATATAAAAAAGAACCACCAGCAAGCAAAAGGGGCATTACTACTACTACTAGGGATGCGGGTGGTACTGTGGTCTAAACCACTGAGCTTCTTGGGCTTGCCAATCGGAAGGTCAGTGGTTCGAATCCCCACGACAGGGTGAGCTCCCGTTGCTCTGCACCAGTTCCAGCCAACCTAGCAGTTCAAAAGCACACCAGTGCAAGTAGATAAATAGGTATCGCTGTGGCGGGAAGGTAAACGGTGTTTCTGTGCGCTGCTCTGGTTTCCGTCACAGTGTCCTGTTGCACCAAAAGCAGTTTAGTCATGCTGGCCACACGACCCGGAAAGCTGTCTGCGGACAAACGCCAGCTCCTTCGGCCTGAAAGCGAGATGAGCGCCGCAACCCCAGAGTCACCTTTGACTGGACTTAACCATCCAGGGGTCCTTTCCCTTTTTTACATGATGATGATTTATTTGTATACTGGCCTATACCCGCAGGTCTCAGGGGAGTTACAACATAAAATCACGATACGAAAACACAAAACACATAATTAAAATAAAAACAGCAACAATCCAATAACACACACACATTTTAAAAGGGCACTGGACAGTTCTTGGTTCAAGTCAGCTTTTAAAGAAGAAGAGTTTGGATTTGATATCCCGCTTTATCACTACCCGAAGGAGTCTCAAAGCGGCTAACATTCTCCTTCCTCCCCCACAACAAACACTCTGTGAGGTGAGTGGGGCTGAGAGACTTCAAAGAAGTGTGACTAGCCCAAGGTCACCCAGCAGCTGCATGTGGAGGAGCGGAGATGCAAACCCGGTTCACCAGATTACAGGTCTACCACTCTTTAACCACTACACCACACTGGCTTTTAAAATAATGTACAGATGGGTCTTGAACTTGTTTTGTAAAGTCACTTTTGTGCTAGAGAAGGAGCCCCCACACCCCGAAATCACAAATGTGATTTGACGAAAGCAAAGTTATTAAAAGGTGGCTTTTCTGTCTTTGGAAGAGAGGTAGGTTTTGGGTACACTTTACAGAAACTGTAAACACCCCCTCTCCCCTCTTGAGTCAGAATGGCACGTTGAGAAAGGGTCTATGAGAGACACACTTAAATGAGTAATTGAAATGCTAGACGGTTCGTTGGTTTTAGAAGTCTTTAATTGGTTGGCAGTTCTTGGGGGGGTGACTCACAAGATTTTCAGAGGCAACAAGATCCCACCATGCCATCTCCCCCCCCCCGAGAAATAGTTTGGTTTCTCCTCCTAATGGCTGGGTCTATCAATCTACTTCTCCTAACCATGAAATACGCTTTAATGCAACTCGTTCGGCACTTTTAAATACCAACTTGTTTTATTGAGAGTATGAGGTTTCCTGGCTAAGAGTTGGATGCATGGGGGGGGGGAGGGCAGTTTTATAACTGTAAAGTTGGAAGGGGGACCCCCAAGGGTCATCTAGTACTGTCAGGATGTCCTACTCATGAGTAGGAGCTTGGCAGAGACACATGCCCGACTGGCATGTTCCCTCCCTCCTGGCCAATCGTCCGTGAGCTTCTCAAGCATTCCTCAGCCCGAACATCACAGCGACTGATGCCAGAAGACATCAGCACACTCTTATGGATCAGCAGAGGTTTGCGCAGTTGCGTAATAGACCACAGCAACTCAGCATGTTGGCTAATCTACTTTATTTACATATAAATACACACGGAGCACTGTCACATGGCTCCCTCTCTCTCTAGCACCAGACAGCAAAGAGAAAGAACAAAGGGCAATAGTCCCACTTCAGGGAACACAGTAACACAAACATCCTGTCTTCGTCACATCCCGTTCCTGTGGAATCAAAACACACACCCAGGCATGTGATAGACAACAAACCCATGACTACACACAGGGAATGAATCTCCAATGAACCCCCCCTGCAAAGCCTCACGGCCACCTTTCTTCCATGCTCCCCCCCAAAGCAAAGGGCTCATTTGGGCATGTGCCCATTGGGTCGTTGGGCTTTCTTGACCCTTACGAAGAACATGAGAAGAACACCACTGGACCAGAAGAATGACCTACCTAAATTAGCACCCTATTAAGCAACTAGACACCTATGGGGAGCCCACAAACAACAGGACATGAGCACAAAAGTGCTCTCTCCGTATCTGAACCCCAAATGCTTTGGTATTCGGAGGTGAGCTGCCCCTGATTCTGGGGGTAAGTGTACAACCAGCCATGACTAGTAGTCACTGATAGCATCATCCTCTAGGGACCTGCCTATTCCCTTTAAAATCTGTCCCCTTAGAATGAACGGCGCATCAATGTTGATTGCACCCTTAGCCAGAATGACCCCAAGAGCCAAGTGTCACAGCTGCCTCAACTATAGGATTATGTTAGTATTAGCGTTGTTGCGGGTGACCGCCCTTAGCCGCAAACGAGCCTGCTGCGCATGACGGAAATAGACGTGGCATGATAAGGAAGTGTAAGGACGTTCAGTGGCTGCTCATGAGGAATCAGTCAAACACAGAACTTCTAAAAACTAAGTTCTTTATTGTGCAGATATTTACAGTGGAGCAAAAGTTCAAACGTCCATCTCATCCCTCTGCAGAGTCCGGGAATGAACCCTTCCGGTTCTTTGTCCAGCAAAAGAGGCGCGGGATCCTGAACCCCCGCCTCCCCCTTCCACGTCTTTCCTGTCTGCGAACTCGGGGTGCGGGAAACTGTCCCTGTTCCCCGCTTCCCCCTTGGTGCTCAGGCTCTGCGATCCCTTCACAGCCCCTGCGCAGACTTCCTGTCTCCAACTCCCCCTCCCCACTGGAGGAATGGTCGCTTCCTCCTGAGGAGGGGGAAGACGAACTGGAGATCAACGGGGTCGGTTCCCTGTACTGCAAACGATCCTGGGATGCTACCGACCCTGGGGAGGGGGGTTTCCTGACAGGAAGTATAGCAACGCACATGTACAGTGTTATTCCCAATAAGGTACTGTTTGTATATGTCCAATTGTCATTGGTTGTTTGTATATGACCTGAGAGGCTACGTATGAAAAAGGTTAAAATAAAAGTTCCCGCCTCGGTGCGAGCGGGAAGGTTCGTTCGCTGTTCTTGTGTGCACCAGATATCAGGCTGCAGTCCCCCGTTTCTTCCGAGTCTCCCGTTTCTTCCGTTTTCTCACCCTCACGACCTAACCTCATTTGTTGGAGCAGGTTCTCCAACACTCAACTTCTTCCGTCGTCTCTCCAGATTCAAATCTGAGCCCAGCCACGTCTTCCCAGGGGCGTCGAACATTTTCTCCCTGCTGAGGAATCTGGCTTTTCTCCCTCGACATCTCCGGCACTCACCCCACCTGAAAGAGGTAAGGGAGGTCGTCAAAACAAGCCAAGAGGAAATCCGCCGCAGTCTTTCTTGCATTTCTGCATCTGTTTCCTTTAACCAAAAAAAGGTGCAATCGTAACAAAAATAAAGGAAACAAGTAATAAAATCTAAACCATGAAGTGTCACAGATGGGAAGGACAAAAATACAAAGCTATAACGCAGCCCAAAAAGGGATGGTTAACTATTAACTCATATGAAGATTCCCTCAAACTTTTAGAGTACTCTCCATTATATCCACAGTTGCAGACCAACCTGTTTCTCCTGCCTTAGCCCTAACTCTGGACATACTTAGGTTTCACCTTGCACCACAGTAGACTCTCCTCATGTCTAAATCCATTCCTACAAATACTACAGCTCTCCCCTAATGAGGCCCCACCCTGAGCCTAGGCAAAATGGTCAAAGGCCTGGAAACGATGCCTTATGAGGAACAGCTTATGGAGCTGGGTATGTTTAGCCTGGAGGAGGAGGAGAAGAAGAAGAAGAAGAAGAGTTTGGACTTGATATCCTGCCTTTCACTCCCCTTAAGGAGTCTCAAAGCGGCTAACATTCTCCTTTCCCTTCCTCCCCCACAACAAACACTCTGTGAGGTGAGTGGGGCTGAGAGACTTCAGAGAAGTGTGACTAGCCCAAGGTCACCCAGCAGCTGCATGTGGAGGAGCGGGGAAGCGAACCCAGTTCACCAGATTATGAGTCTAGCCATGTTCAAATATATAAAAGGATGTCATATAGAGGAGGGAGAAAGGTTGTTTTCTGCTGCTCCAGAGAAGCGGACACGGGCAATGGATTCAAACTACAAGAAAGAAGATTCCACCTAAACATTAGGAAGAACTTCCTGACAGTAAGAGCTGTTTGACAGTGGAATTTGCTGCCAAGGAGTGTGGTGGAGTCTCCTTCTTTGGAGGTCTTTAAGCAGAGGCTTGACAGCCATCTGTCAGGAATGCTTTGATGGTGTTTCCTGCTTGGCAGGGGGTTGGACTGGATGGCCCTTGTCGTCTCCTCCAACTCTATGATTCTATGAGGTTCCATGAGATGCCTGACTACATCTTAAACTTTCCATTTTGCCCAAGCCGAAGAGCTAGCAGTGACTGTACAATCTCACGGGTACATCTGGAACATCCAAATTAATCACTCGATAAGTGGGGAAACTTAGGCAACACCCAGGAGGCAGCTCTCCAAAAGCCCTTATATATATGAAAAATTACGCAACATGATGAATGACGGAATACTGAACAGATGTGCAGGAGCCGATGTGCGTGCCAGGCATGTCCCAAGGGCCTTGGCTGAGGATACGTGTGTGTCTTCTCAAAACACACAAAGTCCAGGCCTCCTATTATTTGGCCTTAGTCCAGTATACCTGAAGGAGCGTCTCCACCCCCATCGTTCTGCCCGGACACTGAGGTCCAGCCAGAGGGCCTTCTGGCGGTTCCCTCGCTGCGAGAAGCCAAGTTACAGGGAACCAGGCAGAGGGCCTTCTCGGTAGTGGCACCCGCCCTGTGGAACGCCCTCCCACCAGATGTCAAAGAGAAAAACAACTACCAGACTTTTAGAAGACATCTGAAGGCAGCCCTGTTTAGGGAAGCTTTTAATGTTTAATAGACTGCTGCATTTTAATATTTTGTTGGAAGCCGCTCCGAGTGGGTGGGGAAACCCAGCCAGATGGACAGGGTATAAATAATAAGTTGTTGTTGTTACTCGGCTGCTGAATTCTCCATGGGACAGAGGGGTAAGTGTCTATGGAAAGAATGAATGAATACAAAGTAGGTTGCAATGACCAGCAATCCGTAGGAAAATATTTTAGTCTCCCAGGTTCTGAAAGGTCAAACCCAGACACCTGTTAGGTGGGCTCTTATTACTGTTGGTTTGCACAAAATTTGCGGAGAGGTTAGACGATGCCCGGGATTTATAGTGTATTTGTTCTGAATTGTTTGCAGCCAGGGACGATATATGACATTGAGCCAAACAATTATTATTCCACACTTCTCAGTGTATTTTCCCCTAATAAATCCTTCACTGGGTTGGGGGGGAAAAATGCCTAAATGTTTTCTGCGGTGGGTTTATTGCACAATGACGGCAAACCCACTTCACTTACGCCGCCGGAATTTGCTGGTAATGGATGGAATTCCACCTGTGAATCACCATGGATGGAATTCCACCTGCGAATCACCAAAGTCCCTCTTCTCCAAAGGAAAACCTTTCAAAACTTTTGAACTCTAATTTGATTCCATTTGTAAGTGGCTCAATCAAAATCACAGTGCAGGTTTGAGAGATTCGCATCGAATTCGTACGAATGGAATCAAATTTCCCCGCCATCTCTAACTGCAGCCAAAGAAAACATGGGAAAGTGTTCTATTTCAGCTCACCTTTCTTTCTCAGAGCCTCCAGTGGGATCCAGGTGAAGCTTCCAGCACTTTTCAGCTCCTCCTCCTCTTCCTCCTCAGCCTCCTTCGAGTCTTCCGACCATTGGGGGACGTTGTTCTCCAGTTTTCCCAACTTCTGGTTTTCATTTTCTCTCTTTCTCCGCCTCTGGCAAGCTCTGGGGGCCAGACCGGGAGAGGCTGCAGTCCTTGTACGGACACATTCACTTTGTTTTCAGCCTGGGTCCAGAAAATGTCGGCACCTAGCCAGAGCAGAATTCCTAGGGATGAATTCCTAGGTCTCCTCAGAAACACTTTGCGAGAAGGGAGTGGCTCCGTCCCCATTCCGACTACATGCACCAGGGACTTCGAAACTTGCTTCTCCGTGAGTCTGCCAGTCTCCCAAGACTGCTTCCCCCTCTCCAAGTTCTAAGAGCGGCTTGGTTTTGGACTCAGCCACTGGAGGGAGAACAGTGAGGCGGCAACGTCCGAACCTCTTCGTCGGTGGGTCTCAGGTCATCGGGGCCGCCGGCTGCCGGGGGCACCTGGTCTCCTGGTTCCGACCTCTCGGCAGCCATGGGGATTTGCTCCTCCAGTGGAATATCTGCCTGTCCCTGAACAGAGCTGCAGAATTGGGGGGGGGGCGACAAAAACAGGAATGAGGACAGATGCAAAAGTTGGGGGCTATTAGAGAACCAGGCGGAGGGCCTTCTCGGTGGTAGCGCCCGCCCTGTGGAAAGCCCTCCCATCAGATGTCAAGGAAAGAAACAACTATCTGACTTTTAGAAGACATCTGAAGGCAGCCCTGTTTGATGTTTTATGTGTTTTTAATATTCTGTTGGGAGCCGCCCAGAGTGGCCGGAGAAACCCAGCCAGATGGGCGGGGTATAAGTAATAAATTATTATTATTATTATTATTATTATTATTATTATTATTATTATTCATTGCATTTACATTCATCCTTTTTTCTCCTAGGAGCTCAACGTGCTACACAGGGTTCGAACCTTCCTCAACCAAACCGCACAACAAGCCCGTGAGGCAGGTTAGACTGAAAGGTGGTGCCTGCCGCAGTGTGCTTCGTAGCTAAGTGGGGACTTGAACCCTGGTCTCCCAGGTCCCAGTCCGACACTCGATAACCACTGTTCTACTGAGCTTCTAATTCTCTCCCTTTCCTCCATGCGTATTTCCACACTCTTCTTTTCCCACTATCTATTCCAGCTATGAACTCACTCGTCTTAGATGCCAATACAAGCTACAACAGGAAGAGCCATTTGACATTGGAACAGATTCCCTCGGGAGGTTGTGGACTCTCCTTCCTTGGAGGTTTTAAAGCAGAGGTTGGATGGCCATCTGTCATGGATACTTTAGCTGAGATTCCTGCATTGCAGGGGGTTGGCCGGATGCGGCCCAATCGCCTTCTAAATGCAGCCTGCAGACGGTCCGGGAATCAGCGTGTTTTTACATGAGTAGAATGTGTCCTTTTATTTAAAATGCATCTCTGGGTTATTTGTGGGGCATAGGAATTCGTTCATCCCCCCCCCAAAAAAATAGTCTGGCCCACCACATGGGGCCTGAGGGACGGTGGACCGGCCCACATCTGAAAAATGTTGCTGACCCCTGGGATAGATGATCCACAGGGTCCCTTCTATCCGTTGTGCTCAGCACTGTTGTTAGAAAAGTGACATGTTACAGGTGGGTAGCCGTGTTGGTCTGCCATAGTCAAAACAAAATAAAAAAAATTCTTTCCAGTAGCACCTTAGAGACCAACTAAGTTTGTTCTTGGTATGAGCTTTCGTGTGCATGCACACTTCTTCAGATACCATGTGCATGCACACGAAAGCTCATACCAAGAACAAACTTAGTTGGTCTCTAAGGTGCTACTGGAAAGAATTTTTTATTTTGGTTAGAAAAGTGGAATGCAAATATCAAGTCAAAATCAGGCCAGATTTCCCGTGAGAGAGTGAAGGAGGCTAAGAGGCGATAGTGGCAGGCCCCTGACTTGCATGCAGAAGGTTTAGTTCCTGTCCCAGCATCTCCACTTAGGAGATATTGCCTAAAGCACTGGAAAGCTGCTGCCAGCCAGTGTGGGTAATACTAGATGGGCCAATGGTCTGACTCGGTATAAGGCTGCTTCCTAAGTTCCTACGAATTGCTTTGCACTTCATTGGGCAGCTTGCAATTCCTGCATCGGACTGGCCATGGGTTCCAGGCCCAGGGATTGCTCAGTCGGTGGAGCATGTGTCTCTTAATCTCAGGGTCACAAGTTCGAGACCCACATTGGGCAAAAGATTCCTGCATTGGGGGGGCGGGTAGATTGGATGACCCTTGTGGTCTCTTCCAACTCCACAATTCCATTATTCCATGAAACGTCCATGTCTCCACTTGACCTTGCCAAAAGCTGCCCTGCGTCTTGCAACCACTATGGGGAGAAGCAACGCAACGAACTTACTGCGATCTTCTACGGTGCCAGAATACAAGGCATCCTGCCAGGAGCGCCACCAAAACTAAAGAAGAAAGACAAAGTTAGTAGTTAGCAATACGATAACCTAAAGGCCTTGGGCCTCTTCCCAGCTTGCTTGTCTCTGAGCCGGCCCTGGTTATCGGCTAATGCAATGCCATGGAATGGCGATGTCCCAAATGTCAGGGGAGAGGAGATGATCAATGGTCAGCCACGGAATGCTCACAATTAAGGCAGCTTCTAGGGAGGAAGTGCAAGGTCACTCTGGGAAACGTCTAATGTGGGGAATTATGAGAGGTAGAAAGTGCGGGGCGGGGAGTAAACATTTGGCCGATAGGTTTGGGGCAAAGGAAGCATGGAGTGGAAGAAAGCAGAGACCAAGAGTCAATGGAACGGAAGACAAACTTCACCAAGAGCCTTAATAAAATATAATAATAATAATAATTAATCAGTGATTTTTTTCTAAAAAAATGTTTAGGGTACTCTCATTTTGACTCAAGAAAACCACCATTTTATAGGCCACCATCAGGGGCAGCAACAGAGCTGATGATTTACTGTGCTAGAGAAGAAACTAAAATTTTTAAAAATTTTAGTCTGTTCTGTTAAGATTCACATAATGTTTAGGGGTATGCATCCCCCTGCGTTCCCCCCAGAAAAAGCAATAATAATAATAATAATAATAATAATAATAATAATTTCTTTTATTTATACTCTGTCCATCTGGGTGGGACAGAATAGTATTTATTTATCTATTCATTTAATTCATTTAATTTCTATTCCGTCCTTTACCCGCAGATCTCAGGGCATAAAACTACAATATTTTTTTTTAAAAAAACACAAAATACATTAAGAAAAGTAAGAAAAGAAACCACCCTATAGCCCCTGGAGCACAGGGGGTGGGCGGGTCTGCGTCTCCTCCATTGGTTTGAACCAAGAAGACAAATCTAGAATTCTAATTTAAGAATTTAAATCCGCCTTGTATGGTCAGATGACTGCTAACAATCCATAAACCCCGAACTATTCCTCACCTAAGCAAGTCACGCCAATCCTCAAGGGGAGGGAACCTGCGAAAGGAAGAGTAAAGGACATTACATGCAAAAATGGCTGGTTCTTTCTTTAAGCAAATACTTGCAGCCCCACTTATATGTATTTCCTAATTATGAGCAAGTGCAAAGGTCTGCTACAGAACACAGAAGTAGGTATCCTGGTGTAACAGTTTGATTTTTTTTTTAAAAAAATTTTCTAGTCCTTAAGGCTGGGAAATAGGCCTGAGGATAGAATAAAATCCTTAAAACCTGAGTAGTATGAACAGGGAGGGGGAGGTGCAGTCCGAATCCCACAAGTTAGAGTACGGATGGGGAACCTCCGGCCCTCCAGATGTTGGTGGACTCCCAAAGGCCACCATCCCAGATCGCTGCTGGGACTTCAGCAACATCTAGAAAGTCACAGGTTTAATGTGAGTCCACGGCGTGATGCAGCAGCAAAAATAGCAAAGGCTATTCTAGGCTCCATTCACAGAAGTCTAGTGTCCAGGTCAAGGGAAGTCACAGTCCCACTCTCGTCTTCCTTGTTCAGACCACACTTGGAATACTGTGTCCAATTCTGGGCACCACAATTTAAGAAGGGTGTTGACAAGCTGGAGCAAGTGCAGAGGAGGGTCTGAAGACCAAGCCTTATGAGGAACGGTTGAAGGAGCTAAGTATATTTAGCCTGGATAAGAGGAGATAGGAGTTGTCGTTCAGTCGTGTCCAACTCTTCGTGACCCCATGGACCAGAGCACGCCAGGCACTCCTGTCTTCCACTGCCTCCTGCAGTTTGGTCAGACTCATGTTGGTAGCTTCGAGAACACTGTCCAACCATCTCGTCCTCTGTCGTCCCCTTCTCCTTGTGCCCTCCATCTTTCCCAACATCAGGGTCTTTTCCAGGGAGTCTTCTCTTCTCATGAGGTGGCCAAAGTACTGGAGCCTCAACTTCAGGATCTGTCCTTCCAGTGAGCACTCAGGGCTGATTTCTTTAAGGATGGATAAGTTTGATCTTCTTGCAGTCCATGGGACTCTCAAGAGTCTCCTCCAGCACCATAATTCAAAAGCATCAATTCTTCGGCGATCAGTCTTCTTTATGGTCCAGCTCTCACTTCCATACATTACTACTGGGAAAACCATAGCTTTAACTATACGGACCTTTGTCGGCAAGGTGATGTCTCTGCTTTTTAAGATGCTGTCTAGGTTTGTCATTGCTTTCCTCCCAAGAAGCAGGCGTCTTCTAATTTCGTGACTGCTGTCACCATCTGCAGTGATCATGGAACCCAAGAAAGTAAAATCTCTCACTGCCTCCATTTCTTCCCCTTCTATTTGCCAGGAGGTGATGGGACCAGTGGCCATGATCTTAGTTTTTTTGATGTTGAGCTTCAGACCATATTTTGCGCTCTCCTCTTTCACCCTCATTAAAAGGTTCTTTAATTCCTCCTCACTTTCTGCCATCCAAGGTTGTGTCATCAGCATATCTGAGGTTGTTGATAGGAGAGCCATCTTCAAATATCTCCAGGGCTATCACATGGATGATGGAGCCAGCTTGTGTTCCGCTGCTCCAGAAGGAGAACGCAAACGAATGG
The DNA here is from genome assembly GCA_900245905.1 of Lacerta viridis. NCBI lineage: Eukaryota > Metazoa > Chordata > Lepidosauria > Squamata > Lacertidae > Lacerta > Lacerta viridis. The sequence goes on along the minus strand of OFHU01004474.1, from coordinate 269,924 downwards.
ATTCAAATGATAAGGAAGGAGATTCTGACTCAACATCTGGAAGAAGTTTCTAGTGGTAAGAGCTGCCCAACAGGGGAACGGTCTTCCTTGGGAGGTGGTGGACTCTCCTTCCTTGGGGGTTTTAAAGCAGATGTTGGATGGCCATCGGTCATGGATGCTTTAGCTGAGATCCCTGCATTGCAGGGGTTTGGACGAGATGACTCTTGGCATTCCTTCCAGTTCTGTAATTCTATGCGCATGTTCCATACGCAAAGGCTTTTGTGTGGGGTTGGGGTTGTTGTACCAGAGAATCCCACCTGCTGTATGAAGCGTTTCAGCCCAGACCCAGGCTGACACCCCTAACTCCCCTCTCAAAGAAATCCGCCTTACTCGGAATTAAATCTCACTGGAATGAACAGGGCTGACATCTGAAGGAACCCTTTTACGATCAAGCTGCAGACGTTGCAGACTTCTGTTGGGTTCCCCCCCCCCCACAACCGGGCCTGAAGATGGAACGGGTTCAAAAGGGAGGGGCAAAAATGCTAAATGAGTTTGAAATAATTGTGTGCCCCCTTCCCTCCCCAAAAATGCTTTGCTTACAGGAAACTTGCTTGCATGGCAACTGCCTGAGACAGCTGTACACCTCTGTGTAGCTGATGTTGCAATAATATATGTATATATATATATATATATATATATATATATATATATACACATGCATGAAAGAGCCCTGCTGGATCAGGCCAGAAGTTCATCTGACTCAGCATCCTGTTCTCAAAGTGACCGTCAGATGCCTGAAAGGGAAGCTTGCAAGCAAAACTTGAACCATGACAAGCTATTGAGAAGAGGACAGAATGCAGATATCCTACACCAGGGGTCTGCAACCTTTAAGACAAAAAGAGCCACTTGGACCCGTTTCCGAAGGAAAAAACAACAACTGGGAGCCGCAAAACCATTGCGAGATTTAAAACAAATATAACACTGCAGAGGAAAAACCCTTATTATTATTATTAGGAGCCAATGCAAAGAATAGAAAAGGAAGTATTATATTTATTATTATTAGGACGACGTTAAATCTTATTTTGTGCACATTTAAAGCAGCAGGGAGCCTGCAAGTACCATCTGGCTTCAGGGCAAAGCCTTGTTTAAGCTGCCTGGAAAGGCTGACAAGCCAAGCTGAGCAGGGGGGGGGAGTTGCAAGGCAAAGAAAAAGGACAACAAGAAGCACGCAAGCTGCAAATGGAAAGCGTCCTCTCCCGCGCTCGGTATTTGCGAGGTAGCAAACGGCTCTCGTAGAAAGAGCTCCCCGAACTTCTCCCCACCCCCCTTGAAGCAATCCCGGGGGAGGTGGCGATGGGAGGGCTGCTGGTTTTCGCGAAGACCGCCGAGGCTGCTTTTCTGCGCAGCTAGACGTTCAGCGCCACCTCTCCGTCCCCGCTTTGCTTTGCAGCGCGCAGAGCCTGTCCCTGGCGCGCGGCAGGTCAGTCTGTGGGGCTCCCCAAAGCGCGCCTCCCATGGGCGTACCCAGGGGGGGCAGCAGGGGGCAGCTGCCCCCCTACCCCAGAAGCAAAAATGATCAGCGTCATGCTAAGGAAGAAGCAGAGAAGAAGGGGAGGCAGTGGAGGAGGAGGAGGCTGCTGTCCCCACCGCCCGAGTTCCTCCCTTTGCCCTCCCCCCTTGCCCAAGGCAGCTCCTGTCCCGGAGCTGAAGGAGGAGTGCCTGTTGCGCGCTCACAGTGGTGGGCTGAGGTGGGGACGGCTCTGCTCTGCTAACTGTGCTGCCGCCGCTGCATCAGGCTTCCCTCTTCCCTCTTGCACCTCCCTCCCTCCCCTCCCCTCCCGGCCATCTCTCTCTCTCTCTCGCAAATTGCCCCTCCATCGCGTGCAGGGCCGGTGCGTCTCTTTTTTGGCCGAGGAGTTTTCAGGGGCTGGCTGTTTTTCAGGGAAATAAACAAGCAAACCACCACGCTCTTTGCAATGGAAAGGAATTGCTCTTAAGATCTCCAGGGCTGCTCCGAGTGAAAATAATTAATCTAGCATCTCCACACAGATGACAGCCCCCCTCCCCCCTCCACTGTTTTACCCTGCTCCGTCTCCGTGCGGCATCTCTTGTGCTGCACCTGTTGAATTTCCGCTTTGTCGTTAAATATATTTAGAGTCACGGCCGGAAAGATAGGGAAGGGGAGGGGGGAGAGCAACCTCTTTGTTTCAGAGATCGCCCACCATCTGCAACTTTTAGGTAAAGACACACACATTTAAAAGGACTTCCATAGAAGAGAAGAAGAAGAGTTTGGATTTGATATCCCGCTTTATCACTACCCGAAGGAGTCTCAAAGCGGCTCACATTCTCCTTTCCCTTCCTCCCCCACAACAAACACTCTGTGAGGTGAGTGGGGCTGAGAGACTTCAAGAAGTGTGACTAGCCCAAGGTCACCCAGCAGCTGCATGTGGAGGAGCGGGGACGCGAACCCGGTTCCCCAGATTACGAGTCCACCACTCTTAACCACTACACCACACTGGCTCTCATACGATACATGCTACCCTGGCTCTCACACTGGCTCTCATACGATACATGCTACCCTGAGTCCTTGCAAGGGCCTCCAACTTCTTGCCGCGCCCGCCTGCCCGAGTCAAGGCGGTGCAGGCATGGCGGTGCAGGAAGGCTCCAAGTCCTGGCCGGGCTTCTGGGCGCTTCCTGGGTCTCGCTGCTAAAGAGGCGTCCGGACAGCGAGGCAGAGCGGCAAAGCCAGGCGGAGGCGGCAGCAGTGCCATCTGGCGACCGACGCCCAACGCTGGGAAGGTCCCTTGCCTGCCTGCCTCTCCGGGGGCGGGGAAGGCGCAATGACGAGGGAGGCGGCCCGAGCCAAGCCCTGCAAGGACATTCCAGCTGCCTGCCGGGCCCGACACTTTAACGAGGGAGGACGCATGAGCAGCAGCAGCGCCTGCCTCAGCCTCCCGAGGGCGGGCCGCCGGCCAGCTGGAGAAGTGGGCAGGCGCAGGCGGGCCAAGAGGACGGCGCGGCGGGCGCAACTCAGGCGGGCCAGGAGCGCAGCGCAGCACCCCCACCATTCCGCGCCATTCCCGCGCCCTAGGCAGCCGCCCCGGAGCTGCGGCAGAGCTGTGAAAGAGCCGCATGCGGCTCCGGAGCCACGGGTTGCTGACCCCCTTCCTACACGCTCTCTAGGAAGGACATAGGAAGCAGCGGCCTTATACTCTCAGACCATTGGTCCTTGTAGTTCATGACTGTTGGCACTGAGGGGTAACAACAAGCTGATCATGAGTCAACAGTGTGATGCAGCAGCAAAAAACAAAAAACGCTATTCTAGGCTGTTTCACCTGAAGTATAGTGTCTTAACCAAGGGAAGAAGTCATAGAATCACTGTCTTCTTCTTTGGCGATCCCTCGTAGCCAAGTAAGATTGTCTTCCATAAACACTGTCTTAACAGTCTGTAAGTGACCATGGAAGCCAATTCTGGATCCACACGTCCTTCCACAGTGGTGACAGTGGTTCCCGGGCGGGAGTTGATAACGGTGTGGATTTGCCGAGCGTGCCTTCCTCTTAGCACATTTCTCCCTTGCGTCCTGAGTTCAAGTGTCTTCAAAGCCCATGACACCTTTGGTAAAGGCTGTTCTCCAACTGGAGCGCTCGCAGGCCAGTGTTTCCCAATTGTTGGTGTTTATACTACATTTTTAAAGATTTGCCTTGAGACAGTCTTTAAACCTCTTTTGTTGACCACCAGCATTACGCTTTCCATTTTTAAGTTTGGAATAGAGCAGTTGCTTTGGAAGACGATAATCAGACATCCACACAACAAAGTTGATGTTGAAGAATCATCACTTTGACACTGATGATCCTTGCTTCTTCCTGTACATTGGTATTAGTTCGCCTGTCTTCCCAAGTGATGTGTAAAAAAGTTTTTGGAGACACTGTTGATGGAATCTTTCAAGGAGTGTCCCTTGGACAGACCACATGTGGAATACAGATGGGTGAGGGAAGAAGAAGAAGAAGAAGAAGAAGAAGAAGAAGAAGAAGAAGAGATGAAGATGATTACTGTGTCCAGTTCTGGGTACCACAATTTAAGAAGCATATTAACAAGTTGGAATGTGTGCAGAAGAGGGCGACCAAGATGATCAAGGGTCTGGAAACCAGGCCTTATGAGGAATGGTTGAGGGAGTTTGCGTGGTAGTCTGGAAAAGAGGAGACCGAGAGGAGCTATGATAGCCATCTTCAAATATCTGAAGGGATGTCACATGGAAGAAGGAGCAAACTTGTTTTCTGCTGCACCAGAGGGTAGGACCCAAACCAGTGAGTTCAAGTTGCAATGAAGGAGATTCTAAGTAAACCTCTGGAATCACTTTCTGACAATATGAACCATTCGACAGGGGAACGAAGAGCTGGAACATACAAAACCAGGAGGTGGTGGGCTCTCCTTCTGTGGAGGTTTTTCAGCAATCTGTAGCAATGAGGGGAGGAGAGAGTCTGCAGGGAATATGTGTGTGCTGCTTTCTCCCCAGCCCCACACTTAATTATGGTTTTAAACCACAATTAAACACTCTGCAAAGCCCCCAAAATAGTTCAGGGCCCGGATCCAGGTCAGGTTGACCCCGGAACATTCAGGGACACATGCATTAAATCCCAAATCTCAAGCAGAGAGCCTCATTTGCAATTCCTGTTCTATTCAGTTGCTAAGTCCTAAATATTTGATATGAAATATTGCATGTTTATTGCATGAATGCATGAATGTCCTATAAGCAAATTTTCTCGTCTTCTTTGTTGTTGTTCGACTCTTCATGACCCCATGGACCAGAGCACACCAGGCACGCCTATCCTTCACTGCCTCTCGCAGTTTGGCCAAACTCATGCCAGTCAGCTTCGAGAACACTGTCCAACCATCTCATCCTCTGTCGTCCCCTTCTCCTTGTGCCCTCCATCTTTCCCAACATCAGGGTCTTTTCTAGGGAGTCTTCTCTTCTCATGAGGTGGCCAAAGTACTGGAGCCTCAGCTTCAGGATCTGTCCTTCCAGTGAGCACTCAGGGCTGATTTCCTTCAGAATGGATAGGTTTGATCTTCTTGCAGTCCATGGGACTCTCAAGAGTCTCCTCCAGCACCATAATTCAAAAGCATCAATTCTTCAGTGATCAGCCTTCTTTATGGTCCAGCTCTCACTTCCATACATCACTACTGGGAAAACCATAGCTTTAACTATACAGACCTTTGTCGGCAAGGTGATGTCTCTGCTTTTTAAGATGCTGTCTAGGTTTGTCATTGCTTTCCTCCCAAGAAGCAGGCGTCTTCTAATTTCGTGACTGCTGTCACCATCTGCAGTGATCATGGAGCCCAAGAAAGTAAAATCTCTCACTGCCTCCATTTCTTCCCCTTCTATTTGCCAGGAGGTGATGGGACCAGTGGCCATGATCTTAGTTTTTTTTATGTTGAGCTTCAGACCATATTTTGCGCTCTCCTCTTTCACCCTCATTAAAAGGTTCTTTAATTCCTCCTCACTTTCTGCCATCTTCTCGTCTGCTAGCAGAAGCTTAATAACTTCACCCAGCCACCACTGTTCCCTCTCCAGGTTTCCTCACCCTCCACTGCTGCTGCTTCTTTTCAAATCCAGACTTATAGTGGTAGCTATAAAAATCTGGATGCAAAGCAGCTACTGTTCAGGTCCCACAGCAAAATGCTTCAGCCCGCCATCAGTCCCCAACAGAAGTGCTCTTGTTCAGGGTTCTAGCCAGCCAGTCACGTCTTCCTTGAGGATATATTGTAGCAAGCGGTGAGGAGCTCAAGCAAGTCATCTCACCACCTTTCCCTGTTTTTCTTTTCCAACTGACACTTTGGATCTTGAGTTCCAATCCTGTCGCCATGCAGGAAATGAGCCCATCCCACACACATTTAAAGCATGTGATTTTACCCAAATAATCCTGGGAACTGTAGTTTGTTAAGGATGTTGGGGTTCGCAGAAATGGAGGTATAGTGTGGAGCTGCCTTGGGGTCTCCTTTCAGAGAAATTGGATTCAGTTTTCATTTTAAAGGCAAATTGACCAAATCCACACTTTCCAAAGCAATACATGAACCAAAAGACAGCTGTCCGTCAAAATTCGCACTTTTCTGAATTTTGCAATGAAGTTCTGCATTTTACCAAAGTGAATGTATTATGGGGAAGTGTGCATAAAATTAATATATTACTGAGAAGGGAATTATATTAGAGGAAACTGCTTACGAGAATATGTTTACTAGGAGAAATTCACACTCAAAATGCTGATGAATTTTCATGAAGATTTTTTTTTTTTGAAAAATTGCGAATTGCTGTAGAAATGCGGAGAACTGAATCTAAGATTGGAAAAAATGAGCAGCCGAGTAAATGGAAAAATCCTTCCATCCCTAGCGGCGAGTTCAAGCATTAAAGGGAGCTGGTGGATAGGGGAGCAAGATATCCCAACTCTATGGATGCATCCAGACCACCCACTATTGAGCATTTGCCCTGATTTCAGCGAGGTTAGATGAGATTGCATCACAGCAAGCTCAATCACTTTCCTTATCCCGGGGCGGGGAGAGTCCAATGAATGGGGGGTGAAATGCGTTTGTTGCGCAAGGCCTTCCAATCGACCAGAATTATGCCACCTGAATTTGCAAGGACATGAGTGAATCCCACCCCCCAACTAGCAATACAGTGTTACCTTGGTTCTCAAACACCTTGGTTCCCAAATGCCGAAAACCCAGAAGTGTTTGGTTTTTTGAACATTTTTCGGAAGCCGAACGTCTGAGGCGGTTGTCGGCTATTGTTTTTGGTGCGCCTGCACCAATCAGAAACTGCGCCTTGGTTTTCGAATATTTCAGAAGTCAAACGGACTTCCGGAATGGATTAAGTTTGGCGCTTTTGTGTTTTTGCTATTTATTTTGTGTTTTGGTTTTTGAGGCTTTTTCGGTTCATTTGTTTTTGTGACTGTGTGGAACCCAGTTCAGCCACTGATTGATTGACTGCGTGACTGCCTTAATGCTAAATTGCTTTTTCAGGGGTTGTTTTGAAAAGTCTGGAACGGATTTATCCATTTTGCATTATTTTCTATAGGAAAGCACGGCCTTGGTTTCGGAACGCTTTGGTTTCGGAACGGAATTTCGGAACCGGTTAAGTTTGAGAACCAAGGGACCACTGTAGTCTGGATGCACCCGAAGAATCCGGGAGACAGAAAGCAGACATAAATATGGGATAAACGCAAGAATATTAGGGTATTAATTTGGGAAGAACACGAAACCAAGGAGGACGTGAAAAGGACGGTTAATGTGGAGGCTGCAGCGATAAGGTGAACTACTTCAGCTGCTGGTGACAAACCTGTTTGTCTCTCGATGGGAGGCACCGGGACGGGTGGCTCTGGGGTCAACCTAGGGACTCTCCCAGGCGGCACGGCTGTTGTTCTGTCTCCTGCCATGAGGCGCTTGCTAGTCGCGGGCTGCGAGGCTTTTCCGGTGGCGCTTTCGCATTTCGCCGAGCTTTCGCTGACCATGCCAGGAGTGTGTCTGCCAAGCTCTGGGATGCTGGTGGTTCCCATCGCCCTGCCAGCCCTAGTTGGTTTAGCAGTCCTGAGCAGTGCGGCGATCGAGGCTGATGGCGAGTGGGTCTCGCGGCCATATGGGGCTGCGGCGGAGGCCGCCGAACTGTTAACACCAGCAGCCTGCGGAGTCGTTGGGGTGGAAGTCTCTGCCTCTACAACATGGGGTAAGTAAAGTTTCATATGTATATTTCTGGGACAGGCCATGAAGCTGTGTTAACATGAGGGCTTATCCACAATTCCTCTCATTCCACAATTGCTCTCGAACCACTTTTTATCGCTCACTCGGAGCAAACGGCAGCTCAGGTTTCTTGTGGATCGCCGTTTGTTCCTAAAAACCTACTTTCAAATTTCCGCTACTTGTGAATTAGTCAGCATTTTTATTTTCTTAATTTTATTTTTGTGGGGAGAGGGCACTTCCCTAATTTGTGTCTCAGGCCTGAAATATGTTTAAGAGTTTGGATTTGATATCCCGCTTTATCACTACCCGAAGGAGTCTCAAAGCGGCTAACATTCTCCTTTCCCTTCCTCCCCCACAACAAACACTCTGTGAGGTGAGTGGGGCTGAGAGACTTCAGAGAAGTGTGACTAGCCCAAGGTCACCCAGCAGCTGCATGTGGAGGAGAGGAGACACAAACCCGGTTCCCCAGATTACAAGTCTACAGCTCTTACATTAACCGCTACACCACACTGGCTCTTAAGGAATATTTTGCATTGGTGTTACTCCAAAAACACGTTTGGCGCCCAGTGGTGACGAGCAGAGACAAGAAGACAACTGGTCCTACCTCTTCTGGGACCTTCTGTTGTGGCGGCAGGCAGGGAGGGATCTCCTTGTTGAGAAAGAAAAGAGGAATTGAGAAGAGAAGCCAAAATTAGCTTGCATTTACAGCAGTGCAGAGCCTATTCTCTTTGAAGTTTCAGTTAGAAATGACACTATCTCAAATATAAACCCAAATAACGACCCATAAGATATGATCAGATCCCGTTTTCATCTGTATGAACATCCTGAATTTCTGCTTTTATTTGTTTTTACATGATTTTATATTGCTGTTTTGCTGGTCTTATTTTATTTAACCATAATATTCGTATGCCGCTTGATTGTAAAATAAAAATTCCCAAACAACTTCTAAGGTGTCTTCGCACTGTCATACAAATTCCTATGTGGGAATTCCAATCTGGGCCTCTCTCTTTTTGGCTTAGCGTGTTGCATAAGCAGGGGACTTGATGGAGGAATAGAAAACCATGCATGGGAAGTGTGGGTGCCAGATTCTTGATGTGATATCATGTGGTGTGACCTCCCTGCAAAGAAATTAGGATGGAGGCTCAATAAATGGGTTACCCAGAAGGAAGGATGTGAAAAGGCATCAGTTTCTCGCTTGCTCTATACCTGCCACACGCAGTGCTGCTTCCACAAAAAAAGTTGGTGTTTCCTGTGGTCACGTTTAATAATATAATTAACTATCGTTATGTTTATTCAAAGGGGAGGGAAACAATAATGTACCTCGACTTACGAATTACTCGACATACGAATTTTTCGACTTACGAATGAAAAAAGTGCCCACACGCCTACGAATTTTTCGACATCCGAAGGACATCCGTTGGCGGTTTTAGATGGGGTTTACTCGACTTATGAATTTTAGATGCGGTTTACTCAACTTACGAATTTTTCTGAATTTTTCGTTTCCAATGCATTCCTATGGGGAAATCGCTTTTTTCGACTTACGAATTTTTCGACCTACGAATGTGCATTCGGAACAGATTAAATTAGTAAATTGAGGTACCACTGTATTTTTTTGCATGCTGAAAAACCAACAGCAGTGATTTGGGGTTAGGGGAGGGCAGGAAATGAGGTCAGCGAATGTTGATCACTTCCTTGATTTCTGTTCCTGCTTGCAGATGGACATACGGACCAGGGTGGATAAAAATCAATGATTAATAAATAAATAAATGGATTTTTTAAAATTTAAATCAGATTTTTTTTATTTAAATTGGATCTTTTTTTTAATTTAAATCAGATTTTTAAAATAAAATGCTTTTGGAGGAAAAATATTTCTAAAGAAAGTTTTCTATCCAAGTTACATTATAGTCCAAAGGCTATTTCATCAGGAAATAAGGATTTAAGTTTCTCATGTGTGTCTTTTGTTTTTTTAAAACCGTTTAACTACATCAGTTAACAAACACGGATATGCTATAATGTTATTGCTTTAGTTAAATAAATTGTTTAAATTGTTATTAAGGAAATGATTATTTTTCTCCTTCCAATCAAGTACAGCAGAAATGTTGCCCAAATATAAACAATAATTTCATAATTACCTCTCTTTGTATTTCTCATAGTATAACCAAATCAGTAATTTTTGATAGAACTGTAAAAACTACTCTGGAAATTTATTCTTCCAAAAATGAAACCTTCGTCTGGTTGTAAACATTAAGATTATACCAGCAAGAATGAGTCTTTCTGTTTTTTTTGGGTTTTTTTTCTTAAATTAAATCAAGTCTTACTGACTAGTGATTTAAATCGATTTGATTTACCGTATTTCTCCATCTATAAGACGCCCCCATGTATAAGACGCCTCCTATTTTAGGGGACTCCGATTTAAGGAAAAATTGTGTATTTTACTATCTGTGTATAAGACGCCCCCAAATTTTTGACATTCTTTTAAAGGAAAAAAACCTAGTCTTATACACAGGAAAATACGGTAAATAAAATCCACCGAGACACGGACTGCTGTCATTTCCAGAATTGCTTCCCATTCTGACGGACTTCTGGGACATCTCTACCTGGACGCGGCTGCAGTCAGCCATGACTTTGAGAGACTGACGGGGGTGGGGGTGGCGGCTCTGTGGATCTTAATACAGGAACAGGTTCACAGGGGAGAAGGTGAGCCTAGGTGAGCCCTGAGCCGCCCCAGACAGAACGCAGGTACTTACTGATGCAGCTCAGCCGCACCTCCCATTGAAACTTTCTCGTCGTGGCGTTCTCCCTGCACACGGCAAGGCTGGACGTGCCCGCTTTCCTCTTGTAATTCTTGACGCACGAGTAACGCAGTCTGTTGCTGTCACCGCTTCCTTTAGGAACTTCCGCATTTTCCACCTGGGGGGGCTGGCCGCAGTTACCTGGGGCTAAACACAAGGGCACAAGAAGAGTGGGTTGTTAATAGATTTTTTTTTGGGGGGGGACATTTATTAGAAATTAATAAATAGGAATAGGAATAGGAATAATTTTATTGGCCAAGTACCAACATACTTGGAATTCTGCTCCGGCTACATTGCAATATAAACACTATTCCACTCACAATACAATAACACAGCAAAGGAACCCCACCCATAACCTGCAGGATGTTGATTATTTGGGATGCAGAAGGAGAAAGACAAGCTGCAGAGGAACTCCTGGGCAGGAGCCAGTGTGGTGTAGTGGTTAAGAGCGGTAGACTCGTAATCTGGTGAACCGGGTTCGTGTCTCCTCTCTTCCACATGCAGCTGCTGGGTGACCTTGGGCTAGTCACACTTCTTTGAAGTCTCTCAGCCCCACTCACCTCACAGAGTGTTTGTTGTGGGGGAGGAAGGGAAAGGTTAGCCACTTTGAGACTCCTTCGGGTAGTGATAAAGCGGGATATCAAATCCAAACACTACTTCTTCTTCTAGCCTATGCGAAACGACTTGGCCAAGCTAGGGCCATTAAGAAACATTTCAGGGCCATTGAGGGCCATGGGCAATGCAAGAGAACTGTCCTCCCCCCCCTTGCCCTGAGATGTGAATAGAGACTGGGGGGGTTGGAAGGTTGCCAGGGTAACTGGGTGTGAAAAGAGAGTCTTTAGCAAGGTGTGCTGGGAAGAGGAAAGGGAGAGAAGAAAGACTGGGATCCATCTTGGGCAGGTAGGCTGAAGGCTGGCTGGGAGAGATGCCTTGGACTGCTGTGGGGGACAAGCCCCTCTTGAAATGACCATGCTGTAAGATCTGAGCTCGCTCCATGCAAACGGAAGGTGTCAATAGGTGAATAAACCGTATTTTTTAAAGTTGTAACAGCCTCCGCCGCGTCTCCAAAGGTGGTGTTGGAAGGATATCAATGCTGGTGTCAGGCTGCGCACCCTGGGGAGGGAATTCCTGAGGCTTGGTGCCATAACTGAGGAGGCCTCGTCTTCTCTCGTTGCCAAACACTCACTTTGCGGGGGCACCTCGAGCGTAACCTCTGAAAATGACTAAGATATACAGACCGGTTGGTACCAGGAATTTTTTTGGGGGGGGCAGAGGTGGAACAGCAGAGAGACCAGAGGGCAGGGAACCCCTTTCTTCTGCAAAACAGAAGGAAAGTAATATAGTGTATTGCAGAATACATTGTACAGTGTAGCACATTTTTTGTAAGAAGGCAAGTGAGCGCTGCAACAAAATGTTGCAGCGCGGAGTCCATGTCATGCTATTCCTCCTCCCACCCATTTTCTGTTATTACACACACACACACACACAAACTGAGCACACTCAGTTCCCACGGGGCTGTTTTTGGCATTCCTGTAGATTTGTACTTCTCCAAACACTGGGCTTCCCCCAAGCCTCACGGTAACTTCCCCCGAGAGCGTGTGGAGGGACAAGTTAGATTACATAAGCATCGGCTCTCACGCCCTGAACTTTAGAAGTAGAAGGAATGGAGCAATGTCAATGGAACGAGGACAAAATACCTCTGGGATGTAACTCTCCAAGTTTATGTAAGAAGAGTTGTGGGGTTTTGGGGGGGTTTTTTTAAAGGAAATAAGCATCTTGCAAAGGAAAAGCCAGAGATGCATTGACAGCGAAAGGCTTGCCAGAACAGCTGGGATACCTCCCTTTTTGGGTGGGTGCGCATCTTTTCCCACAGGTTCTTCCTCCCACCCCTTTGGAAAAAAACGGATTTATTGTGACCTTGCCGACCTTTTACATCCCCGCTAAGCAATCTGCACTGGGGGCCAGTTTGTTTGTTACCTGCCAAATTCAAGGTGTTATGGGGGGGGGGGATGGAGGAATGTTTGCTGAACATTATCCTCCCTCTCTCTTAATGCTAGAATTCATGGACCTCCGACAGAGCTCAATGTCGGAAGATTCAGGGCAGGCAAAAAGAAACCCTTTCTTCACGCAACGCACAGTTAACCAGTGGAACTCCCTCCCACAGGAGGCACTGATGGCCACCGACCCAAAAGGCTTTAAAAGAGGGTGAAACTTGTAGAGTCTGTGGTATAAGGAATTGTGGCGATTTGCTATCGGGTAAAGGCACACAGGAAATGTATGTTTTATGTAGATGCCTTAGAGCAGCTTTCGCCAATATCTGGTGCCCTCCAGATATTGCTAGGCAGCAACTCATACCAATGTTGTTTATAGGTTTTGATTATTAAATGGTATATAAATCCTGTTTAATATAATAAATAATAATAATAATAATGAAACGACACAGCACCAAAACACAGCAAGCGTATCTTTGCGCAATCCGTAAAAGAACAAAAGGAAGCCTCTTCATTTCCGATTACCCTCACTGTACTGGATTTAAATCTAACAAAACTAGCACGTATTTATCGAAAAAAAAGTGAAGGTCAAGTTTAAGGACCCCAGATGGTTAAGTTCAGTCGAATTCGACTATGGGGTACGGTACTCATCTCCTCTTTCAGGCCGAGGGAACTGGCGTTTGTCCGCAGAGAGCTTTCTGGGTCATGTGGCCAGCAGGACTAAACCGCTTCTGGTGCAACGGGACACGGTGATGGAAACCAGAGCGCACGGAAACGCCGTTTACCTTCCCGCCGCAGAGGTACCTATTTATCTACTTGCACTGACATGTTTTCGAACTGCTAGGTTGGCAGGAGCTGGGACAAAGCAACGGGAGCTCACCCCGTCGCGGGGATTCGAACCGCCAATCAAACATACCAGCCGAGGAATTAATGGCCCTTCCTCTTGCTAGGATTTATTTGATCAAGTGCAGATTGTGTGTTACTCATGCGTGAAACGAGTGCTGGAAGTTCCTTATGTCCCTTTGCTCTTCCTGCAGCTGCATTAGGGACGCGGGTGGCGCTGTGGTCTAAACCACTGAACCTTGGGCTTGCCGATCGGAAGGTCGGCGGTTCAAATCCCCGCAACGGGGTGAGCTCCCAGTTCCTGAAGTTCAAAAGCACGTCAAAGTGCAAGTAGATAAATAGGTACCACTCCGGCGGGAAGGTAAATGGCGTTTCCGTGCGCTGCTCTGGTTCGCCAGAAGCGGCTTAGTCATGCTGGCCACATGACCCGGAAGCTGTACGCCGGCTCCCTCGGCCAGTAAAGCGAGATGAGCGCCGCAACCCCAGAGTCGTTGGCGACTGGACTTAACGGTCCGGAGTCCTTTACCTTTATTCTGCAGAAAACTGGGCAATTTATTTTTATTTATTTACTATTTCAATTTATTAGGCTGGTGACACATGTGGCGCTCCCAAAATTTTTAAAGGATAGCACGGGAAAAAGGTGGAATCCCAACAATATCCTATAAAATAAACCCAACAAAACTAACATCAACAAAAAACAAAATCATCCTAATCCATTAAGTGCCTGGAAGAAGAGGTTAAGTTTCTTTCTTTTCTTTTTTCACTTTTAAATCCATTATTATTATTATTATTATTATTATTATTAACATCCATCAATGTACAGTCAGTTACATAATTTACAAATTTTCCATATTGTACCTTCTAATTCCATAAACTAATAAAGTATTTGAAAACAGAAACTTCATGTCGTTTTTCCTCCTTCGTATAACTCATTCTCTTTTATCGCCTCACAAATAAACTATACAGCACTATTCCAATTTACTTTAAAAGTATAATCACACAAAAAAGGAATAAAAAAATTACTCATAAAACAAAATAAAAAACAAAAACAAAAACAAAAGATGAAAAAAATATATTTAAATAAATAATAGACTTCCTATCTTTTCTGATGAGCTTTCCTTTTCCGCTTGCGAAAGTACTTGGCCTTTTTCTTTTATCCTTTGTATTATTTCCAAAACCTTCTAAAAACCCGAACACAGCCTCAACTTGGAACATGCAGTTGTTTTCCCTCCAGGGTGACTCAAAGGCCGCCACAGACTTTATACCATTATTAATGCCTTGTAGGCACATTCTGTATCTCTCCCATTTCAGCACAAAAACCTGTCTGTTATTTCCTCTCAGACTGTTGGTTAGCTGGGCTATCTCAACATACTTCTGGAATTTGTTCTGCCAATCTTTTGCAGCGGCAGTTCCATATAGAAAGGTATATTTTACGTTCTCTGGGAAGGCCTCTGGTTTTTTGAGGAAGGTTATTCCCAAAAGTTTCTTAAGTTCACCTTGCTGTTGTTCAGTCGTTCAGTCGTGTCCGACTCTTTGTGACCCCATGGACCAGAGCACGCCAGGCACGCCTATCCTCCACTGCCTCCGCAGTTTGGCCAAACTCATGCCAGTTCGCTTCGAGAACACTGTCCAACCATCTCATCCTCTGTTCGTCCCCTTCTCCTTGTGCCCTCCATCTTTCCCAACATCAGGGTCTTTTCTAGGGAGTCTTCTCTTCTCATGAGGTGGCCAAAGTACTGGAGCCTCAACTTCAGGATCTGTCCTTCTAGTGAGCACTCAGGGCTGATTTCTTTAAGAATGGATAGGTTTGATCTTCTTGCAGTCCATGGGACTCTCAAGAGTCTCCTCCAGCACCATAATTCAAAAGCATCAATTCTTCACAAGCTCACCTAAACATTAGGAAGAACTTCCTGACAGTGAGAGCTGTTGGCAGTGGAATTTGCTGCCAAGGAGTGTGGTGGAGTCTCCTTCTTTGGAGGTCTTTAAGCGGAGGCTTGACAGCCATCTGTCAGGAATGCTTTGATGGTGTTTCCTGCTTGGCAGGGGGTTGGACTGGATGGCCCTTGTGGTCTCTTCCAACTCTAGGATTGTATGATTCATCATATATTACATTCCAAAACTCCTTAATCTTTCTACAGGTCCACCACACGTGGTACATATTTCCATTGGTTTCCCCACAACGCCAGCAGTTATTGGCAATACAGTCATACCTCATGATGCGTACGCTCCGTGTTGTGTGCGTTCGGGATACGCACTCCCACCCCGCAGAAGTGTTTTCCGGAGCGTGCGCAACCGTTGGATGCACAGAACGGTTCTGCGCACTTCGCGCATGCGCAGAAGCGCTCAAATCACGCGACTTCTGGGTTTCGGGTTTTTTTTACGTGTGTTCGAGTTACGCACGGCCGCGTTACGCACGGCGACCCGGAACGGATCGCGTGCGTAACCCGGGGTTCCACTATATTTTTATACATATTAGAGAGCCGTGATGGAGTTAAGTACCACCTGTACTGCATTTTAAGTATATTATAACATGCAGTGAACCTCATTGTTGATTTCCAAAGCTTTTCCCACTGATCTAACATTATTGGATGACCAATATCCTGCACCCATCTGACCATGACTTCCTTGACCTTGAGTTTCCATTCAAGAAGGATTTGGTACATTTTTTGATATTATTTTGGTATTATTATTTAATATTTCTGTTTCAAATTTTGACGGTTTTCCACCCGGGGCTGAGAGAATGTTTATGGTGGCTCAAAGTGGACCTCACTGGGGAGAGGACTACCATATCTGAGCAGGGTAAGGTTACCAGACGTCCCTGTTTCCTGGGGACAGCCCCTGGATTTACAAATCAGTCCCCATACAAAATCAATTGAAGTTGAAAAGTGTCCCCGGATTCATTGAAAAAAATCTGGTAACCTTAGCAGGGCATCGGGTTAGAAGTGAGGCGAAGGGCTTGCTATATTGCAAATGGAAGCCATCTGGTTCAGGAACTCCAGCTGCTTGCATCTGGATGATAACCTCAATGGTTTTCCTCTACTGCTTTCAGGAAAAGGTCAGGCAGCTGTGTTAGGAAAGGTTAACTTCTGGTAGCGTTGAGGGAAAATAAATCTGGGATCTCTCAAAGGCGGAAATGGAATGAAACAGAGTGAAATTGTGACACCCCCCTTTTGATTAGACGAGGCTGGCCCTGAAAGTAATAATAATAATAATAATAATAATAATAATAATAATAATAATAATAATAATATTGGCACTGGCCACCTGGCTTTCGCCTACCTCATAGCAATCGTCACAACTTTGTAAGGTTAGGCATTGGGGAAGGCTAGGTTTTTGCCAGAGGGGAGATTGTAGCCTCTGCCTGCCCCTCCAGGGTAAACGGTATCCCGTTAAAAGCATCCGAGAGGATAGCTCCAACGTCTAGGCAGGGGTTAGGGCCATGGGAATCCTCCAATGGGGACCCCTGGGGGCGTTCCCCTATTTGATGTAGGTCATAGCACACCCCTTCCATAGGTTGTTTGACGCACTTCCAGCAGACGGAATTGTTAAGTTGCGGGAAAGATGGACGAAGGACACAGCTCCTTTAGGTCAACAGCTCTCAATCAATCAATCAATCAATCAATCAATTTTATTTCAGCTTTAAGCTCATAGAAAAACAAAGGCAAATACACACGCACTGTTTGATTTAAAATTGGTAACAATAAAAGACTTATTAAGCATGTAAAATTAGATAAATATTATAAGGAGATTTCAGCTCCTAAACAGCAGCCCATTACGTCTCTTGTATGTCAAAACGGAAGTTAAAAATTTCGCCATTTGTAAAGTTACAAACTGATCTGTATCTTGCAATAAGAAAGTAAGTTGGAAATCTGCCGGGTGCCCAGACAATTTGCGAATTAATGGTAACAATAAATTCTTCCGGACAGCACAGTATAAAGGGCATTTAAACAACAGCTCTTTATTACAGCAGTTAGAACTGCTCCTTGTGTCACTGACAACAGCACAGCTGGCTGCATTATATAATACGGTACTAAGTAACTTGTAACAGTAACAAATTCCAACTAACTAACCAATCAGTGAACAGTGGAAGGAATTTTTATTATTTTTTATTTTGTTTCAATCAGTGAACGACAGTTCTCAATCCTTCATTTGCATACTGGTGGCCCTGAATGAGAACTGCAGCCAATCTTAATACATAACATGAATAGTGCTGGCTTCCCCCAATGTGTATGCCAAACTGTTCACATCTTTAACCGATAAAGTTGTGGCCTGTTTGAACCCATAAACCAATACAGTGGCACCTTGGTTCTCAAACTTAATCCGTTCCGGAAGTCCGTTCCAAAACCAAAGCGTTCCAAAACCAAGGCGCGCTTTCCCATAGAAAGTAATGCAAAATGGATTAATCCGTTCCAGACTTTTAAAAACAACCCCTAAAACAGCAATTTAACATGAATTTTACTATCTAACGAGACCACTGATCCATAAAATGAAAGCAATGAACAGTGTACTGTAGTCACACAATCAAGCAATCAAGCAGGAGCTGAACTGGGTTCCACACAGTCACAAAAAAAAAAGGTTTGTACAATGTAAAGAAATTACTAAAGATGAATGATAATGAACGCAGGATGGGCAGACGTGAGGAAGTCAATTTACAATGTTAATGAAAGAATCAATTTTTAACGAATAATTTTTTGTTCTTTATTTTCGCAGTTTGTAATAATTTTTCTTTTTATTTTCTTTTTGTAGTTCGTAATAGTTGTATTTGTATTTGTTTGTTCTACGTATTTTGTTTATGTTTTGAAAATGTTAATAGGTATATTTTAAAAATAATAATAATAAAACAAAAACGCAAAATAAATAGCAAAAACAGACAGACCTCAGCGTAACACTCAAAAGGGAAGTGCAAAACTCAAAACGGAGCACGTTCGACTTCCGGAGAAAGTTTGCAAACCAGAACACTTACTTCCGGGTTTGCAGTGTATGGGTTCCAGGTTATTCTGAGTACCAAGGCGTTCGAGAACCAAGGTACCACTGTATGCTGCTGTTGTGTCTGGTTATTCACTCCCCAGGGAACTGCCGGGTCGCAGGGTCTCGGCACGCGATTATTTTAAACGTTCTCGCTCCTTACACAGCTGCCTTATTCTGTCGCAAACTGCACTGTAAGCATTTTGGGTGAAGCGAGAAATACCTTAATGAACGAATACGCATGGCTTAAACTACGGAAATTACTCCCGCTAGATTTAGTGACGGCAACCCACTTGGCTTAAAAAAAAAAGACAAATTAATTGTGAGGATACTACTAGTGTGATGCAGCAGCTAAAAAAGCCAATGCAATTCTGGGCTGCATCAATAGGAGTATAGCGTCTAGATCAAGGGAAGTAATAGTACCACTGTATTCTGCTCTGGTCAGACCTCACCTGGAATACTGTGTCCAGTTCTGGGCACCACAGTTCAAGAAGGATACTGACAAGCTGGAACGTGTCCAGAGGAGGGCAACCAAAATGGTCAAAGGCCTGGAAACGATGCCTTATGAGGAACGGCTTAGGGAGCTGGGTATGTTTAGCCTGGAGAAGAGAAGGTTAAGGGGTGATATGATAGCCATGTTCAAATATATCAAAGGATGTCATATAGAGGAGGGAGAAAGGTTGTTTTCTGCTGCTCCAGAGAAGCGGACACGGGGCAATGGATTCAAACTACAAGAAAGAAGATTCCACCTAAACATTAGGAAGAACTTCCTGACAGTAGAGCTGTTGACAGTGGAATTTGCTGCCAAGGAGTGTGGTGGAGTCTCCTTCTTTGGAGGTCTTTAAGCAGAGGCTTGACAGCCATCTGTCAGGAATGCTTTGATGGTGTTTCCTGCTTGGCAGGGGGTTGGACTGGATGGCCCTTGTGGTCTCTTCCAACTCTATGATTCTATTGGTGAGTACTATTCGTGAAGACCGGCTATGCGGTTCTCCCACAAGGCAGTATGGACCCAGATATCAGTTTCTGGTGCAATGCAAATTACGTTTTCAAACTCCTTCCCAGAAATTCCTACAGCATGGTGTGCCTTTTCCACAGCTGCTACTCCCGGTGAAACATGCCTTCCTCTGACAATGATTTCTCATTGTACTTTAATGAATTTCCTAACATCGGGCCACTGGTTTTTACTTTTGCTTCTGTTTTATTCTTACATTTTTTCCCCATTGTTGCAGTACGTGTAAAACAGCTTCTTTCTATTTTTATTTCAGTGAATGGAAAACCTCATTGCATAATTTCCTTTAACTAAAGTAGGTCAGAATAAGAGCTGTTTCATTCTGGCTGGTCATCTCAATACTACTACTAACAACAGGAATTTTTTTTTTAAAAAAAGCCTAATAAATAATAATAATAATAATAATATTTATTATTTGTACCCCGCCCATCTGGCTGGATTTCCCCAGCCACTCTGGGCGGCTTCCAACAGAAATATAAATACAAAAATACAACAACAAACAACAACAACAATTTATTATTTTACCCTGCCCATCTGGCTGGGTTTCCCCAGCCACTCTGGGTGGCTTCCAACAGAAGATGAAAATATTAGAATATTAAAATGCAATAATCTATTATAAAAGCTCAGTGTCTGGGCAGTACTGAGGCCCCTGTCTGCACTGTAGACTTAAAGCAGTTTATACTGTTGTGTATTAAATAAGATATTCTGGCAGCAGGGTAAAGTATTGCTATTGGTCAATTTGAAGTGTTCTATCACAATCCACAGCCTGATTGGGTCCCGCCGGAAAGTTTGAATATTATTGGTTCCCGCTAAAATGTATCTTTTCCCTCAGTCCCAATGTGTCTATAAATAGAGCTTTCCCTACCCCCTATCCCCAGTCTTGTCTGATCCCTTACAATAAAGAGCTGTTTTCACTACGAAGTATTGCTGGACTTCTTGCTATCAGAACCCACGACACAACATACTGGCGACGAAGGTGGGATTGAATTAGGCCGGCTGAGGGCTGCTGACCCTAGCGACCTGATTCTGGCGACAAGACTCCCTGTGACTGACAGGACAGATCAGTCCACTAAGATGGCTGCGTCACGGTTCATGGAACCATTTCATCCCGGAGAAACTGAGGCCTGGGATGCTTACCTCGAGCGCTTTGAATTCAGCGTGGCAGCAAAAGGGGTCACTGACGAGGAAAGGAAAAAGGCGTTGTTCCTGAGTTGCTGCGGGGCAGAGACCTTTGAGTTGGCCCGGGCAATTCTGGCCCCCACAACACTGCGGGAGGCGTCGTTCGCAAGCATTACGGAACACCTCTCAAATCACCTTAATCCGACAGCATCGAAGATGACATGGCGCATCGAATTCCATAAGAGGCAACAACGACCTGGAGAGTCGGTAGCAGTTTTCCTCATCGAATTAAGGAAGCTGGCGAGACACTGCAAATTCGCCAACTTGGAGGAGGCCCTGCTGGATCGGTTTGTGTGCGGCCTTCGCAGCAGCAAGGGCCGCAGGCGGATTGCGGCAAAACAAGATATGGATCTGTCGACAGCGCTCCGTGAGGCCATTGCGACAGAAAGCGCTGAGAGAGAGGAGCAAGACCCGGACCAGCGAGCCGAAAAGAGAGCTGGAGCGTCAACCCACACCGTGGACGACCAGGATGTCAGCCCCAACCAAAGCCCTGTGCGGGGAATAGAGATGGTGCGACAGGAGAGCACAGCAAATAAAGGTCGGCAGGGGTCTGCCCTGGCTGCGGCGGATCACATGAGAGAAGGAAGTGCCGGTTCCGAGAAGCTACGTGTCATGCTTGTGGGAAAACGGGGCACATAGCCAGGGTCTGCAAGTCGAGTGGCACGTCGGGGTCCGCGAAATCAAGAGGTCAGAGGACATCCACAGCGACGCACCAACTCGACGATTGCAACTACCTCACGCAAATCGAGGGCAGAACTGTGCCATTTCCAGCCCAAGGGAAACCAGCTGTGCGGGTCCTAATCGAAGGGAAGCCGTGTAACATGGAGGTGGACTCCGGATCCGGATTCTCCATCGTATCGGAGGACACGGCCAGATCGTTATTTCCTAGAGGTAAGCTTCCGAGATTGGAGCCCTTCCCGGCTACTCTGCAATCCTATTCCGCTGGCCGCATAGACATTTTGGGAATGTGCGCAGTGAACGTACAGTTCCGCGAGAGGGAGGCCGTATTAAAGCTTGTGATCGCAAAAGGGAAGCGCACTAGCCTGCTGGGCACGGACTGGTTCCCGGCCTTAGGGTTGGGAATCTCAGGGCTCAACACGGTCCAGATAGCTTCGGAGACATTTAACACCCTGTACACGGAATTTGGGGAGCTATTTAATGGAGAGTTAGGATGTTATAAGGGGCCCCAATTGACTTAGAACTGGACCCGGGGGTTGCGCCAATGCGCCTCAAACCCAGGCGGGTTCCATTTGCGCTACAGCCTAAAATAGAGGCTGAATTGGAGAAGCTAATACAGCAAGGGGTGCTTTCACCAGTGGACTCTGCTAAATGGGAAACACCCATTGTCACACCCCTGAAGGCTAATGGGGAAATACGAATTTGTGCGGATTACAAATGTACGATTAATAAGGCCATCAGGGGCAACTCGTATCCAATTCCAGTAGTGTCCCAACTATTAGCGAAGCTGGCTGGGGGCAAGGTGTTTGCAAAGATTGACTTGGCACAGGCATACCAGCAGCTTCCAGTGACTCCAGCGTCCGCTGAAATCCAGACAATTGTAACGCACAAGGGCGCCTTTAAGGTGAATAGGCTGCAGTTTGGAGTCTGCGTGGCACCTGGCATATTTCAAAGTCTTATGGAGCGCCTGTTACGGGGCCTGCCAGGTGTCCTGCCGTATTTTGATGATGTGTTAATTGCGGGCAAGGATGCTCAAGAACTACTGGGACGCATCCAGACAGTCCTATGCAAATTCCGGGATGCGGGGTTGAAACTAAAGAAAGAGAAATGTAGTTTTGGGGTAGCAGCTGTGAACTTCTTAGGGTACAGAATTGATGCTGCTGGCATCCACCCCATGGAAGACAAGGTTAAGGCTATCGCCGCAGCACCGACACCTAGTAACAAGGCTGAGCTGCAGTCCTTCTTGGGCCTCGTCAATTTCTATCACGCCTTTGTGCCACACAAGGCATCGATAGCCGAACCACTGCATCGGCTACTCCAAAAGAAGTGTGCATGGCGTTGGGGGCAACCGCAACAGAGAGCTTTTGAAACGCTGCGGGGCGTGCTGTCAAAGGAAAGTACACTTGCCCACTATGATGCTGCTAAACCACTGGTGCTGGCGTGTGATGCCTCACAATATGGCGTGGGGGCTGTCTTGAGTCACCGGGAGGCGGATGGGTCGGAGCGTCCAATCTCATTCTATTCCAGAACCTTGAGCCCCACAGAGCGGAACTATGCCCAGATTGATAAGGAGGCACTGGCTATAGTCACAGGAATCAAGAAGTTCCATGACTACGTGTACGGCCGCCCTTTCACAATTCAAACGGACCACAAGCCTTTGCTGGGTTTGTTCAGCCCACATAAACAAACGCCTCAAATCTTGTCCCCACGCATGCTCCGATGGTCCATCTTTTTGAATGGATTTCAATACGAACTGTGTCATGTGAAGGGTAAGCTGTTGTGCCATGCGGACGCGCTGAGTCGTCTACCACTACCTGGAGCAGCCGACGACGACCCAGCCCCGGCCGAGCACGTCATGATGATGGAGACACTTCCCGGACCACCCGTGACGGCCGTCGACATCGCCGCAAGAACTAAAAGGGACCCCGTCCTCGCCCGTGTCCTTGTGTGGGTGGGGAGGGGATGGCCAAGTGGGACTCAGGAAGAGAAATTTAGACCTTTCATGGCAAGACAAAATGAGCTGTCCCTCCATAAGGGTTGCATATTGTGGGGCGATAGGGTGGTTATTCCAAGGTCTCTACAGAATGAGGTGTTGGACACATTACACATGGGTCATCCGGGCATGGTTCGGATGAAATCTTTAGCCAGGTGCTATGTGTGGTGGCCTGGCATGGACAAGGACATTGAACAATGGGTGCGCACCTGTCGAGCGTGCCAGGAGGTGCACCCAGAAATGCCCAGGGCACCAGTGCATTGGTGGGAGCGGGCTAAGAACCCGTGGAGCCGGCTCCATGTAGATTTTGCAGGGCCGTTTCAGGGAAAGGTGTTCTTAATTGTAGTAGACGCCTACTCGAAATGGCTGGAGGTCTCAATTGTTCCAAACATGTCCTCAGCTGCTGTAATCAGGGCCCTTCGCATTTTGTTTGCAACGCATGGGTTACCCGAGACCATAGTATCAGACAACGGGGCGGCTTTTGTGTCCCAAGAGTTCAGGGCATTCCTGGCCGATAATTTCATTAGAGGGGTCACTTCTGCTCCCTTTCATCCATCCTCGAACGGACAAGCCGAACGGATGGTGCGCACAGCCAAGGGTGCAATAGCGCGCCTCTTGGAAGGGGATTGGTCTGCTCGCATTGCAAGGATGTTGTTCCTGCAGCACACAACGCCGTGTGCATCCACAGGCAAGTCCCCAGCTGAATTATTAATGGGAAGGAGGTTAGCCACAATCCTAGACTATGTCCACCCTGACAAGGTGCCGGGCCGCGATACAAGAGAACCACCGGCTGCCGAGGGTGACAGAACCCGATACCTGACAACAGAGGATTTGGTTTGGGTCCGGAACTATGCAAGGGGACCCGCATGGGTGCCGGGGGTGGTCACCCGACCCAGTGGGCCAGTGTCATATTTTGTGACGTTAGAGGATGGCAGAGTAATGCGCCGCCACATTGACCAGCTAAGGCGCCGGTTCCCAAGCAGGGTAAGCCCGAGGGGGGAGGAGCCGCGCACAACTCTGCCGGCGTCCGGTGAATCGCAGCAGTCTAGTCAGGATGACTCCGGGCCACAGGGGGTGGAGGGCTCCGAGAGTCAGGAAACCGAGATCACCACTGATGAACCTAACCCGGAAACAACTAGTCAGCCTAGAGAGTCAGCTAGTGACACAGCTCCAGCTGAGGTACCCGAGGTTATTGGAGAGAGAAGTCTGACCACGGATAGTCCAAGGAGTGACACACCGGGGGTTAGGCGATCCGGTAGGACTCGAAGACCTCCGCAATACTTGAAAGATTACGTGTATAGTCTCAACTAGGTGCGGGGGAGTGTTGTGTATTAAATAAGATATTCTGGCAGCAGGGTAAAGTATTGTTATTGGTCAATTTGAAGTGTTCTATCACAATCCACAGCCTGATTGGGTCCCGCCGGAAAGTTTGAATATTATTGGTTCCCGCTAAAATGTATCTTTTCCCTCAGTCCCAATGTGTCTATAAATAGAGCTTTCCCTACCCCCTATCCCCAGTCTTGTCTGATCCCTTACAATAAAGAGCTGTTTTCACTACGAAGTATTGCTGGACTTCTTGCTATCAGAACCCACGACACAACACATACCACTTTAAATAGCCACGACTTCCCCCCTCACACAAAGAATCCTAGGTATTATGAGTTGTTGAGGTTGCTGAGAGTTGTAAGGAGACCCCTGTTCCCCTCCCAGAGCTACAAACCACTCTGAAAAGTCAACCCCTCTTCCCAGGGAATTCTGGGAACTGTAGTTCTGTGTCTCACATCCACACTGGAATTCACTGAGGATTTGAAGCTGCTTGTGTCTCCATTTGTTTGTGTGCGGACGTGTGCATCTCTGGCATCTACGTGACAACCTTCTCATCCAAGTGGCGGCCTGCGTTACCGCCTACCTTTTTGTGCAAATCTGGTATAGCGGAAAAACACATATTTCCTTGGAAGGAAATACTTCTGCACATGCCCAGAAGAGACCTCAGGTTTCTTGGCTGAGAGCTTCAGGTTGCGTTCAGAACGGGTTACGAACGCACCGAACGCGGAAGTACCGGAACGGGTTACTTCCGGGTTCGGCGGTTTGCGCATGCGCTCAAAATGACGTCACGTGCATGTGCAGAAGCGGCGAATCGCGTTGCGCACATGCAAGAGCAGGGACCGAGCAACGGGAGCTCACCCCGTCGCGGGGATTCGAACCGCCGACCTTCTGATTGGCAAGCCCTAGGCTCTGTGGTTGAACCCACAGCACCACCCGCATCCCTCTTTTGAGATATTAGAAGATAGCTATTGGTGGTAGGAACTGCTCACCATTGGGAAAGACCCCCGCCCTTTGTTAAAAGCTTTTAAGCAGATGCTGGGGCAGGAGGCCAGTCTATCACTGGTGTCAGGGGCAAAACCAGGCTTTGTTTCACCCGGGTCAAAGACCCCGTTTGGCACACAGACACCTGGGGCACATTTGCGTACACACACAGGCCAGGAGCCTCAATGGTGCCCCTCTGGAAGCTTCACCCGGGGCAAAAAAAGAACAAAAACTGGCTAGCCCCCCACCCTGGTAGCTACAGCTCTGGTGGAAATTGCAGATTTCCAGCATCAGCACAGATGACTTCTGGGGCTGCCTCCAACTTTATAACTGTGTCCTGAGTGCATTTATTCAGAAATAAGCATTGTTATGTTCAATGGTGTTTATTCCCAGGACGGCAGCCTCAATGAACTCATGGAATTCCTTGACTTGGCTAGAGGCTTGTGCATATTTAGATGTGGTGCGGAGAGTGAAAGAACAGCAGCTAAACTGGGGGTGGGCTTGTGTGGCAGGAGGGAAATGATTTATAATTAATTGGGACTTAGCTTTCGACAGCTGCAGCCTGTCCCAGGTCACAGTCAGGGGAAGGGATGGAGCTCAAGAGCAGAGCACCTGCTTTTCGTGCAAAAAGTCCCAGGTTCCATACAGGCTGTCTCCAAGTATCATTTCCTGGCCCTGAATGGGGTAACTGTGCCCCTGAAGGAGCAGGTGTGCAGCCTGGGAGTCATTTTGGACTCACAGCTGTCCATGGAGGCGCAGGTCAATTCTGTGTCCAGGGCAGCTGTCTACCAGCTCCATCTGCGACTGTCTCGCCAGAGTGGTGCATGCTCTAGTTATCTCCCGCTTGGACTACTGCAATGCGCTCTACGTGGGGCTACCTTTGAAGGTGACTCGGAAACTACAACTAATCCAGAATGCGGCAGCTAGACTGGTGACTGGGAGCGGCCGCCGAGACCACATAACACCAGTCTTGAAAGACCTACATTGGCTCCCAGTACGTTTCCGAGCACAATTCAAAGTGTTGGTGCTGACCTTTAAAGCCCTAAACGGCCTTGGTCCAGTATACCTGAAGGAGTGTCTCCACCCCCATTGTTCTGCCTGGACACTGGGGTCCAGCGCCGAGGGCCTTCTCGTGGTTCCCTCCCTGCAAGAAACGAGGTTACAGGGAACCAGGCAGAGGGCCTTCTCAGTAGTGGCACCCTCCCATCAGATGTCAAGGAAATCAACAACTATCTGACTTCTAGAAGACACCTGAAGGCAGCCCTGTTTAGGGAAATCTTTAATATTTGATGAATGATTGTATTTTAATATTTTGCTGGGGAATAATAATAATATTATTATTTCCTTATTTATTAAATTTGTGTAGAAGCACAGAACCGTATAGTTGGATGGGACCCCGGGGGGGTCATCTAGAGCGCATCTAGTCCAACTCTCTGCAAGGCAGGAATCGCAGCTCAAGAATTCCAAACCGACGACTGTCCAGACTCTGTCTAGAAGCCACCAATAAAGGGGAAGTCCACCACCTTTGGAGTCCAACACTCTCAAACAGCTGGGCTCCCCAAGGAGCCCAGGGTCGTCCGACAACAACTGATAAGCGTCTTTAAAAATATTCAGAATGATTCCAATGCAGATGAAGATTGGGAGTGAGGCACAAAGATTCAGCAGCCACCTGTCTAATGTTTAACAGGAAAAAAAATTCCACAGGGGAGGAATTCCGTTCCGACATTGTGTGGAACGGACTTCCTGGAAGACCTCACCTGCAGAGCGCAGGAATCTACTGAGTATATAAGGGAGGAGAGATGATCTTTTGGGTATTCCAAGGCTTTTTGCACCAAAAACAGCACCTTGAACCTGGCCCTGATGGCTGGCTGGTGGAATTCTCTCAACCTCAAGAGTGTTGGAATGCAAATAGACCTTCACCTGACAGCCTCTTCTCTTAGGTCTGTGTGCTTTATGGTATTGATTTTGTGGTGAAATCAAACACAGACAAAGTTGTTAGGCAAGTGCCTGAAACAATAGAATTCTCTCAACCTCAGAGTGCTGGAATGCAAGATACAGTGGCAGCTTGGTTCTCAAACTTAATCCGTTCCGGAAGTCCGTTCCAAAACCAAAGCGTTCCAAAACCAAGGCGCGCTTTCCCACAGAAAGTAATGCAAAACGGATCAATCTGTTCCAGACTTTTGAAAACAACCCCGAAAACAGCAATTTAACATGAATTTTAATATCTGACGAGACTGTGGATCCACAAAATGAAAGCAATAAACGATGTACTGCATTCACACAATCAATCAATGAATCAGGAGCCGAACTGGGTTCCGCACAGTCACAAAAACAAAACGAAAAAGAGCTGCAAAAAGAAAAACGCAAAATAAAAAGCAAAAACAGACAGACCTCAGTGTAACAGTCAAAACGAAAGTGTGGCACTCAAATCGGAAGCATCACACTCAAAACGGAGCACGTTCGGCTTCCGGAAAAAGGTTTGCAAACCGGAACACTTACTTCCGGGTTTGCAGTGTTTGAGTACCAAGGCGTATGGTATTGATTTTGTGGTGAAATCAATCACAACCAAAGTTGTTAGGTAAGCGCCTTGAACAAGATAATAGATAATACACCCATATTTCCCACCACTGAGTCTACGAAGTTCAACCCCCTGCAATGCAGAAAGAGAAAAGAAATGTCCCTACCCATTTTTCGCTCTGGCTCCATCCTTCAAATCCATCCACCGCCTGCCGCAGATTAGCCTTCAGGGAATGCAATTTTTAAAAAACAGACTGCACATCGCTGCGAGGAAGGCTGTTACTGCTGGGTTAATTTCACCAGCTCCTGTACAGAAGCAGTATCTCCCCAAGAGAGACTGAACCCTTTCGGATTTTGGCAAACACTCAGTGGTAGCCCAGTATTAGCATAACTAAATTGCAAGCGGGAGGGGCAGAGGAGATTGAGAAACAGCGGCTTACAACGACCTTGCGGTGTAGCCCAATGCTGCTTTGGTCAGATCACTGAAAGGACAGAATTTGTGCTGAAGCAAACGCAGCTATGCCAGCCTGCATCCCCGCCCCCTCCTTTATTTGTTTGCTTGTTTGCTTGTTTGTTTCATAAAAACGTATACACCGCTTGTTTGCAAAACATAAAGAAACCTCGAAGCAGTTTGCCGAAAGAAAGATACAGTAAAAAGAACAATAAGCAAAATTAACAGCAATGATTTAAGACTCTTGAACACTTAAGACAGCAGTAGACTAAAAACAGATTAAACTTCGCACCAGCTTTCTAAAGATCTGGGTTAGGCTCGCCTAGACAAAATATGTTTTCGGCAGGCCCCGAAGAGTTCAGTGAAGGCACCTGCCTGGTGTCAATAGGCAGGGAGCTCCAAAATTTAAATGCCACCATCCTGAAAGATTGGGTTCTTAAAAATGCAAAATGGGTATTAACACAGCACCTGTAGCAGTTTTGCCAATCAAAGTATTTGAGTGAGGAGTTTGTAGGGCAAGAAGATCTCACAGGTAATCCTGGTTTATGCTTTCCAGGGAATATCTAGTAAGTAAAACTTTTTTTTAAAGAAACAACCCACCTGTAGCCAACAACCCATCTGCAATATCTTGGCGAGGCCCGCTTGTAAAGGGAATTATTACAATGTGACTTGGCATAATTTTATCAAGGGCTGTTGAGTGTGCCAGTTTGATTGCAAAATTACTGCCCGTGCGTTTTTAAATTCCGTTTGCCACGACAAGCTGAGAATGGGACGCAGGACAATAAATAAATAAAAAATTCAAATATATTTTGCTGCACTGCACCGGAACACGGTCTGTGTTATAGCCACGTTTCAAGACCAGGGAGGGTAAGTGGTAAGGGGGTGGGTGGGAGGAATGCTACTGAGAAAAGGTTTGATAGCTGAGAAAAACCACTGTGCCCTGCAATCAGCTGGGCGGAATACAGTTAATTATTATTATTATTATTTCTGGGGCTTCAAGCTTCGCAGGACTGTGGTGGTCAAAAGAGCCTTATTAGCGACACCCCTGCAATGTAGCCCCCCGCCTCTCTGCGTCAAGAAGGTCTATCAGACGTAGCTGCTGCAACCACCCCTCCCTCCCTGGGCAGATGGGTGGCGACGAAACAGAATAATTTGCAACAAGCCTGCAATGTATTCCACGGCTAACACACCTGGCGGTAAGGAGACACCCTGAGCCTCGGAGAGGGGGTGTGCCGACACCCCTGCGAGGTAGCCCGCAGTGACCACACCCCCCTTTGCAGACAGAGGGCAAGGACAGAAACAGAATAATTTGCAACAACCCTGCAATGCAGCCCACAGATGTACACAGAGGTGCCCCCGCCCTGCTGGGTACTCCACGCCTCAAGAGAAGGTCTCTACCGACACCCCTGCAAGGTAGTCCACTGCGACCATCCCTCCCTTGACAGATGGGTGCCGTGGGCAAGCCAGGAGGGCGGCGGAAACAGAACAATTTACAACAACCCTGCAATGCAGCCCCCACATCTGTGCATATAACGCAGTGCGGATGTGTCCCCTCCTGGCCAGGCGTTACCTGCAGGTAGACACACCTGTCCGTCGCGCCCGGCGGGGAGGGGTGACCCCGCAGCTCGGAGAAAAGGCCTACTACCGACACCCCTGCGAGGTAGTCCGCTCTCCACCGCTCCCTCCCTTTTGGTGGGGAGGGTGCTCTCGGAGGGCCAAGCGAAAGCGGCCAGGCAGCCGCAGCCCCTGACCACCGCGATCTGCAAGGCGGAGGGGCTTGGGAGCGCGAGGCGGCTCTCGGTTCAAGTGCTGCGCGGAGAGCGAGCAGGAGGAGGAGCCAGCGCTATGTACCTTTAAGGAGCTCGGTCGGGCCACGTCTTGCAGCGGCGGTAGCCGAGAGCGGCCCCCAGGCGCCCAGCAGCAGCCACGCCGCCAGCAGGAGCAGCTGCCGCAGCCACTTGCGCGGAGCCATGGAGCGGCGGGGGGCGGAGGATCCGCGCTTTTCCGCGCCCGCCGCCTTTATGCGCCCGGAGGCCGGCCGGAGGAAGGGCGCTGCTGCGTATAGAAACCCATGTTCGCTCACCGCCGCGCGACCGACCGAGCAACTTTCCCTTTCGCTTTCCCTTTCCGCGGAATTGCCAGCTGTCCGGTTGCGCGCTTTCTCCCTCTCTCCCTGGGGAAGGGGCTGGGCCTGGAAAGTCTCAAAGCCGGAGGGAGCGCGGTGAGGAGGGCTGGGGAAAGGGGCCTGCGCCCCGCTCCCGTCGCCGATGTGTGTCCCCGAGCACGTGCAGAGTGCCCGGGAGAAAAGGCAATCCATTCAGGGATGGGGCGTGGAAGACATCGTTCAGTACTATGGCGCCGCTGCAGGAACGAGAGTTGAGGAGACGGGATGGAGATCGGCGTTCCTGCCTGCCATGGAGATAGGAGTTCCTGAGCACGTGCAGAGTGCCCGGTAGGAAAGGCAGTCCTAAGATGGGGCTCAGAAGATAGGTGGAGAGGTTGGATGGCCACCTGTCATGGATGCTTTAGTTGAGACTCCTGCAATAGCAGGAGGTTGGACTACTAGATGACCCTCGGTGTCCCGTTCCAACTCTGCAGTGCTTTGGTACTCTAATAACAAGGGGTTCCTGAGCAGATGCAGAGTGCTCAGGAGGAAGGATATGCGGTATACTGTAGCACTCCTGCAGGAGTGGAGATCAGCTGTGTGTGTTTCTTCCTGCCGAGGTGAAGGGGTTTCTGAGCATGAGCAGAGTGCCTGTGGGAGGGGAAAGCCGATGATAGCATGGGGCTTGGGAGATGGAGCGGATGGATGAGCTAACTGAGATTCCAGCATTGCAGGGGATTTGACAAGATGGCCCTCGGGGTTCCTTCCAACTCTACGGTGCTATGATTCTATAACATCAAGGGTTTCTGAGCACATGCAGAGTGCCCAGGAAGCAAACCAAACCTGGGAGAAGTGCAGGCCTTGTATCCCAACTATTCAGAATGGACCTATTGAAATTAATGGGCCTAAATTAGTTGGATTTAAAAAAAAAAAATCAGTGGATCTACTCTGAGTAGGGCTAACATAGAATACAACCCTAGGCGTGGTGTAGTGGTTGGTCAGAGTGTCAAACTATAGGACCTGGGAGATGAGTTTTCAAAGACAATGGAGTGCGCCTCCAGGGGTGAAGTCAAACCACTGCATTAGCAGCGTCGAAGTGACCTCCCTGGGGTGCAAGCCTGGGCAGTGTGCCTGGAGGGTCCAGGGCTGCCCAGACCACAAGACCCCCCTCTTGGCCTCGCTGATGTGGTCGAAAGGAAAGCAGAGCAAGACATTTGGCACCAGCTTGGCTGCAGGAGTTGCCGGAAGGAGGCAAACAAGGTGCCGTCTAACCGTTTTTGGGTCTCCGCTCCAGATTTGTGGAGGGTTCCATGGCACACCCCAGCCTGGTCATTAAGTACTCCGTGATGGTGGAAAGCAGGGGCAGAGTATGTCCTGAGATGGGTCAGATAAGATAAGTCTTCCCTTTTAGTTGAGATTCCTGCATTGCAAAGGGTTGGACTAGATGAGATTTGGGGGTCCCTTCCAACTTCCACGATTCTATTTTTTTTTAAAAAATTTTTTTTATTAGTTTTACAAGATAAACCTCACATTTAACACACTGAAATTTCAAAATCAAACAAGATTCTTCCAAATCTTAGTTCTTCCCTCCTCCCCTCGGCGGGTCCTTTAGATATCTTAATCAACTGCACATTACAGTTCATCCAAATTATAGTCCTGCAATATGTCCAAAGTCTTTGTAACATTGCAAAGGTTATTCAAAGGCTGCCAAAGAGATCCAAGTGTTTACAGTGTTCTTTTAAATACAATCTACATTTGTCCCGTTCTCTATTGAAGCCTTGATCCTCCAGATCTCTGATTTTCCCAGTCAATCTGGCAATCTCTGCATAGTCCAGTCGTTTCATCTTCCAGTCGGCTTTTGTCGGCATCTTATTCTCTTTCCATCGCTGGGCAAGCAGCATCCTTGCAGCTGTTTTGATTTGAGTATCTGCACTGAAAATTCCTAAGAGAAAGGCTTCTGGTCTTTTTGATTCTAAGAGAGGACCTGTGGGCTGCATTTGATACCTGGGCCTCAGGTTTCTCATCTCTTAGGTTTTCTTTCTTTCTTTTTAAGCCCAAAATGTACCTTTATGGAAAAGCAATTTAGTGCTAATTAAAAGACCCTGTGTCCAGCATCCCTATGCATTTCACACCACCCTCACCTTGCAACCAGTTGCCAGGTTGCTGTTATTATAGTCCAGTTGCCCAGATTTGGGCGCACGCCCTGGGGCCTCCTTTCTACCCTCCAAGCATTGCCCCCCTGGCACCCTGTTTCCCAGAATCAATTCATTCTCCCATGGCACTTGTGAGCCACTGTCCTGCCTTCTCTTGGCAAGATAGCCATCTCCCGTTTTTGCCAGATCGGGAGAGCTCTGCCTTTTCTCGGATGGAAGATTTCTGCAAGATCGCCAGCCCTGGCCGGCTACGGTGGACTGCTAGGGACCCCCACCTCTGTCCCCAGAGGACAGGTTCACACTTCGAAATGACCTTAACAGATTAGACAACTAGGCCAAAGCAAACAAGATGAATTTTAACAAGGAGAAATGTAAAGTACTACACTTGGGCAAAAAAAATGAAAGGCACAAATACAGGATGGGTGACACCTGGCTTGAGAGCAGTACATGTGAAAAGGATCTAGGAGTCTTGGTAGACCACAAACTTGACATGAGTCAACAGTGTGATGCAGCAGCTAAAAAAGCCAATGCAATTCTGGGCTGCATCAATAGGAGTATAGCGTCTAGATCAAGGGAGGTAATAGTACCACTATATTCTGCTCTGGTCAGACCTCACCTGGAAGGATACTGACAAGCTGGAACGTGTCCAGAAGAGGGCAACCAAAATGGTCAAAGGCCTGGAAACAATGCCTTATGAGGAACGGCTTAGGGAGCTGGGTATGTTTAGCCTGGAGAAGAGAAGGTTAAGGGGTGATATGATAGCCATGTTCAAATATATCAAAGGATGTCATATAGAGGAGGGTGAAAGGTTGTTTTCTGCTGCTCCAGAGAAGCGGACACGGGCAATGGATTCAAACTACAAGAAAGAAGATTCCACCTAAACATTAGGAAGAACTTCCTGACAGTGAGAGCTGTTCGGCAGTGGAATTTGCTACCAAGGAGTGTGGTGGAGTCTCCTTCTTTGGAGGTCTTTAAGCAGAGATATGGAGGTCTTCTTTGGAGGTCTTTAAGCATATCTGTCCTCCACCCCAACCATTTATCTGGGAGAAGGTTTCCAACTGGGAAGGAGAGGCCTCCCAGGATATTGTGCCATCATACAGAGTGGGCTTCTGGACCACACAATATCAGTCGGTCTTCTCCAGGCGAAACAGAGCTTCATTGGCATGCGAAAGGAGAACAGTGGGAGCAGAGAAGCATTTTGGAAATTCCAGTGTCCTGAGTGGCTGGGGAAGTCCCTGGAATCATGTTTGATGATGCTTGTGAATAGGCCTGCTGAGACCAGGCGAGTTTTGCTCAGGGCAGCTGATTTCTGGGAAATCATCAGCTTTCGAGAATTCAGATTTTGGTTGCAATGGAACCACCCCGAGATTCTTCCTATGATGGCAAATTTGGGACTTTTTAAGGAAACAAGCTATCCCACCTGCCCTTTGGCTTAAACGAGCCTTTGCAAACGTTATGTCCTCCAGATGTTTTGTACTACAACTCCAATATGTCTCAGCCAGCATAGCCATTGAAAAAATTGGGAGAAAACTGGCTTCAAAACTCTTCTTGCAAATTGAGTGACATTACTGGGGGCGGGGGGGGGGGAACAGCAACAGCTGTTCTCCAATGTATTTTGTGCTCATATGAAAAGCTGTGTCAGTTCCTGAAATAAATCTTAAACATTTTATGCAAGCATAGAGGCTCATTTAGGATGATTGATTGCACTTTGGCTCTCCCAAACTCCAGGCCCCTGAAAGCCAGTCTGAACTGAAAGGACCTTAGGATCATAGAAATGAAGAGCTGGAAGGGACCCCCAAAGGTCATTTACTCCAAGCCCATGCAATGCATAATAATAATAATAATAATAATAATAATAATAATAAATTTATACCCCTCCCATCTGGCTGGGTTTCCCCAGCCACTCTGGGCAGCTTCCAACAGAATGTTAAAATCTATTAAGCATTAAAAGCTTCCCTAAACAGGGATAAATCACAGCCAAAGTATCCCTGAGAGGTGGCTATCCAACCTCTGCATAAACACCTCTGTCAAACAGCTCTTACCACCAGAAAGTTATTCCTAATGTCCGTTCGGAATGTTCTTTCATATAATTTGAATCCTCTCGTCAGGGTCCAAGCCTCTGGAGGAGCAGAACACAAGCTTGCTCCATCTTCCATTTGGCAGCCCTTGAGATTTTTGAAGATGGCTCTCATATCTCCTCTTATCTACGCTAAACATACCCAACTCCCTCAACCGTTCCTCATAAGGCTTGGATGCCAGACCCTTAATCATCTTGGTCAAATGCACACCCCTCTGCACACGTTCCAGCTGGTCAATATCCTTCTTAAATTGTGGTGCACAGAACTGGACACAGTATCCCAGGTGTGGTATGACCAAGGCAAAATAGAGTGGTACTATTACTTCCCTTTCTGTAGTAATGTACGGAAGTGAGAGCTGGACCATAAAGAAGGCTGATCGCCGAAGAATTGATGCTTTTGAATTATGGTGCTGGAGGAGACTCTTGAGAGTCCCATGGACTGCAAGAAGATCAAACCTATCCATTCTTAAAGAAATCAGCCCTGAGTGCTCACTGGAAGGACAGATCCTGAAGTTGAGGCTCCAGTACTTTGGCCACCTCATGAGAAGAGAAGACTCCCTAGAAAAGACCCTGATGTTGGGAAAGATGGAGGGCACAAGGAGAAGGGGACGACAGAGGATGAGATGGTTGGACAGTGTTCTCGAAGCTACTAACATGAGTTTGGCCAAACTGCGAGAGGCAGTGGAGGATAGGCGTGCCTGGCGTGCTCTGGTCCATGGGGTCACGAAGAGTCGGACACGACTGAATGACTGAACAACAACAATTACTTCCCTTGATCTGGACACTAGACTTCTGTTGGTGCAGCCTAGAATAGCATTCACTTTTTGTGCTGCTACTGTGGGAATGTTCAGGGAGGCAGGAGAGGATGTACTGTTTATTAATATCCTTCCTAACTTGCGCTAGCTATAACTTAGCAGAGTTTTAACATTCCCCTTTGAGATGCACAGTGGGTAGCTGGTTGCAAGCTTGTTTTAGTTTCTCAATATAGATTCCTGGTTAGATCCCTTTATTTCCCTCTTCAAAGAATGAACACACCACAATCTTATTTATGATATTTAAAAGTAGTTTACTCACAGCAGCGGCATCAGTTAACAGTTGGAGCCCTGAAGGCAGAACTAGTTACAAAGATACATACATGTGGATCTACCCCATATGAGGGAATAATCCCAGTGGCTGCAGACTTAGCAGTCACTGCAGCTCACACGACGGATGAAGTCAAGGAGAGGAAGAGAGGAAAAGGGAGAGATAAACTCCCGCATAAACTCCCGAACCACTATCTTATTCAATGCATGTGGCGGGATGATTTCACAAATTTGTGGACTGGAAAAATCCATGCCAAATTGCTGGCTTATGAGATTTCTCCTTCTGAATTGCTCAAATTGGATCTTACAGCGGCAAAAAGGTGCATAAATCAAAGTCTGGAAGATGTGGAGCTATATCAAAATCTCTTAACTGGTGGGGGAGTTTGTTCGCCATTAAATATTGGCATTACCCCTATTTACCAAGTTCCATCTTATTTAACATCACTCACGGTTGCTTCTCATCGATACGCCTTCATTAAAGCTAGGTTTAATGCTTTCCCATCAAACGTGCTGAGTCACAGATTTACTAAGGGCCAAGTTTCCCCCATGTGTGCCTGTGAAAATAAATCAACTGAATCTCTACAGCATGTAATGTTCAATTGCCCTATGTACAGTTCGATCCGTGCCAGTATATTAAATCCGATAATTCAGTCTATTGCTGATAAGCCAGTTGACCTACGTCTTGCTTGGGTTCTACAAGATGTGGACCCTTACATAACCCTACAGGTTGCTAGATTCCTAACAGCCGTTATTTCGTATAAGAGACGAAATGGGATGTTAGCTGATTAATGAAATTATAAATATGTTTTCCAAAATGAAATTAGTCACTGATTTTAGTTTGATGCTTAAATTTTAACTTTAAAATTTCTCTGAGATATGCTTTTATGGAAATGTTAATATTGGTCCTTGTGAGTTGTGTTCTTATTTGCGGCTTGTACGGTGCCGTTGTTTTATTTGATTCTCTTTTGTTTGTTCTGTTTTGTATTGTAAGATGGGCGCAAATGCCGAATAAACATCTATCTATCTATCTATCTATCTATCTAGCTATCTATCCATCCATCCATCTATCCATCTATCCCAGTGGCTGCAGACTTAGCAGTCACTGCAGCTCACATGACAGATGAAGTCAAGGAGAGGAAGAGAGGAAAAGGGAGAGATGGCTGCATGCCTTGTCCTTTTGTGTTACCTGCACAGGTAAGGTCATGCCCACCTCTAGTCACATGCAAGAGGAAGGATGCTCCAGGCCAGGAGGAAACAGGAAGTTTTCAACTGGCTGGAACAGGCTTCCTCAAACTCGGCCCTCCAGATGTTTTTGGCCTACAACTCCCATGATCCCTAGCTAGCAGGAC
The DNA here is from genome assembly GCA_900245905.1 of Lacerta viridis. Classification (NCBI taxonomy): domain Eukaryota; kingdom Metazoa; phylum Chordata; class Lepidosauria; order Squamata; family Lacertidae; genus Lacerta; species Lacerta viridis. The sequence continues at coordinate 232,726 of OFHU01004474.1, read as the reverse complement.
CAGTGGTCAGGGATGATGGGAATTGTAGTCTCAAAACTTCTGGAGGGCCGAGTTTGAGGAAGCCTGGGCTGGAACAAACATCCCCTTTGCATGTCCACTCTAGGCAAACAAGGAATGTTGTACTTGACTGCTACTTGTGTTTCACATCCCACAGCTGCATCACACTGTGGACTCATGTTTAGCTTGTCGTCTACTAAGACCCCCTAGATCCTTTTCACGTGCACTGCTGGCAATCCAGGCGTCCCCCAGCCTAAATTTGTGCCGCCTGTTCTTCCTGCAAAATTGTAGAACCTTACATTTGTCTCTATTGGATTTCATTCTGTTAGTTTGGTCCAGTTCTCCCATCAGTTGGGGTCATTTTGAATCCCAATTCTGTCTTCTGCTACCCCACCCAGCTTGGGGTCTTCTGCAAATTTGATGAACATCCTCTTAGTTCCTTCATCCAATTCATATATAAAGACGCCGAACAACAGTGGGCCCAGGACAGAATCCTGTGGCACCCCACTTTTCACTTTCCCCCAGGATGATAAGGAACCATAATGGAAACTCATAGGGTTCAGCCGCCCAGAGTGCCTGGGGCAAGCCAGGCAGATGGGCGGGGTATAAATAACAACACTATTATGATTAATAATAATCATAAGAATTGATGCTTTTGAATTATGGTGCTGGAGGAGACTCTTGAGAGTCCCATGGACTGCAAGAAGATCAAACCTATCCATTCTGAAGGAAATCAGCCCTGAGTGCTCACTGGAAGGACAGATCCTGAAGCTGAGGCTCCAATACTTTGGCCACCTCATGAGAAGAGAAGACTCCCTGGAAAAGACCCTGATGTTGGGAAAGATGGAGGGCACAAGGAGAAGGGGACGACAGAGGACGAGATGGTTGGACAGTGTTCTCGAAGTGACTAGCATGAGTTTGGCCAAACTGCGGGAGGCAGTGGAAGATAGGCGTGCCTGGCATAGTCCATGGGGTCACAAAGAGTCGGACACGACTAAACGACTTAACAACAACAATTATGATTATTATTCAATCAGCCAACCAGCTACAAATCCACCTAACAGTTACCCCACCCAGCCCGCATTTTGCCAGCTTCTCCACAAAAATATAATGGGGGGCCTTTGTCAAAGATTACAAGAAAGGCCATGACTTGAGAGTCACCCTATTAAGAAATGTTAAATAAAAGTCTACAGTTTGCTGTGTGGTCAGTAATCATCCTTTTTTGTACAATAAGCATATGCAATAAGTCAGACTGTGTGTTTGGGAAAACGTCTCCTTGTTTAGTTATTCTTCATATAATTATCCAGTCAGTTTATCCATTAGTGCCATGTCCCACATTTGAGTCAGCCACATTTCATATAGGTCAGCATTGAGGGTTCAATGGCTCCTGGCAACAGCCAAGCGAACAGCTGTTATTTATTGTGATGCAAGCTTTTTAGCTGATCATTCTTCAGCATCTCCTTCAAGTATATTTTATCCTCTTTTAAAAACATCCAAGTTGGTGACCACCATTGCCAAACCCTCCAAGTCTTCTTATTTTCCAGTGACGGTCCCGGATTTCATAGAATCATAGAGTTGGAAGAGACCCCAAGGGCCATCCAGTCCAACCCCCTGCCAAGCAGGAAACACCATCAAAGCATTCCTGACAGATGGCTGTCAAGCCTCTGCTTAAAGACCTCCAAAGAAGGAGACTCCACCACACTCCTTGGCAGCAAATTCCACTGTCAACAGCTCTTACTGTCAGGAAGTTCTTCCTAATGTTTAGGTGGAATCTTCTTTCTTGTAGTTTGAATCCATTGCCCCGTGTCCGCTTCTCTGGAGCAGCAGAAAACAACCTTTCTCCCTCCTCTATATGACATCCTTTTATATATTTGAACATGGCTATCATATCACCCCTTAACCTTCTCTTCTCCAGGCTAAACATACCCAGCTCCCTAAGCCGTTCCTCATAAGGCATCGTTTCCAGGCCTTGGACCATTTTGGTTGCCCTCCTTCTGGACACGTTCCAGCTTGTCAGTATCCTTCTTGAACTGTGGTGCCCAGAACTGGACACAGTATTCCAGGTGAGGTCTGACCAGAGCGGAATACAGTGGTACTATTACTTCCCTTGATCTAGACGCTATACTCCTATTGATGCAGCCCAGAATTGCATTGGCTTTTTTAGCTGCTGCATCACACTGTTGACTCATGTCAAGTTTACGGATTTACAGAAGCTGTCCCGGTTTCTGATCCAGGAATGCCCCGCTTAAGATGCTCCAATTTTCATCAGAGAAATGTTGGAGGGTATGGAGTTATGTGTGCCTTGAAACAAAGAAGTAAGTAACTATACAACATTTAAGGTAAACGGACCCCGGACCATTAGGTCCAGTCTCAGACAACTCTGGGGTTGCGGCGCTCATCTCGCTTTAGTGGCCGAGGGAGCCTGCGTATGTTATGAAAACTTCCCGCGGGGGCAGGCTGAGAGACTGACCCCAAAGGCGGACGAAGCTTCCGTGCCCTCTGGCTTCTGGAGTCCAGGGGCACAATGTAATATGCGGTTGTTCCCAGCTTGAAAACAACACAGACACAAGCCTTTTGGCTAAGATCTACTTTATTGTAGATAAAGAGCAGAATATATACATCTGCGTAGCAGCTCATAATTCAGAGCTGTCTATTAAAGCGTCTGCATCTCCTGCTGCAGAACTGAAAGTAAAGAGTACAATAGTAATTATAATGACATCACATGTGTGGGATGCTGGTATGGCCAGTGTATTTCACACAGAGTGGAAACATGACTCTTGAGTCTTGTGACCTTGCTGCAGCGTTCGCAGCTCGGCATGTACTGATATCACAACATCCTCCCCCGATATTAGACAATGTGAGAGCGGCGAAAAGTAAGGCATCATTAAGAGAAGTAAACAAACAGTTATCATATACACAGTATGAATCTGTTGTCTTTGTTCCATCCTTGGAACTCTCTGAGACTGGTTCTACCAGTTGGAGCCTTTGATAACCAACTCTCCAGGGGACCAGAGCGCTTGCTCTGTGTGTGTTGGCAGAAACAGTGTTGAACTTTGCAACCTGTTGCTGTGGCTTTCTCACATCTGTGAAGTGAGCCTGAGTGTCTCTGTCTTGAGTGCAAACTACAGCTACATTTGCAACTGCTGAGATTGCAAACTCTTTGGAGTAGCGTTTGGGCGCCTGACCCTTTGTTACTCTCTCAGATCTACGCATAAGATGTAGATCTTCTTTGCTGAGTTTCTCCTGAACAGGACTTTTTGGAGAAACTTTACCAATCGTAAACAGTGGCTCTAAAGATCCTAGCACATCATCATCTGTAGATGGCCTGGTACTATCATGAGCTCCTCTCTCAATGACAGTTTCACCTGTGTCGGAACTAGCCGTGGTTGAGCTTGCACTGCTACTGCTGGTGTCAGTATCCTCATATGTATTGACATCAATGGGAAAGCTTTGGAGAATCTGTGTCTCCGGCTTTACAGTAGGTTCTACCTCCTGAGTAAGAATTACTGTGTTTGAGGAAGGCAATAGAATTCTGTATTGACCTTTCTCATAGCCCATAAAGATGCCTTGGATGGTTGTCCCTTCAAGTGATTCCACCCACATCTGAGAACCAAAAACCTTAAGATGCTTAACAGAAGGTTTTCTGTGAAACAGTATCTCATAAGGTGAGCATTCCATTCCTTTTGGAATACTCCTGACCCAAGCATATGTGAAGGCAGATAGGCTTTCAGCCCAATTCTGTTCAGACAGCTTTGCACTTAGCAATTGCGCCTGCATACCCTCACGTAGTATTGTGTTAATTTTAACACACAAATCTTTGTCCCACGATGATTGGCTGACGGCAACTTTGTGCCGAATGCAATGTTGACTTAGGAACTCCTTGAACTCCTGTGAATCAAACACTGGTAATTGATTAGTATACAAACATTCAATTTTGCCATCATGCATGAAATCTATCTTAGCACAAAATTCAGTGAACTTGGCCAAGACTTGCTGCGGACTTTTCATAGTGTAAATCCAAGAGAATTTAGAGAAATGGTCAGACAGCAATAAATAACAGGTAGCTCCGCCTCTAGATTGTGGCAAAAGTCCTATTACATCAGCAGAAACCTGCTGGAAACATCTTGTGATCTTTTCTCTGCGTGGCTGTTTGGTAGTCTCCTTGGACTTAGCAGCACCTGCAAAAGAATAAGAATCAACAACATCAAAACAACAGTCAGTAGATTCAAAAGATAGTAAAAACAGTCCATCTTTGTTCTTCTGAGCTGTAAGGATAGCTTCTCCATCCTTATAAATTGTGCACAGTCCTTTGCGCAGCCTGAGCTCGCATCCCTTCTCGGTAAGCTGCGGTGCACTTAGCAGGTTGTAGGCAATTTCTGGAACATATAGCACGTTGCTGATAGACAGCTGGAGACTCTGAAGATAAACAGTTCCAACTCCAGTCGATTTCAGGTGTGTTCCACTCACCTGCGACACGGTGGATTCTTGCTTCTTCAAAAGTCTTAAACAAACGTTTGTTGGCGGTCATGTGGTGCGAACAAGCTGAGTCTATAACCCACGCTAGGCCAATGTCAATGTCATCCTGGTCCTGCACGCCTTGTGTAAGCAATGCAACTGTGCGCCCTTTGGAGCCTTTGGCTTGCGCCTTGCCTGTAGATCCAGCTGCGTTTTGGCTCTGGATAGATCCCTTCTTGGGTTTTCTGCAGGTCTGGAAACTGTGTCCTCTCATTCCACAGTTTGTGCAGCGTATGACTTTAAGAGCTTGCACATGCTCAGTTGGACCACTAGGTGGGGTAGAGGACGCTTCACTCCCCCTTCCATTAGCCTCATTTTGAGCAGCACAACGATCTTGCTCATTTAGCAAAGTTGAGAAGACTCTGGCAACGGTTAAGTTTTGAGCATCCAGGGCACCTAGCTGTGATGCAATAGCACTATAACCGGCATGGAGGCTATTCAAAACCATGAAACAAAACACATCTTCGTTTAATTGCACGTTGCGTTGTGCAAGTTCACTTCTTAATTCTTTCATATGGTTAAGATGCGAACGCAAATTGTCTCCCTCCTTTAGCCTAAGGTTGGTGAGACGTTGGAAATGAGCATGGAACTTCCTGCCGCAATCCTTAAATGTTCATTTTGCAAAACAATCCAATAATCATTAGCGTGAATCAAATCTCTGACGTGTATTAACTGAGATTGATCAAGATGCAAAACAATGGTCGCCTTCGCCTGATTGTCTCTGTTCAGCCATCGACCACCAGGGAGCAGTGGAGGGGCATTAGTGACAATATCAAGCAAATTCTGCCTGGTAAGCACAGCTTCCATTTTAATACGCCATGTCTGAAAATTTTCATCAGTGAGCATTGGACAAAGGGAGCTGCTGCTCTGCTTGCTATCCTTTGCCATAGTGGCGAAAAAGCAGGCTTTTTACTCTCTGACTTCAGAAAGCAATTTAAGCAAACAAACCTAGCCTTCTGAGGTTTATTGCGTCGTAAATCAGTCCGGCTACTCACAGTCAATTAACGCGTCTTCTCACAGTGGGAAACGGCCGTCTTCAGCACGAAAACTCCCCCGGAACGAAGTACGCAGTTTAAAGCTGCTTTCTTTGCCGGCAGATAAACATCAGGCAGAAGTCATCAGAGGTCCGATGTCTTCGGAAACCAACTCTGCTACCAATGTTATGAAAACTTCCCGCGGGGGCAGGCTGAGAGACTGACCCCAAAGGCGGACGAAGCTTCCGTGCCCTCTGGCTTCTGGAGTCCAGGGGCACAATGTAATATGCGGTTGTTCCCAGCTTGAAAACAACACAGACACAAGCCTTTTGGCTAAGATCTACTTTATTGTAGATAAAGAGCAGAATATATACATCTGCGTAGCAGCTCATAATTCAGAGCTGTCTATTAAAGCGTCTGCATCTCCTGATGCAGAACTGAAAGTAAAGAGTACAATAGTAATTATAATGACATCACATGTGTGGGATGCTGGTATGGCCAGTGTATTTCACACAGAGTGGAAACATGACTCTTGAGTCTTGTGACCTTGCTGCAGCGTTCGCAGCTCGGCATGTACTGATATCACAACAGTGGCCAGCATGACAAAGCCGCTTTCTGGCGAACCAGAGCATTGCACAGAAACGCCGTTTACCTTCCCGCCAGAGCGGTACCTATTTATTTACTTGCACTTTGACGTGCTAAAGGCAGCCCTGTCTAGGGAAGTTGCTTAATGTTTAATTATGTTTTTATATATGTTGGAAGCCACTCAGGGTGGCTGGGGCCACCCAGTCAGATAATAATGGAACAGGACACCCCTCTTTTCATCGGAGAAACGTTGGAGGATGTGCACTGCATCCTGTCACACAGCAGCAACTTTTCCTGGGCCTTGCGGAATCATGACGGGGAAGTGATGTTTGCCAACATTCTTCCTTCCGCACGCAGCTATTGAAAATAAAGAGATCTCTGTTCTGTGCATGGAACCTTGTGAGTCTTCCGCTAACTGCCTCAACTGTCGCTCCCAATGCTGGCTTGAACACCTGCCCCAGAATATTGCCTCCCTGAAAGCGGCAGAGGCAAGGGAATCACATCACCCTTCCGCCCAATGGAGCATCTTTCTCACTGATGTGCATTCGGCACAGACGATGCTTACGGGGCCACCTGGTAACTCGACTCTTCCACCTCCTGAAGTTCTGCAGCGACCAGTGAAGTTCCATTGCGCAGCCGGCTGAGGCCACTTCGCCGCTGTGGGCAGCAGTCATCGAACCTCCACAACACCAGGTGACTTTTGATTTTGTGGTAGTGAGGAGGAGGAGGAGGAAGATGTTGTTTGGGGGCCCTGGAGCTAAGTTGGGAGTCTCGGTCTGGGCCCTGCCTGGGTGGGAGGCTGCTGGAACACCTCCAGGAATGGTTCTGAACTTCCCGAAGGAAGTCTAGGAAAGGAAGCGGCAAATATCTCGGTTGTGCAGAGGAAGATGGTGGACTCTTGAGCTAGAACATCGCTCTGTACCGACTGCACTAAGAGCAGCAGATACTCTCTAGGGTTTCAGACTGACATGTTTTCCATTAGAAGCCAGACATGTCGGGAATTGAACATGACACCTTCTGCATGCCAAGCAGCTGTCCTTCCACTGAGCCACTGCTCTTCTGGCTCTTGGGCATTTGGCCGTGGAAATAGTGGCGTGTTGCTTGTTTTTGAAGCTTTAAATTCCTCAGGATGAAAACCATCGACAGGTGTGATCTGCAGTTAATTCCACAAACTTTCACTGATCTGCAGTTAATCCCACATTTACTTTCACTGTGGAACAATGTAAACAGTGATCTGTATCCGCTTGCCTTGTCTATAAATCAATAGTTCACTGACTTTTGCTTTGTTGGCGTGGAAACTCTAGGGTCAGTCTGCTGTTAATGCCCTTAAGAATAGAAGGAAATTGAACATACTGGCAACAGCTGGAAGTTTCCAAAAAGTCTGTTGTGCTTGTGCAGCTGTTTCACGGAATGTGTGACCATATATATTAGCATGTGTCCAATATAGGGTGGCTGCTTTCCAAAAGGGAAGATAAAGATGGCCGGAGATAGCACAGATTTGCATAAAATTTGCATATAGTGACGTATGCGTGCATTGATGAACTTTTTGAATTGGACAAGGACTGCCCTTTTATGCATGGTGAGTTGTGCTCCTGATGGTACTGGGGCGGTTATGCCTAGTTAGTACCTTTCGAACCTGCAAAAGTTTCGGGACAGACATACGGCTTCATGCCCTGTAACTTCCTGTAGCTGAAATCCTGTAACTTTTTATACCATTAGTGTGTCGCACTTTCACTGCACCATGGTGCAAGAGTGCACCACAGAGACAGCAATAATGAAAGTAGCCTTGGGGAAACATTGCAGGGACGGGAAATGCGATTCAGTGTAAGCAAGCGTACACGGAGAAGTGAAAAAAATATATATCTTAATTTCACATTTTTTTCTTTACAACAATCCTGTGAGGTAGGCTAGACTGAGAGATTGTAATTGGCTCAAGGTGACAGACGTATATGTGCAAAAGACGTACCTGTGTGCGGCAAGATCAAACGCAGGAGAAGCTTCTTGGTGTAGAATGGGATGCCCCTATTTTCACTGGAGAAATTTTGGAGGGTATGTTAATATTGTTCAGCTTGGAGCAGTAGGATGGATAAAAACAGACCCCCTCCGGGAACGAAAATGGTCTAGATCATAAATATGGTTTCAAAGCTTTACTAACCAGAACTTTCTTCACAACAGACATAAAGCAGTAGCGACACATCCAAAGAAAGAAGATTCCACCTAAACATTAGGAAGAACTTCCTGACAGTGAGAGCTGTTCGGCAGTGGAATTTGCTACCAAGGAGTGTGGTGGAGTCTCCTTCTTTGGAGGTCTTTAAGCAGAGGCTTGACAGCCATCTGTCAGGAATGCTTTGATGGTGTTTCCTGCTTGGCAGGGGGTTGGACTGGATGGCCCTTGTGGTCTCTTCCAACTCTATGATTCTATCAAATAGTTGCATAGAATCATGCGGTTGTGGAGGGCGCCATTTTAGTTGGTAGTCGACCCTCTTGGACTACTGCAATGCACTCTATGTGGGGCTACCTTTGAAGGTGACTTGGAAACTACAGCTAATCCAGAACGTGGCTACCAGACTGGTGACTGGGAGCAACTGCCGGGACCATATAACACTTGGTCCTGAAAGATCTACACTGGCTCCCAGTATGTTTCTGAGCACAAATCGAAGTGTTGACGCTAACCTTTAAAGCCCTAAATAATAATAATAATAATAATAATAATAATAATTATTATTATTATTATTATTACCCATGCTATTCACCTGAGCTCGCACACAGATCCCCATCCAGAAGTTGCTAGATGTAAAATAACTTGTGAAGAAATGAGAGAGATGGAAACCGTGGAGAAGAACATATTGATATGTAGCCTTAGAAAAATTATTTTAAGGACCCGTGCAGGGGACAGGGGGAAGTCACGAGATTCTGAGAATCTCATATATAGATATGTTTTGTTTTTTTTAAATTCCTTTTCATTATTTTAAATACGTTCTTGTAAAAACAAAAAAAGAAAATTAAAAAAGAAAAAAAAATTTAAAAAAGAAAAAAGAGAGAGCTGCTGTTCAACTCGCCACTGCCCTTATGTGACCTCCGACCTTACAAAATGTGGCTTGCAATCTTGTCATAATCTTCAGAATTGTGTAGGGTGTTTTAAAATTCCATAGCCTCCAAGCAACCATCTCCTCCTTTGCCTGCATTGCAGGTTTTAGGCAGGAATTAGTTGCCCAGGAGGGCAAGTTGTCAGTCGCCATAAACCTGGCTCTGTGGGTGAGGTGTCTTCTCCCCGCCCTCAAGACTGACTGATTCCCTCCAGCGGTCACTTTTGCCTTGGCGTGCACGGGGCACCCGAAATCGACTTGATCCGTCCCTTTCCTGGCTACAGGCCCCGTCGCCCCTGACCCTTGGCCATTATGCTAGTTAACGGACAAATGATTCCTAGGGCGGCGTTGCTGTGGGTGGGTCGGCATGGTGCAAACGAAGATGTCATCTGGCGATGGCGCCATGCTGCTCTCATCGCCACGGCATCCCTCTCTACGTGTAAGTAACAGAGACCCGTACCTGCCAGGAAGCCAGAGAAATGGCTCCATCCCACCATGGCATTCTCACTTCTGCTGGCCGAGGCTGGTGGGAATTGGGACCCATTTCTGCTTCCTTTCCATCAACGCAGCTGGAGCAAGTTATTATTATTACCAGTATTATTTTTCTATACCAGTGTTATTTTTCTATAAAAAGAGGTGCCAGAACTCACCATGAATGCCTCCTTCGTCCTCTTCTAAGAGAACCAGGGAGAACCAGGGGCAATGGCACCCACCTGAGAGGTGCCGGAACTGAGTTCGTGTGAGTTCCAGCTGAAAAAGGCCAATAATAATAATAATAATAATAATAATAATAATAATATGATTTACATACAGTGGTACCTCGTGTTACAGACGCTTCGGGTTACGGACGCTCCGGGTTACAAACTCTGCTAACCAGGAAGTGGTTCTTTGCCCCAGGATAAGAGCGGAAATCACACACACCAGCGGCGCCTCAGGTGAAGAACCGCTTCAGGTTAAGAACGGACCTCTGGAACGAATTAAGTTCTTAACCCGAGGTACCACTGTACCGCCCTTAATCAGAAGATCCCAGGGCATTGTACAGCAGGGGGGGAAACACATTGCAGAACATCAAGGATGGAATCATAATAAAAAGCATAACTGACACACAGACTAATAATAAAATAGGTAAAGGTAAAGGTACCCCTGACCATTAGGTCCAGTCGCGGACGACTCTGGGGTTGCGGCGCTCATCTCGCTCTATAGGCCGAGGGAGCCGGCGTTTGTCCGCAGACAGCTTCCGGGTCATGTGGCCAGCATGACTAAGCCGCTTCTGGTGAACCAGAGCAGCGCACGGAAACGCCATTTACCTTCCCGCCGGAGCGGTACCTATTTATCTACTTGCACTTTGACGTGCTTTCGAACTGCTAGGTGGGCAGGAGCAGGGACCGAGCAACGGGAGCTCACCCCGTTGTGGGGATTCGAACCGCCGACCTTCTGATCGGCAAGCCCTAGGCTCAGTGGTTTAGACCACAGCGCCACCCGCATCCATCATCACTGTTATTATAATAAAATAGTCATCATAATAACAGTGCTCTCCCCCTCACTTTCACAGGTCATAGATTAATGAACAGCCATAGGGCTAGGTAAAGAGGAATGTTTTTGCTTGGTGCCTAAAGGCATGTAGTGATGGCACCCCTAGGTAATAACAAAACCTCACACACACACACATCCCCGCCGAATAACTACCACCCATTTTGGTAACCACTGCCATAAATCATTGTTGGGTGCTACCATATTGGCCTAAATATAAGCCTCCCCCCCAAAAAAAATTCTGACCATGAAAAGTTAAAGTGCAGCTGAAATTTGCAATCTTACAAAAATTGGCTTTTGCGATATCGCTGCTGAAATAGACATACGGTAAAATGGAACGGGTGTGTGTGTGTGTGTGCCTGCGTAATTTTAAGGGAGCGTGCGTAAATCGAATAAAAAACTGTGAAATTCCCTGAAACGAGAAGTAATGGACTATACTAAGGATTTACTGAGAGAAATTAGGCTTAAACAAATAAGAATAAACCAAAAAAAAAATACTCAAAAAAACTTAAGGCTAAAAAAATAAGCTTAAACAATTGACTAAAGAAACAATCAAAAATCCTTAACGAGATGCCGGCTACAAAACCTCGTTTTGCTGAGATTATCAGTTTCCTCAGAAGGAAATAGGAGGATACTAGACTCAAAATGACGAAAGTCTTTGCCAAACAGTAGCCACATGTAGATCACAGGAGCTTTTACAGCCCAGTTTTTGAATTCTATTTTAAAAGCTAACATAGCTTATTTTGGACCCCCCCCCCTTTCAATTTGTGCAGTCTAGGTTTCTAAAACTATTTTGAAGATGCAGAAGTAGAACTTTTACATTTGGGTATTTTTTTGGTTTATTCTTATTTGTTTAAGCCTAATTTCTCTCAGTAAATCCTTAGCATAGTCGATAACTTCTCGTTTCAGGGAATTTCACGGTTTTTTATTCGATTTACACACATTTCTATTCCCGTGACTGTCTTTCTTGCTATTAATTTTAAGGGAGCGGCTTATATTTGGGAATTGTCTTTTTTCTCCCCCCGCCCCCCGCCCCGAATTTTAAAGATGCGGTTTATATTCAGGTGTGGCTTATAATCGGACCAATACGATAGGCCCCTCTCTGGAAATTGCAGGGTGGCGAGCCAACTCAGCCAAGCAGTGACTGCCCCAACCCTGGGTATCGCACTGCCTAGGGGAAAGTGAGGGGACCATGGTCGGTGGGAAGAGCGAATAGCAGAAACGAGATTGGATTTGGGGCCTCCTCAGGTGTCAAAATGATCTCACGCGCCTGTCGTCGTTTTTGACTTCCCAGTTCGAGACAATTATCCCGACATGTGCAGTCAGTTCCAGCTGAAGCATGAAGCCACCTACTCACAACATCCTAACTTGGTGAGTGAAACCCGACTTATTTTTCCATCATGGAAAGGTGCCAAAGGAAGAGGAAAAACAATTGTTGTTGTTTAGTAGTTTAGTCGTGTCCGACTGTTCGTGACCCCATGGACCAGAGCACGCCAGGCACTCCTGTCTTCCACTGCCTCCCGCAGTTTGGTCAGACTCATGTTAGTAGCTTCGAGAACACTGTCCAACCATCTCGTCCTCTGTCGTCCCCTTCTCCTTGTGCCCTCCATCTTTCCCAACATCAGGGTCTTTTCCAGGGAGTCTTCTCTTCTCATGAGGTGGCCAAAGTATTGGAGCCTCAGCTTCAGGATCTGTCCTTCCAGTGAGCACTCAGGGCTGATTTCCTTCAGAATGGATAGGTTTGATCTTCTTGCAGTCCATGGGACTCTCAAGAGTCTCCTCCAGCACCATAATTCAAAAGCATCAATTCTTCAGCGATCAGCCTTCTTTATGGTCCAGCTCTCACTTCCATACATCACTACTGGGAAAACCATAGCTTTAACTATATGGACCTTTGTCGGCAAGGTGATGTCTCTGCTTTTTAAGATGCTGTCTAGGTTTGTCATTGCTTTTCTCCCAAGAAGCAGGCGTCTTTTAATTTTCGTGACTGCTGTCACCATCTGCAGTGATCATGGAGCCCAAGAAAGTAAAATCTCTCACTGCCTCCATTTCTTCCCCTTCTATTTGCCAGGAGGTGATGGGACCAGTGGCCATGATCTTAGTTTTTTTATGTTGAGCTTCAGATCATATTTTGTGCTCTCCTCTTTCACCCTCATTAAAACCACAGAGCCATAGATCTGGAAAGGGCACCTGGTCCTACCCACCCTGCAGTGTAGGTATCTCAGCGAAAGCATCACAGACAGATGGCCATCCAACCTCTGCTTAAAAACTTCCAAGGAAGGAGAGTCCACAACCTCCCAAGGGAGACTGTTCCACTGTTGAACATCTCTTACTATCAGAAAGTTCTTCCTAACATTTAGTCGGAACCTCCTTTCTTGTAACTTGAATCCATTGGACCGAGTCCAGGCCTCCAGAGTAGCAGAAAACAAACTCGCTCCCTCTTCCATGTGACAGCCCTTGAGATATTTGAAGACGGCTCTCCTATTACCTTGGTCCTCTCTTCTCCAGGCTAGTCCCTCAACCATGCCTCCATAAGGTTTGGTTTCCAGACCCTTGGTCATCCCAGCCACCCTCCTCTATACATGTTCCAGCTTGTCAATTTCATTCTTGAACTGTGGTGCCCAGAACTGGACACAGTCTTCTAGGTATGGCCTGATCGAGGCAGAAATGGGTGGTACTATTACTTCCCTTGACCTGGACACTAGTCGATGAAGCTTATGAGCCACTACACTGGTCTGTGGCAGACCTGTTCGCCGTCTTAGATCCCTCCCCGCAATGCCATGCCCTTTCTCAATGCAGTTTGGGCATCTAAGATGGCAGCCGTGCGCCAGAGATGGGGATCTGTTCCTATCTGGAACAGAGATGGGCAAGTGACTGCTGGCAATGGCAGCAAACAGGGACCCCCGACAGTTGGAAGCAGTGCCAGGTAAGACCTGATAGCGGGGGAGGGAAATGAGCAAGGTGCCATACTTTGTCATCTGCAGACGTTGGACGGCCATCTGTCATGGATGCTTTAGTTGAGATCCCTGCATTGCAGGGGTTTGGACGAGAGGAGTCCTGGTAGACCACAAACTTGACGTGAGTCAACAGTGTGATGCAGCAGCTAAAAAAGCCAATGCAATTCTGGGCTGCATCAATAGGAGTATAGCATCTAGATCAAGGGAAGTAATAGTACCACTGTATTCCGCTCTGGTCAGACCTCACCTGGAATACTGTGTCCAGTTCTGGGCACCACAGTTCAAGAAGGATACTGACAAGCTGGAACGTGTCCAGAGGAGGGCAACCAAAATGGTCAAAGGCCTGGAAACGATGCCTTATGAGGAACGGCTTAGGGAGCTGGGTATGTGTAGCCTGGAGAAGAGAAGGTTAAAGGATGTCATATAAAAGGATATCATATAGAGGAGGGAGAAAGGTTGTTTTCTGCTGCTCCAGAGAAGCGGACACAGGGCAATGGATTCAAACTACAAGAAAGAAGATTCCACCTAAACATTAGGAAGAACTTCCTGACAGTGAGAGCTGTTCGGCAGTGGAATTTGCTACCAAGGAGTGTGGTGGAGTCTCCTTCTTTGGAGGTCTTTAAGCAGAGGCTTGACAGCCATCTGTCAGGAATGCTTTGATGGTGTTTCCTGCTTGGCAGGGGGTTGGACTGGATGGCCCTTGGGGTCTCTTCCAACTCTAGGATTCTATGATTCTAGGAACCTCGGGGGCCCTTCCAACTCTTACGCTTCTAACATTTTCTCAGCAGTTAGCTCGGCTTTGGTGACCCCTGTTTCCCAAACCACTGCATCTCCCACTGTACCCACAAGCCACGATTGACACCTGCAGCCATTTCCCCCCAAGGGTTTACCTTGCCAGCCTGTTGCATGATGATGCAGCTATTCCCTCTGTCACCGTGTGCTGTCAATCACAATGCCATGTGATATGCAAGGTCAGTGATTAGCCAGCAAGCCCAGTATTGGGCCTGCTGGCTACTCACACTGTCTACTGGCGCATCACGGTGGTTTGGGAGTAAGAATCGAAGGAACTGGTCACCTTCGGCAGTAGCTGGAGCGGCAAAAAGGCCAGCTATAGTCTATGTTCTCTTGCTGTAAATAGAGTAGGAGAGGCATGGGATGGGGAACAGAGAGCAGAGCGTGATGGGGAACAACGCAGGAAAAGAGCTCTTCGGTCAGCATTGCTGATGTTTGGGGAAGCTGGGTGAGGGATCTACCAACAGCGCCTTTTCCTGGAGTTGTAGAAAAATCTGGGGTTGGCTTTTACAGGGATTCAAGGGACCCAGTGTCCCCTAAGTCCATGATCGGTCAGAGGAGAATGGATGGAGGCAGGATCCAGTGACAAGAAGGCAGATCTTTATTATTCTGTTGCGACAGAGTTCCCTCCACCCTTGCCAGGAGGTGAGGGCCCAAGCAAAGGTGTGTGAGAACTTTTGAAGACTTTAGAAATTACCCAGCCCTTTAGCTGAAGACCGCCCAAAAGCATAATGCACACATCACAGGAAAAGGTGGCCATACAACAGAAGTTTGTGTGTGGCTTGTCTGCTGCCTGCCAATATAACCTGGTAACATTTTATTGATTGCATTACTGGCCAGTCCGGGCCATTCTTTTGACACGGTAAACACCTTAGTCCTTGAATCTAGGCCACAGCGGCAAAATATTCATACACAACATTTGACCTTAAATCTGTAGGATTTGCACGTGAAAAGAACCACTGGTGATGGGGGATCCTTTTCCAAGTTATTTCCTTCTGCAGAGGAATATTTGGGGTCATTAGGAGTCAAGGGGGATATGGGATTGCTCTGCTGTGCTATTTAAGACATGGTTTATATGTCTGCGTATGTGTTTACCTTGAGAGTACCTGGCTTGAGAGCAGCACATGTGAAAAGGATCTAGGAGTCTTGGTAGACCATAAACTTGACATGAGTCAACAGTGTGATGCAGCAGCTAAAAAAGCCAATGCAATTCTGGGCTGCATCAATAGGAGTATAGCATCTAGATCAAGGGAAGTAATAGTACCACTATATTCTGCTCTGGTCAGACCTCACCTGGAATACTGTGTCCAGTTCTGGGCACCACAGTTCAAGAAGGATACTGACAAGCTGGAACGTGTCCAGAGGAGGGCAACCAAAATGGTCAAAGGCCTGGAAACGATGCCTTATGAGGAACGGCTTAGGGAGCTGGGTATGTTTAGCCTGGAGAAGAGAAGGTTAAGGGGTGATATGATAGCCATGTTCAAATATATCAAAGGATGTCATATAGAGGAGGGAGAAAGGTTGTTTTCTGCTGCTCCAGAGAAGCGGACACGGGGCAATGGATTCAAACTACAAGAAAGAAGATTCCACCTAAACATTAGGAAGAACTTCCTGACAGTAAGAGCTGTTCGGACAGTGGAATTTGCTGCCAAGGAGTGTGGTGGAGTCTCCTTCTTTGGAGGTCTTTAAGCGGAGGCTTGACAGCCATCTGTCAGGAATGCTTTGATGGTGTTTCCTGCTTGGCAGGGGGTTGGACTGGATGGCCCTTGGGGTCTCTTCCAACTCTATGATCTTGTGCACTTAAGAGCATTCATTTTATTTATGGCAATTCTTAGGATTCTTATAACGCTGGGTAACATGGTGCTGTCCTGTTCAAGCATGACAAAGCCAATAATGTCTAAACCCTTCTTCTCATTTTGCTTATTTTATTTTATTTTTGTCTCCTGGGGGTAGGTCCAGTACTTTCTTCCATTCACTGATGCTGAGTTTCAGGAGCGGCTGGAACAACACAAGGGAGAGATCGCCATCATGCTAAGGTCGTCGGAGTTCAATCAAGACAAAACTGCCTTGATTGTGACTAACAACCCGCTTCCTCTCTTCATATCCGGACAACAGCTTTCAACACCTTTCCAGTTTTTCCCTGAAGACATAAGGGTAAGTTGGTTCTCCGACACGCATACCTTGCTTGAAGTGAAAAGGGGATTTTTCTGATTGTATTTGGGGTCAAGGAGGGAACTCTGCGGCATGACCTTACCACAAAAGGTGTCTCTAAACCAGACATAGGCAAACTCCGGCCCTCCAGATGTTTGGGACTACAATTCCCATCATCCCTAGCTAACAGGACCAGTAGTCAGGGATGATGGGAATTGTAGTCTCCAAACATCTGGAGGGCCGAATTTGCCTATGCCTGCTCTAAACCAGCCTTCCCTAACCCTACATCCCTATATATCGTGGGACTACCGAAACCCATTTCCCTGACCATTGGTCACACTGGCTGTGGGATGATGGGGTTTGTAGTCCCGTCTGCATGACAGAAGTTTATAAAATTATGCGCGGCATGGAAAAAGCAGGAAGAGAATAGCTCTTTCTCCCTCTCTCATAACACTCAAACTTTGGACTTCCAGTGAAGCTGGAAACCAGTTGCCGAGACTGAAATTCCCTGCTTCCTCACAATCATCCAAGTCTCCATCTTCTCCAGGGCTTTCCCCAAGCAATCAGAGACTGTGCCTGTGTGCAGCCCAACCTCTTATTTTACCTTGGAACCACAGTAAGAAAAAGAAAAGTATATAAACCGAAAACCAAAAGAAACCCTTATCAACGGCTTCTTAGGAAGTCAATCATTAGCAGGGGAAAAACACACACCAAAATCAATTAAAATAACTTCTTACACTCGTAGAAGGTTCCCATGCAGAGTAGACAGCCACATCCGGGACGGACCTCCTTTTTCTTTCACACCATTGTTTCGCCAAATAAATTCCAAAAATAATAATTTCTTTGCTGGTCCGCTATATTTTTGTTGCCTTAAAGTTTTGGAGAGATTACCACTTCAATGCTTGGAACTTGAGGCTTCCTGTTGTTGAGTTGCGCTGGAGCCTTGGGTTTCGGCTCAGTCTCGCCTACTCCACACACACACACACACACACACACACACACCGCCTTTCAGAGTGGCGGGAAGACAAGAGAGCTTGAAAAATATCACGCAGCTGGACCCTTCAGCACCCAAAGGACCCCATTGGGGCTTTTTAAGGGGTGCATGGCACCCTTGTGCTTCTCCTATCCCTCTCGCAACGGTAGATTGGGCCCCTGGGCTCTGATTCTTCTTCATTGGGTTTCCCCAGCCGGTTCCTCCCACCATTCCTCTGCGTCCAACCAGAGCCAGTGTGGTGCAGTGGTTAAGAGCGGTGGACTTGTAATCTGGTGAACCGGGTTCGTGTGTCTCCGCTCCTCCACATGCAGCTGCTGGGTGACCTTGGGCTAGTCACACTTCTCTGAAGTCTCTCAGCCCCACTCACCTCACAGAGTGTTTGTTGTGGGGGAGGAAGGGAAAGGAGATTGTTAGCCGCTTTGAGACTCCTTCAGGTAGTGATAAAGCGGGATATCAAACCCAAAACTCTTCTTCCATGATACAGAACTCCAACCCAGCACTCCTGCCATCACACTGACCTGCCTGCCTTGTCTTCTCTGTTATGTACTGAGTTGAATAGGATCCAAAATGCAGCAGTCTGATTGGTCCTAGAACAATAGGATTCAGAATGCAGCAGTCTGATTGGTCCTAGAACAATAGGATCCAGAATGCAGCAGTCTGATTGGTCCGCAGGAGCCACCCAATCCAGCTCCAGGTGGAAGTGAATCCGCAACCCGATTGGCATACAGGAGTATCCCGGAATTAGCCAATCACGTGGGGCCCATTGTGTAAATAGTGTATATAAAGCAAACGTTTTGGGGGAACTGCATTCCTCACTACTATGAGCTGAATAAAGAGCATGAAACTCACACTTGGCTCCGAGTATATTTCACCCTCCCAGGTAGCAACAAGGGCCCACCTGCCGGGATTCTCCTGCCCCTGACCTGCTGATGAGCTGGCGGTATCGTGAAGGTTACCAAGCCTTTAGATATAACAAGAGCTTCTTTTCCTATCCCATCTTCCCTTTAGAGGAAAAGCCAACCTGATTCGGACCACTTACCCCCAGTGCAAGCCCAAAAGAGCCAACTGAGTCCCAGCATCAGGAAGCTGAGGAAACCTGCAGAATTCAGGTAAGGGCACAACTCTTCCTTTGGAAAAAGAAACGGGCGTTGTGCTTTAACAATCATTGCTTCAAGGTGGTTTTCAGTGCAGTTGAAATGCACAGAGCTCTAAACCAACCTTCTCCACCTAATGCCTACAACTCCCATCAGCCCCTGGGAGTGTCATCAGTCTGAATGTACAGGTGCGTTGTCTCTTCTGGAATGGCTGTAACTGTATTTGATTCATCTCCCAATAAGGGATAGGATTTATCTAGAATTTGGCGGGTGATCAGTTGATCATTCAGGATGTATTTCATACCCTCCAAGCGTCCCTATTCTCCAGGGGCGATCCTGGGTTTACAGAAGCCGTCCTGGTTTCTTATTTGATCCCGGAATGTCCCGCTTCTCTTTAGGACGTCCCTATTTTCATCGGAGAAACATTGGAGGGTTTGGAGTTATGTGACCCCTGAGCCAAGGAGATAAGTAACTAGACAACCTTTAGAAGACATCTGAAGGCAGCCCTGTATAGGGAAGTTTTTAAATATTTAATGTTTTGTTAATATCATTTTTATTGTTTTTATATAAATACATGGAGAAAAACTCGTGCGGGGCATAAATATAATACAATTGCACCTTGGAAGTCGAATGGAATCCTTTCCAGAAGTCTGTTTGACTTCCAAAATGTTTGGAAACCAAAGTGCGGCTTCTGATTGGCTGCAGGAAGCTCCTTCAGCCAATCGGAAGCCCCGTCAAACATTCGGCTTCCAAAAATAGTTCGCAAACCGGAACAGTCACTTCTGGGTTTGCAGCATTTGGGAGCCAAAACGTTCGGGAACTAAGCTATTCCAAAACCAAGGTATGACTGTAATAATAATAATAAGGTAATATAGTTGTTGTTGTTGTGGAATAGGACATCCCTATTTTCATTGGAGAAATGTTGGAGGGTATGGTATTAAAAGTTTGGTCATAGGTCAGTAAATGATGCTTGATATTTTTTTTGCCAAGAATGTCCAGTCACAACAAACTGAATTATATGGATGGCTATGCACACACTGGGGATGCGGGGTGGCGCTGTGGTCTAAACCACAGAGCCTAGGGCTTGCTGATCAGAAGGTCGGCGGTTCGAATCCCGCAACAGGGTGAGCTCCCGTTGCTCGGTCCCTGCTCCTGCCAACCTAGCAGTTTGAAAGCACATCAAAGTGCAAGTAGATAAATAGGTACCGCTCCGGCGGGAAGGTAAACGCGTTTCCGTGCACTGCTCTGGTTCACCAGAAGCGGCTTAGACATGCTGGTCACATGATCTGGAAGCTGGACGCCGGATCCCTCGGCCAGTAAAGCAAGATGAGCGCCCCAACCCCAGAGTCGGACACGACTGGACCTAATGGTCAGGGGTCCCTTTGCCTTTACCTTTATGTACACACTGCCGTACACACTGCCATTCACACTCCACTTCTACCATTGGTTTAGGAAGATGTGCACACGTGATGCCACAATCCATATCTATCTGGTCATTTGTTAGGAAATACAGTTTCTTGTTGCATTTCCCCCTCCCTGCAAAGCAACACCGATCCAAATTGAGAAAACGAGTGGCCTGGCTGTGTTTGAAGTCACGATGAGGATAGTGGTAAAAGATTATACCTTGGTTCCTCAACGCCTTGGTTCTCAAACAACTTGGACCCCAAACACTGCAAACCTGGAAGTAAGTGTTCCGGTTTGCGAACTTATTTCGTAAGTCGAACGTGCTCCGTTTTGAGTGTTATGCTTCCGTTTTGAGTGCCACGCTTCTGTTCTGTTCTGTTATGCTGGCGTGTGTCTGTTTTTGTTATTTATTTTGCATTTTTGTGGCTCTTTTTTGTTTTTGTGACTGTTTTTTGTTTTGTTTTTGTGACTGTGTGGAACCCAGCTACTGATTGATTGTGTGACTGCAGAACATTGTTTATTGCTTTCATTTGATGGACCAATTGTCTCGCTAGATAGTAAAATCCACGTTAAATTGCTTTTTTAGGGGTTGTTTTTAAAAGTCTGGAACGGATTAATCCATTTTGCATTACAGTAGTACTTCCGTTTGCGTAACCCTCTGGTTACTTGAGGATGTGAAAGCGGCAAACCCGGAAGTATTTTACCAGGTTTCATCGCAAGCACGCATGCGCAGAAACAGTCCTCAGGTTCCGGAAACCTCCGGATCCAACCGGAACCTCCGGAACGGATCTTGTCCGCAACCGGAGGTACCACTGTACTTTCTATGGGAAAACACGCCTTGCTTTTGAAACGCTTTGGTTTTGGAACGGACATCTGGAACAGATTATGTTTGAGAACCAAAGTACCACTGTACTGAGGTTATTTTTAAGACTTGAGTTGAGAATCGTCAAAAGCGGACCCATAAGTTTAGAAATCATATTATTTAGAAGAAAGATGCCTGCCTCCTTTCTGATATCTTGGGAATATTTAGACACAATGAGATAGTTTAGCACGTGAGCCAGATCTTTGACGCAGCTGGGTTATTATCTTCACTTCGCAAGATTCTCCAAAAGTTTATTAAAAGAATCTCTGAAGTTTGGACACAGAAACTTCTTACCATCTGCCAATACTACTGACTAGCATGGAGCAAGAGTTGTCTAGACATGTGTCACGGAAAACGTCCTGCTCAAAATTCTTTGTAACTAGAAATGCTTAAGAGCTTCATACTGCTGTGTGCTTTGTTTTCTGGTTTCGTTAGAAAACTTATTTGTTCATTAATGCAAATGGAATATAAACGGAAAGGTTCTCCTGTACTCAAATAATTATGAATTTTGTTTTATTTTTTATTCATCTACATGTATGTATGTATGTATGTATGTATGTATAGACATACATATCACTTCCTACTTTACATGAGGTGTGATAGCTCAGTCAGTAGATATTGGGACTCCTGATCTCACGGTCATGGGTTCAAGCCCCACATCGGGCAAAAGATTCCTGCATTGCAAGGGGTTGGACTAGATGACCCTCATGGCCCCTTCCAACTTTATACTTCTGCACTAGAACGTAAGACCTCTAAGGGGTTTACAGTACAGTAGTCTAAGATATTAATTAAAAATACCATAAAGAGCAAACATCAAAAACGAGCTACATATGATTTTTAAAAATATATATATCATCAGTAATTTTAAAATATTTAGACTTGCTGGAATAAGGTGTTAATAGGCAGGCTTGCTGGAACAAAACATTTGTTAGTGGGGCTGTCTCTGGTGGTCCAGTAGGCTGGTTTTTTAGAGAATTCAATGCAGGCTGCAAAGTATCTTGTCTTTACCTCCTGTGCTGCCACATGCTTTTGTGGTCTAAACCACTGAGCCTCTTGAGCTTGCCGTTCAGAAGGTCGGCGGTTTGAATCCCCGCGACAGGGTTAGCTCCCGTTGCTCTGTCCCAGCTCCTGCCAACCTAGCAGTTCGAAAGCACGCCAGCGCAAGTAGATAAATAGGTACGGCTGCAGCGGGAAGGTAAATGGCGTTTCTGTGCACTCTGGCTTCCATCACAGTGTTTGATTGCGCCGGCCCAGAAGTGGTTTAGTCCTGCTGGCCACATGACCCACATGACAAACGCCAGCTCCCTCGGCCTGAAAGCAAGATGAGTGCCGCAACCCCATAGTCGCCTTTGACTGGACTTAACCATCCAGGGGTCCTTTACCTTTACCTTTATGTGGACTGACTTGTACCTGGTCAACTTCAGAGCAAGGCTTGTGCCCTTCTGCTCTGGTCTCCACCTGGCTCATAGCTACACAGAGTACTCAAAATTCCAAGGAACGATTGTTTCATCCACCACCGTTCCATAGTGAGATTTGGGCTTTGGCAAGGACCATCAGCTTTCTCTGCCAGAAGGTCCCCCAGAGCATTCAGGAATCCATCGGGTTATATCTGTCTCCAGATGTGGTCTAGCTGAGCGAGCCCTCCACCCTTTCAGTGGGGAATTATCGCCCCCAAGCCAAATTCCAAATGCAAAGTTATTGCTGTTTGGAACCGAAACCAAGCCCGCCACTGAAGCCGTTTTAAGGTGTATGCTTTGTCGAAATGTGTTCCGACTCCTGCAGGCAGCAAACTGGCAGACCCAGGCTTCCTAAAGAATGCCTCTCCCGACTGATGGCCTTGGCAAAATCTGAATTCATAGCAGGGAGTTGTAGCCCCAAAGGTTTGCATGGCACCAAGTTGAGGAAGGCCTATCTTGCACCATTCAACACATCCAGCACATGGTGAGGTCCGGGGACAGGCAGACCACAGATCAGGATTTATTTGTGGATGTAAAACAGGGGGGACGGGGGACTGGATCCAAGCCATGGGCCATATCCCTCAGTGCCTCACCCTCCATATGCCACCTTCCAGTCACCTGATGTCATAAATAATGACATCACGTAAATAGACACCTGTCAGAGCTGTGGGTGGTTGCAGCGATCTCCTCTGAAGGTCCATTCTCTGTGCCAATCAGCTGATTGGTGGTGGGAAGTTTTCTCCACCAACAACACAGTAGTTTGCACGAAAACCCTTTGCTAATAGCGAGCTTATTCCAGCAACTGTTTTCCGTGCAAACCATTTCAGAACTGAGCCTCTCAGCTTCCCTAGGAAGCATTGTTATTATTATCATTTGTAAAGTTTTTTTTAATTATGATTTTATTTTATGATGTATATAAAACAGAGAGGACAAGTGTAACAACAGACAAACATTAAAAGATGAAAAACAAAATTGTAAAACAGCCATGTGGGCTGAGTAGCTGCACATGACTTAAAATAACCAAGTCCTATTAGTATTAGTATTCCTTTCATTTCAAGAAGAAATACCAAGTGGTTCACAAGCAATGGGAAACTGCAGTGAAATTGATAACTCTCTGTTAGCGCCTGTCAGCTGATTGGTGCCGACGTGATTTGTACATGAGATAGCTCAGTCGGTAGAGGACAGTTCAAAGTGTTGGTGCTGACCTTTAAAGCCCTAAACGGCCTCGGCTCAGTATACCTGAAGGAGCGTCTCCACCCCCATCATTCTGCCCGGATACTGAGGTCCAGCTCCAAGGGCCTTCTGGCGGTTCCCTCACTGAGAAGCCAAGTTACAGGGAACCAGGCAGAGGGCCTTCTCAGTAGTGGCACCCGCCCTGTGGAACACCCTCCCACCAGATGTCAAAGAGAAAACCAACTACCAGACTTTTAGGAGACATCTGAAAGCAGCCCTGTTTAGGGAAGCTTTTAATGTTTAATAGATTATTGTATTTTAACATTCTGTTGGAAGCCACCCAGAGTGGCTGGGGAAACCAGCCAGATGGGTGGGGTATATAATAATAATAATAATAATAATAATAATAATAATAATAATAATAATAATAATATCAGGGTTATGGGTTCAAGCCCACATTGAGCAAAAGTTTCCTGCATTGCAGGGGCTGGACTAGATGACCCTCGTGGTCCCTTCCAACTCTACAATTCTATGATTCTGGGACTGGGAGCCCTGTTTGCAAAGGATCAATCGTGAGCCCACTTTAAGCGTCTTATTTTTCCTTTGCAGCCCCACCCTCGTGTGTCCCCCAGACCTGACGTCCCATATGGACAGATGGGCATGGTTTGTGAGCAGTGCTTTTTTCCTTAAAAAAATGTTTAGGGGTACTCTCATTTTCCTACTCATACTGAAATACTACTCCACAATGAGGCCAAACTTAGATTCACAAAATGTTTAGGGGTATGTGTACCCCTGCGTACCCCCAGAAAAAAACACTGTTTGCGAGGAACAGCCTTGTGGGCCAAAATGTCCTAAAGGGGCCTGTGGGACGACGGTTCCCCACCCTGCTGCAAAACCCATCATGCTTCTCCTCTTTAGGTCTTGGCTATGTGATACCACTGGGGCGGGGAGGGGATTTCCATTAACGAAGTAAGCTTGATGTATCCCTACTGAGCAAACTTACTCCATCCTGCAAGCAGGTTCTCCAGAGATCAGGATTTCACCAGCGAAGCCCATTTCTCAAAAAATTACGCGGAGAGGCGCTTGCTGAGAATGTACCCCCACCTCCGTAAGCACATGAGGCTTGGTAAGAAGTGTTCCTTTACTCTAAGAAGGCGAAGGGCTGGGGAGCTGGGTGGAGGGGAGGTCTACTCGATACAGGATATCCACAGCTGCAGAGGTCCAGCCTCTGCGTTAAGACCTCTAGGTAATGGGCTCCATGGCCAAACTGCTCTGACCAGCGGCGGAGCAAGCCTCTGCACCGCCCGGGGCGGTGGCACGAAGGCACCCCCCTGGGGGCAGGGCACCACAACACATGCATCGTGACGCCACGACGCATCGGATGCACTGCGCAGGCCCGGAATTCTGGGCATGCGTAGTGGATCCGAGCGAGCGGTGGGTCGGGCAGCCCCACGACCCGCCACTCGCTTGCCGGCTCCCCGCGGGAGCAACGGACGGGGTGCTGGGTGGCAGGGGAGGGGCCGGGGAGTGTCACCCCTCCTCCCCTGGGACCCAGGGCAGAGTGCCCCCTACGCCCCGCCCTTCCTACGCCACTGGCTCTGACCTATCAAGAGGCTTTCCAAATGCTCAACCGACAGCTAACCTCAAGGGAGGAAAGGGCGTTTTGTGGGCTCAGTGAAAGTGCAAATTCTTTACACCCAGAGCGTGCCAAGTTCAATGTTGAACCACGGTGGCCCTCCAAATGTTGTTGAACTCCCACCTCCCAGCATCCCTGACCACTCACTGGCCATATTGGCTGGGTCCTGGTGTCCAGAGAACTATAGGTTCTCCCCTGCCCACAGATCCTCAGCTGCCTGTCCTGTGTCTGCAATGCTTTCTGCCTCGGATTCCTCTCTCTCACTCAAGCCTGTTGCTTGTTCGGCATCCAGCCATTCTGCCCTCCCACTTTGTCCCCTGACCAGTGTCCCACCACTGCTCCCCTGGCTCTCATCCTTCCTCCTCTCAGGCCTCCTTAACAGGTTCTCTGGCTGGGGCTTCCCACATTCCCCATCGTCCAGTCAGTCCCATGTTTTACGGTCCAAAACATCTGGAGGGCACCAGTTTGGGGGAGAAGAACATGGTGTAGAGCTCTGGCCCGCCCCATCTTACGCTCTGAGAGCCGTCCGCATGGGTCGGTCTCACCTGTGCTATTGCTTTGTTTGTTTGTGCTTCCAGGTACAAACGAAATGGAACCGCTCCCCAGTATCCAAGGCTGGTCCCCAAAAGTAACGCATTGGGAGCCTCTGACCATCTCGTGCTTGACGGAGACGAGGCGCACGATTAATGTACCAGGAGAAGATGGCTTCAGGTATGGGAGAGCCCCACTCTGGATCGTCGACAGCTCAGTTGTACCTAAATATGCCAAATAAAAGCCTTCTGCTGACTCTGCAAATTCTTTGCTTCTCTGCGATGCAAAACCTTGATCCTGGCACCGCCCAGTTGCACTGGCATTTAGATTTGGGAGGGGATTCCCCCCTCCCCAAACCCCTAGAAATTAATAAATGGTAGGATGTTGATTATTTGGGATGCGGAGGGAGGAATACAAGCTGCAGAGGAATTCCTGGGCTAGCCTATGCAAAACGACTTGGCTAAGCTGGGGCCATTAATAAAGAATAGAGGGTCATAGAGGGCCACGGGCAATGCAAGAGAACTGTCCTTTCCCCCCTTGCTTTGAGGTGTGAACAGAGACTGGGGGGGGGGTTGGAAGGTTGCCGGGGTAACTGGGTGTGAGGCGACAGGAAACGAGAGTCTTTAGCAAGGTGTGCTGGGAAGAGGAAAGGGAGTGAAGAAAGATGGGGATCCATCTTGGGCAGGCTGGCTGAAGGCTGGCTGGGACAGATGCCTTGGACTGCTGTGGGGGACAAGCCCCTCTTGAAATGACCATGTTGTAAGATCTGGACTCCCTGCATGCAGACTGAAGGTGTAAATAGGTGAATAAACTGTATTTCTTAAAACTATGACAGTCTCCTCCATGTTTAGAGGGCCGTAGGTACTAGCCACCCCAGATATATTTTCATCCTAAACTCATGGCTAAAAAGAACCCACAGGTAAGGAAGGAGGAGGAGGAGGAGGAGGAGAAGAAGAAGAAGACGACGAAGAGGAGTTTGGATTTGATATCCCGCTTTATCACTACCCAAAGGAGTCTCAAAGCGGCTAACATTCTCCTTTCCCTTCCTCCCCCACAACAAACACTCTGTGAGGTGAGTGGGGCTGAGAGACTTCAGAGAAGTGTGACTAGCCCAAGGTCACCCAGCAGCTGCATGTGGAGGAGCGGAGACGCGAACCCGGTTCCCCAGATTACGAGTCTACCGCTCTTAACCACTACACCACACTGGCAAAAGCCTTTGCGTTCTCCCATAAAAAACCATTTTTAAAGGCAGCTAGCACACAAAGGGATGCTGTGGTCTAAACCACTGAACCTAGGGCTTGTCGATCGGAAGGTCGGCGGTTCGAATCCCCGCGATGGGGTGAGCTCCCGTTGCTCAGTCCCTGCTCCTGCCAACCTAGCAGTTCAAAAGCACATCAAAGTGCAAGTAGATAAATAGGTACCGCTCGGCGGGAAGGTAAACAGCGTTTCCGTGCGCTGCTCTGGTTTCACCAGAAGCAGCTTAGTCATGCTGGCCACATGACCCAGAAAAACTGTCTGCGGACAAATGCCAGCTCCCTCAGCCAGTAAAGCGAGATGAGCACCGCAACCCCAGAGTCGTCCACGACTGGACTTAACTGTCAGGGGTCCTTTACCTTTTTAGCACACAAAGACACACACCACCAACTGATTTGTCTGTAACTTGTCGGGTTTCTTACCTGGGCAAACAGCTCTGATTTACATACAACTTTTCTGCAAAACAACAGGGGGATAGTAAGTGAACCTTTTTATTACCCGTTCCAAAACTGTGTAGGGAAACCATTGCAACCCCCCTCCTCAAATTTGGGAACATCCATCCACTCAGAAGAAGCATACAGGACTGTGTATTTCATCCAGTTCTGCCAAGGAATAACAATATTAAAAGTTATAGGAGGTTCCAGCAGAAATGAGGAGCTACTCTGCCTGTAAATCTCATTCAGCTATATGAAAATGGAAAGTCATTTAAATAATTATATGTGATAATGAATGGGAGTGGTATGAAGCTGGGTTTTCCTGCATTTGGAAATTACCATATTTTTCGCTCCATAAGACACACTTTTTTCCTCCTAAAAAGTAAGGGGAAATATCTGTGCGTCTTATGGAGCGAATGGTGGTCCCTGGAGCCAAATTGCCCAGGGGCCAAAAGCAGATCGTGCTTTTTATTTTACAAAGAGAAAAGGGGGTGTTGAAAGGACCCCGCTCAGCAGCTGATCAGCAAGAGATCGGGAGAGAGATAAGAGTCCCTGGCTCCCTTTCGCCCGCCCCCTTGCCCAGGCCTCCATTGTTGAATGTGCTGCAGAGGGAGGTTGTTTGTTTCCCCAGCGACATGTGACTGGCTGATTAGATTATCTGTCTGGAAACTGTAGAAAAGGCTCCCTTTCCTTAAGAAGCTGCAGAAATGTGAGTTGAACCCCATAAAAACGGGGCTTTTCCTCTTTGCTTTTCCCCCTTTGCAAAAAAGCTGCACAAATCTGAGCTGATCCTCAAAAAACAGGGCTTTTCCCTTTGCAAAAAAGCTGCAAAACTTTGAGCTGATCCTCAAAAAAACAGGGCTTTTCCCTTTGCAAAAAAGCTGCAAAACTTTGAGCTGATCCTCAAAAAAAAACAAAAAAAACAAAAAAAAACAACCAGGGCTTTTAGAGGAGGAAAACCAGAAAAATATTTTTTTTTCTTGTTTCCTCCTCTAAAAACGAGGTGCGCCCTATGGTCCGTTGCGCCCTATGGAGCAAAAAATGCGGTAACTGAATCGGGCTGCTTCCGAAGTGCTTTAGACCAAATTGGGCTGTTTCCAGAAGTATCATATTGGGGCCTGAGCCAAATAATGCAGTTGATAACACTCTCTGTGTGCTGCACTAAGCTCATAGAGGATAGGCTAAAATTTATAAATGTTTCATTGCACAATTCCAAATATTCTTTCTCACACAGATACCCAAACCACACGATGACCAAATGAGAAGCTTCTCTGCCAAACCGAATGTTTAATCAGAACTCAATTTCAGCATTAGGAACACAAATTTTGCATTTCAGCCTTTTGGGCGATGAATTTCCGAGTGGGTTTCTGTCCCCTCCCCCACCCCACCCCCCAAAAAATTCAAAGCATGATTTTCTGAGACAGGAGATGGAGATTTGAACATTTGGATGAGACGTTCCTCCTCCCCACGATTTGGTTCCTAGTCTAAGCAAACCTGGCAGGTTGCTAGGATCACAGGACTGGACCCATGGGGCGAAAAGAGACCCTCGATTTGGCTTGTGGCCAAACAAAGTATTGCAGCGCGACATGCTGTCTGTGCTTGCGACTCCAAGCCACTTCATCTCGCTGACGCCACCCTGGTTTTCCACTCCCAGCAGTCGTTTTTGCGGCCACTGAACAGGCATTCCACAATGGGTTGTGTTTGGGGTCACCCCCCACCATCCTAAATATTTCTTGTCTTTCCGAATATGGGTTTTCCCCTCAAGCCTGCTGACACTTTCTCCTCCTGCAGGGGTGGTGCCATTTTGGGGTACATAAGCAATGGCACTCGCAACCTGCTGCAAATAGACCCGTAGCTCAGTGGTAAATTTTCTGCTTTGCATGCAGAAGGTCCCAGGTTCGAGTCCTGACATCTCCAGGAAGGGCTGAGCATGAATTGTGAGGAGCCAATGCCAATCAGTGCGGACAATACTGAGTTGGATGGACTCCTGTAAGGCAGCTTCCTATTTTCCTGTAATGGCATGATGCCCCCCTCCACTAAACTATCTTTGAAGGTCAAACTATGGAACAAAACAGGGCTATTGATTTTAGGTTGCAAGTCTGCAGGCAGGAGAGACCTCTCTCACTTTTAATGTTTCTACAGTGCCTGGTGGTTTTACATATGTGCTTCATTGTTCCTTCTAATAGTTAATTCCATGGGTGTGTGCCAACATGATTGTAGTCTTAAACAGAGCCACTTGGAAGGAGTGAGGGGTATCAGCATGTTGGGGAGAACGCCAAGCTTTGCAGAAGTGTGAAAAACATTTTACCAAGACGGGGGACGACGACGATGACAACGAAACTGTGGGATAACCAGCCTCATATAACCAACATGCTGAAGTCGAATTAATGCATGAAGGGGTTAATACCATGGAGTAAGCTGTGCTGCCAGGCTTAGCTATGTCACTTCCCTTACCTTGGGAGGAAATGGGTAATCAAGCCTACTGTTCCTCCCAGTCTACCTGAGAAACTGGTTGCTCCAGCTCAGCCGCATGGCTCTCACCAGCCACTCTTGAGTTTTACTGCCTGTGCAACTTTCCCGACTGATGTATGGAAAAGCACATGAACCAGACCTTTGAAGAGTTTGTAAGTAAACCTATTTTCAACTTACCAAGCATGTGGCCTTTTCCTATTGTGGGGGAAGAGGGAAATTTTGGGATTCACTTGAAAGTGAATATTGTAAAAGTCTAACTGTCTTATGTTTCCACGCTTTCCTTTGCTGCATATTTTGTGACTTTAAATCTCTGCTGGGTTTTTCTCACCAATGAATACTTGTCCCGTACTTTGGTCTTGGCATCTAGGAATTCATATATACATATATACATACATACATGTGTGTGTGTGTGTGTGTGTGTATTTATACCAACAGAAACGAAGTGGGCAACCCAGCCCATTCCCCCAAAACCACCCACTCGGCACTGAGCATGCTTGGTGGTAACCAAATGTTGAATGTCTGCTGAGGGGAAATGATGAGAAAATAGGGAAGAGAGAGGGATGTGTGGTGGAATGGAATATCTTATTGAAGGGCAAGGTTGGCTGGCACCTGAACAGAAAAATTTCACTGAAGTGTTTTGTTACATAATTGAAGGAGGAGCAATGAATGTCTGCCACAGGCTGTGAAAAGCAGGGGAGCCTCTTGGCAGGACCATCAATGGCCTGAGAGAGATGTTGGGGCAGCTCCTCCGCCATCTTCCTTACAGCTCCGTGTGACCTGAGGGAAGGCAGAAGTGGGGAGTCCCAGCCCGGGGAGCACACAGTTGGCCTGAGGGGATTCTTGTCACTCTACATTTTATAGGATGTATTCGTTTTTGTGGTTTTTCATGGTAAATCGCCTAGATGCCTTGGCAGAAAGGCAGTCCGTAACCCCAATAAATAAATATGTACCGTATTTTTCCATCTATAAGACGCCCCCATGTATAAGGCACCCCCTATTTTGGGGGACTCCGGTTTAAGAAAATGGGGGAAGATCTATCCGTGTATAAGACGCCCCCAAATTTTGGACATTATTTCTTAGGGAAAAAAACCTAGTCATATACACAGAAATATACAGTATATTAACGGGCCAGAAAAGGCTCTGTCTAGGCCCAGAAAAGATGGTGGACTCTTCCTCATGCTTTCTCTCACTGAGGTAGGCAGGCAGGGCACTGAGGCAAACAGAGAGCCCCCTGTCTTGATCGGAAATGGAAATAATAATAATAATAATAATAATAATAATTAATAATAATAATAATTAATAATAATAATAATTAGAAACTCAAGAGAATTTGCTTTAATGAGGGCCTGCATCATGTGATGTGAACAATTTCCCACCCCACCCCTCATGGTTGTTGTTTTTCTTTTTTCTTTTGGTATGTTTTTTGTCCCACAGCACAGGTTTCCACTGAGGAGAACAGGTTGGGATGGGAGACCGGGGTGCGGGGAGAGAGAGAGAGAGAGAGAAAGACGTACGAATGCTAGATAGCTGGAAGGGTTGGCGAATCTACAGCGCTTATATAATATAGTACAGCGGACAGTTCCGTCTCCGGGGGTCTTGAGGAAGGAAGGCCGGCCGAGAAGCCCCCTTTCCGCCGCCACTGCCACCCTCACGGCCGCCCCGGCCTTCGCCCGGACCCCTCCCTCCCCGGCCCTCATCACTTTCGCCGGCCGATCTGCGCCATCAGTTGAGCATTGGCCTCTGCCTTGGCCCTCATGTTCTTTGCCTTGGCGATGCTAAAGAGGATGTTCATGATGTTGGTGGGGACGTCGAGCGAGAGGGTGACCTTCGAGCGCCGGTCGCCCTTCGCTGGCTCTCGGTACACCTTGCCTTTCCCTTGCGCCTGGGCAAGGTATCTGTAGCGGGTGACCGCCGGGAACGTCCTTTTGTCCTTGTCCTCCTCGGCTTCCTCTCCATCGTCCTCTGAGGAGAGGTCTTCTTCGGCCCCCCGTGGGTACTTGAAGCTCCTCTTAGCCTGGACGGAGTTCTCACCCGGGATACCTTTCCGAGCCTCAGAGAGGGCGGCGTTGACACAGCCGAAGATGGACTCGGCCTTGTACAACTTGAGCGAGAGGTTTGTCTGTGCAGCAAAGAGGATCAGGAAGAAGATCAGGAGCCTGGGGCGAGTCATCGTCCTGGAGACCCTGCGCCACAAGGAAGGGAGAAGAGGAACATCAGTTTGGGGGCAATGGATGGACCCAGTGCAACTCTGTTGAGGGCTGACGGCGAGAGGGCATGAATGGACGAATACAGACAAGGGGATTTCGACTGGATCCATGATCAGGAGGGATGGGTTGATCGGGCAGTTTTTGTTTCTCTCTGTTTTTCACCCTCTTCTTCATAAGATCGGCCTGCCCCATTTCCACACGGAAAGCCCCCATGAAAATGTGTATCCTATTGCACGAGCATTTCTCCTAATATGCAATGTTTTTGTATGCAAATTTGTTCAGTACATGCATTTTTTTTTTAAAGCGGTTTGTTCTAACACAAGCCCCCAACACCTTGAAGCAAAAATTCGGGATGAAATCTTTGCGGATGCCATCTTCCCGTTCTTATGGCATGGGCACGGCAGCCATTTTGGTAGCTGTGACCTCGTACTCATTTGCACGGTGGTTCCCTCCAAAAGTGCTTTCCCCGGGCGTGGCGCCCAAAAATGTACATTTTGGAGCATCACGTGAGATTGCGGCCCGGGAAAAGTGCTTTATTCGGGGGGGGGGGGAATTGTGCCACGAAATCAAGCAAGAGCACAGCAACCAAAATGGCCGCCATTCTCTCACGATAAAAAACAACAACAGGATGTCCAGTTTTCTTTCGAGACGCTTGTGGGATATGCATTTTTGTTTTCTCGCACCTCCAAATATACAGGACTGCAGCCAACTAAGAATAGGAACAGACCCACTGAAATTAATGCCCCAAGTTATTTTGTTTGTTTATTTATTACATTTATATGCCACCTTCAAGGTGGGATTCGTGGTTCTTGCCCTCCTCTTTTAATCCACACAACAGCCCTGTGAGGCAGGCCAGGTTGAGAGGCCGTGACTGGCCCAAGGTCACCACGTGAGTTTTATGCTGAGTAGAGATTTGAGCCTGGTCTCCCACTTCCTAATCCGACACTCTAACCACTGCACCTCACTGGCTCTGTCCTCACCATTAATTTAAATGGGTATACTCTGTGTAGATCTCGCATTGGAGATTGTTGGATGTACTTTCTCCTAGCACACTCCCATGCTTTGGCTGGGGAGCTGCAGAGCAAAATTAGAAGAAGAATGAATATAATATATATATATATATATATATATATATATATATATATATACATATTGGCTTGTATGTATGTTCGATATGTTCAGGATGTGCAAAATTGGTGGGTTCACATTAAAACGCCAACCGAACGGATCTCTTCCCCACTACTAACTGTCTGTTCATTTTACCGTATCGTCAAAATAGTCCTCTCAATACAAGATAACATTTTAAAAAACAAGTCTCTTTTCTTTCTTTTTAAAATCCCACAATTGCTCACATTTTGCATTCAACAATTTCCCCCCATTTAAGTGGATACATTATTCATTTTTCACATTACAGTCATACCTCGTGTTGCATTAGGTTCATGTTGCGTCTTTTCGGCTTGCGAACGCAGCAAACCTGGAAGTGTATACTTCTGGGTTTCGCTGTGCGCTTCGCGCATGCACAGAAGTGCTCTATCATGTTCTACGCTTGTGAAAAAGCACCGCTCTAGTTGCAGACCTTTTGGGGTGCGAACGGCACCCCGGAATGGATCGTGTCCGCAACTAGAGGTACCACTGTAGGGGTAAGTAGTTGGAACTTTTGATAACAGGAAACCTGAGAAGGAAGGAATGTTCTTAAGTGTTCCTGATATTTGGAAAGGTACAACTCAGGACCGCAATATCTCAAGGACCCCCTCTCCCCTTATGAACTGACTTAGACCCCGTGATCATCATGTGAGGCTCTTATTCATGTGCTTCATGAGAGATCTGGAGGATGGCAACATGAGAACGGGGCCTTTTAAGTGGCGGCTCCCTGTTTGTGGAATGCTCTCCCCAGCGAGGCTCATCTGTTGCCTTCATTATATATTTTACATCATCATGATATTATCATTATGTTATGCATTTTTGTGTTTTGTATTGTAAACTGCCCTGTGATTTTTTGGATGAAGGATGGTCTATTAAATAAGGAAGGAAGGAAGGAAGGTAAAGCTAAAGGGACCCCTGACCATTAGTTCCAGTCGCGGACGACTATGGGGTTGCGGCGCTCATATCACTTTACTGGCTAAGGGAGCCGACGTACAGCTTCCGGGTCATGTGGCCAGCATGACTAAGCCGCTTCTGGCGAACCAGAGCAGCGCATGGAAACGCTGTTTACCTTCCCGCGGAGCAGTACCTATTTATCTACTTGCACTTTGACGTGCTTTAGAACTGCTAGGTGGGCAGGAGCAGGACTGAGCAACGGGAGCTCACCCCGTCGCGGGGATTCGAACCACTGACCTTCTGATCAGCAAGCCCTAGGCTCTGTGGTTTAACCCACAGCGCCACCCGCATCCCCAAGGAAGGAAGGAAGTCATGGTTATTAGGCTCCACCTAGTGGCCATAATTGAGCACAGCAAGGTATATCAGTGAGCCATTCAGAAAACAGTAAATTTACTTTTGCTGGGAATAAGGGAGCTAGTAGAATCTGCTTCATGAGTCCTGATGTACGTGCAGAAAGTTCCCCTCAACTGTGGAAGAGCAGTCAAATGTATGAAGCCTGCCCCAACACATACTCCTCACCAGCGCTACTTATTTTCTAGAAAAAAGAGGTGCCAGAACTCACTATGAACTCACCCTCATTCTCTTATATGTAATGGTAATGGCACCCACCTGAGAGGTGCTGGAACTGAGTTCTGGTGAATTCCAGCTGGGAAAAGACAAAAACCCTCCTCCTCACTCATCACCCTCCTGCGATTTGAAATGGCCCAATTCCTGTAGAAGTTTTGAAACTTAGGAACACAGGAAGTTGATTTGGCTCCCAGTACATTTCTGAGCACAATTCAAAGTGTTGGTGCTGACCTTTAAAGCCCTAAACGGCCTCGGTCCAGTATACCTGAAGGAGCGTCTCCACCCCCATCGTTCTGCCCAGACACTGAGGTCCAGTGCTGAGGGCCTTCTGGCGGTTCCCTTGCTGCGAGAAGCCAAGTTACAGGGAACCAGGCAGAGGGCCTTCTCGGTAGTGGCACCCGCCCTGTGGAACGCCCTCCCACCAGATGTCAAAGAGAAAACAACTACCAGACTTTTAGAAGACATCTGAAGGCAGCCCTGTTTAGGGAAGCTTTTCATAGAATCATAGAGTTGGAAGAGACCACAAGGGCCATCCAGTCCAACCCCCTGACAAGCAGGAAACAATCTATGTTTAATAGATTGTTGCATTTTAATATTCTGTTGGAAGCCGCCCAGAGTGGCTGGGGAAGCCCAGCCAGATGGGCGGGGTATAAATAATAAGTTGTTGTTGTTGTTGTTGTTGTTGTTGTTGTTGTACTGAGTCAGACCCCTGGTGCATCGAGCTCAGTATTAGCTACACGTTGAAGCTTCAGGCATAAGAACATAAGGGATGTGACCAATGGCCCATGTAGTCCAGCATCCTGTTCTCGCACGGGCCAACCAGATGCCTGCGGGAAGCACACAAGGCAGTTTCGAGCACAAGAGCAACTCTCCTCCCTCCTGTGGTTTCCAGCAGCAGATATTCAGAAGCATGGCTGACCCCAAATGTGGAGGCAGAACCGAGCTGTCATGACTGGTAGCCATTTATAGCCTTAAATGTGTCGGGTGTATTGAGGATCCCAGCACAATGTGTCTGTGTATATGCTATAAAAGGCAGACATCTTATAACTGCCTTGTATGAAAGTCAGGCTATGGTATTTATTGTATTTAGTTGTATTTATTGGTTAGTATTTATTGTCTAACACTTCATTGCTTTCTACGAACAAGCGGCTTTGAAATGTGCTCACTTTCAACCGTTGGCCTCTATAAATTCTTTATCCACCCTTCCAGTAGAGATTTATTAATTGGTATGTATTTTATAATGTATGATCATGCTGCTACAGATGGTGTGCACTTAACCCCCCTCCCCCGCCAAACATCTGGAAATATTACTGCCATACAGTGGTGGCTGCTTATGCGATTGCCGCCGTGCGATTGCGTTGGAAAGTTTATGTTATTTTTTGTGAATTGCCATATTTCAATCGATAGTTTGATTCGTGTGGACTTTAAATGTTCATACAAATAAAGCCGTGTTGTTTGCTGGATTGCTTTGCAAACGATTTAGTATTTGATTAAAAACATAGGAATTTGACAGATCGTTGCTCCATCTAGCTTGGCATTGCAGCAGGTGTCCAAGATTTCGGGCAGGGGAAATTCCCAGTCTTACCAAGCAATGCTAGGGATTGAATTCGGCACCTCATGGCATTCAAAGCAGCTTCTCTGCCACTGAGTTCCAGCCCCTTCCCAAAGGAAAACAGCCAGGCAAATAAGTTATTGACCCATCAAGGTTTCTAATGCGACATCAGCTTCCTTAATCATCCTGCTTTCCAAACTTCTCCCTCGACAGAACATCCTGAGCACCCTCAAAGCTTTTAAATTCTTGCCAGCTCTCTGCTCATCCTAAAATATCCTCTCCTCACTACTGCCTCCCTTCTTTTTGGAATTCCTCATTTGAAAGAAAGCATAGAACCTCCCACTGCTTGTTTGGCTATTTCTTCCCACCACACACAATAAAATTTGGGCACAGCCATTGGTTCTGCAAAAGACCGAATCACAGAAGCTTAAGGACAATAAATCCCAACTTCTAGTCGGTCAGGCTGGAGAAAGAAGGAGAAGGAGGTTTGGATTTGATATCCCGCTTTATCACTACCCGAAGGAGTCTCAAAGCGGCTAACATTCTCCTTTCCCTTCCTCCCCCACAACAAACACTCTGTGAGGTGTCCCACCCAGCAGCTGCATGTGTAGGAGCGGAGACGCGAACCCGGTTCACCAGATTATGAGTCTACCACTCTTAACCACTACACCACACTGGTTTCTGAAAGAGTGGAAGCTTCTGAAAGACAGAAGCTTCTGAAAGAGTGAAGGCAATACTGCATGGTTTGAGCACATTTGTTTTCTTTTGGCCTGCTGGGTAATGAAAAGCGGAGAACACAAAATAAGCCTGAGAACTGAGGACCCTCCTCCTTCCCACTGCCCCACGATAGATAGGTTTACTTTTACTCCACTGGAGAAAGAGAAAAGAAATTCTACAGGGACACCTGCTAGATTGGAGCAAAGGTCTACCTTGTCATAGGAAGTATACCGAGCCAGACCAATTATGCATCTAGCTCAGTATTGACTGCACTGACTGCCAGTGGCTCTCCAGGGTTTCAGACCAGGGATATTCCCAGCCCCACCTGGAGATGCTGGGGGTTGAACTTGGGACCTCGTGCATGCAGGGCAGACGCTCTGCCTTTGAGCTACAGCCTACAGCCCTTCCTGTTGGAAACAGATTCGGCAAAGTGCATCTTCACAGTAGCCAGGTACTCTACTGGGAATCCTCCAGGCATGGCTTGGGAGGCTATCGCCATCTCCAACCACTGCCCTCCTCTGCCTAGCAACTGGTCCTTGCAAGAACACGTTCACGGAAAATCATTTTAGCCTCCGTGCCTAATGCCAACTGATAGATCTATCCATAGTCCATTAGAAGCCGTCAGAGCTGGTGGCTCTAGCCAAAGTGGCCGTGAAGCCCACAAGCTGGCGATGCTTTTGCAGCAGAGATTGAGGAGTCTGTGACTCTTGAGATGCTTCTAGGATACTGTTCCATTCACCCCTATTGGCTGTGCTGGTTGGTGCTGATGAGAGTTGGATCTGGAAGACGAGAAGTTCTCCATCCCTGCACTGCAGTGAAAAGGAGGTCCTTTCCTTGGGTCTGCCCTGATTCAAACACCGGTCCATTTCGTTTCATTGGGTGGTCCTTGAGTTCTAGTGCTGCAGCCAAAGAAGGAAAACTTACCCCTCTCTCTGACCCTCTCTCCGCTTTCTCTGAACTACTATATCTTTTTTTTTAAAAAAAATTAAAAACTACAAAACCTCTAGCACAACCTTCACCACACTGGTGCTCTCCAGATACCTTGGACTACAACTCCCATGAGTCCCAGACATTTGCACGTGGGCTAATGGGAGTTGTAGTCCAAAGCATCGGGACAGTGTCACACTGGGGGAGACTTCTCCTCCTTAGTCCCTTCCACCCCCCCATTTAAATGAATGAAGAAACTCAAATTCTTGGAATACTTGTGCAAAACTGGTCAAACAGGTTGTGCAGAGTTCGGACTGGAGGCAAACTCCTTTGCCTGGTCTGAGAATTCAAGGTGGCACCGTAACAGCATTGCCTATCCTACTATTGTCTCTCTCTTCACCAGTTTAGCCAAACCCTGCAAAGACTGGTTAGATTGGGGGTGACAGTCAGCTGGACCAAATGCACTCTGAGAAACGATGCCTGATTGCCACATACAGTACAACCTTCAGCTGCCTTGTAAAAGAAATGCAACGGAAACCTGGAAAATCTGTTTGAGAAGAGACGGCAGTGGGGTGAGAGTACACACCATGGACAGCGATTGGCGGGGTGCGAAGGGACTTGTTCATTTCCTATACTAAAAGCATTGCAGGTGTGTTGAAGGGTAGAGAACCCACAGTCTCCCTAGACAGCTTCTTGTTCCATTCATTACTGAATCACTTGGAGCACAGACCTTGACAGGAACCATGGAACCATAGAATTGTAGAGTTGGAAGGGACCCCAAGGGTCATCCAGTCCAACCCCTGCAAGGCAGGAATCTCAGCATGTGGTTCCCATCCAGTTTGAAACCACAACGGACCCTGCTTAGCTTTGCAAATGTGCTCGCAGTTTTAACAACCAGCTGTGGGCTCCTGCAGCACCCATTCATTTCAATGGGGGCAAGGGCATTTCCCATCGAACTGTCTTAACTTCTCCTGTATCTAATTTTTAACCCTAAATCCACCTGGTTCACAATTTTCTCCTGTTGCCACTTGCCTTATCCTCAGCAGACAGCAATTGTTCCCCCCTCCAACTGCCCCTTTTAAATATTAACCCCCAAACCTTTCTTTCATCTTTCTTTCATCCTAGATCCTTTCTTATAACTTGCTTCTTGGAACAGTGATCTTTTAAACTTTTTTGGTTTGTTTGTTCTTGCCAGTGTCCACTTCAGAAGGGAGTATAATGATTTTTTATTGCACAAATCAAAGTCCATCCTGTAGGTGACCGATGTCGAAACTACACTTCAGCTCCAGAGATGCTGCTTTGACTTCTCTGAATACTCTTAAATTAGTCTCCAGTATTAAAAACCACGCTTTCTCTCCCCCCACCCTTTCCTTTTTTTACTTGCCTGGAAACTCTGCTACCTGCAAGGCACACTGGGGTATTAAATCTTTTTCCTTCCCTTTTTTTTGCAAGCAAAGTCTGCCCGTGCTTCCCCCCCGTAAAAGAAGCAGGCTAACAAAATCCACTTACCTGCGATTCTGCTCTGTAGATAGGAGAGTATGAGCCCTCTCAGTCAGTGCTGCAAGGAAACATCAGACACATTGAACCTGAACTTCACTTCTCCTCCTTGGCTATGATTGTTGTTAAAGAGCTGGCAATATGGGGGTGTGTGTTTCCCCCCCTCTTTTATTCTCTCTGTGGAAACACCTCCTCTTCTCTCCTCCCCACTTCACTTCTTCTCTCCAGTATATATGGAGGAAAAAAAATAAAGAGAGAGGAAATGATCACGGGGTTTAAAGCGTAAATCCAAAGAGGTAGGGATCTTATTAGGACATGATTTCATCTGAATGAAATCAGAAGAGCTGACAACGTCACAGAACGGGCGCCCTCCCCGTTCCTGGTTTTTTTGGGGTGTGTGTGTGGGGAAGGGTTGTTGCAACACCTTACATCAATGGCCTTCAAACAGAAGCTACCTTTAGCCCCAACCTAAAAATAGGGCCCTGGCTCAGTTCTTCCCTTCCTCCCTTTGCCCACCTGAGAAAATGATATTGCAACAGCTCAAACAGGTGCATCTGGAATGGTCAAGGTGTCAAAAGTGCCTTCCCTTCTGGAGGAAGGTGAAAGTTTTTGGTAGGTGGGTGGTTGTTTAGATCAAGGTGGGGGAAGCTGTCGCGAAGCCACAAAGGGCACGGAGAGGTTGCAGAGAGGGGTTTTTGTTCTCCTTCTCTCGTAATACAGAAAGAGGAGGACCACCCATTGAGATGGATTGGCTGCAGGTTCGGGTGGAGACTGTAAGGGGAGCAGAGATCAGGAAGAAATTGATTCTGTTTGAATCTGGATGAGAAACTGTCCCATTGACACTGATGCAACGTGTGTTTGTGTGTATAAAATATAGAGAAGGGTGAACATGTCAGTTTCAGTTCCTGTCAATTTCTCATTTTCCCAATCCAGTTCTCCACATTTCTACATTACTTTGCGATTTTTAAAGTCTCATGGAAATTCACCTGCATTTTAGTGCTTATTTCTCCTCATAGTCACCTCTTTTCATGCAATCTTTTTTCTAATGTGCACAATTTTTTTTGCAAAGCAAAATATCCTCTTCTTCTTCTTCTTCTTCTTCTTCTTCTTCTTCTTCTTCTTCTTCTTCTTCTATCCCTCATAGCCGAATAAGATTGTCTTCCATAAACACGGTTTTAACAATGAGTCCGTAAGTGACTGTGGAGGCCAATTCTGGATCCACACGTCCTTCCACAGTGGGGACATAGGTTTCTGGGCGGGAGTTGATCAAGTTGAGGGTTTGCCAAGCGTGCCTTCCTCTTAGCACATTTCTCCCTTGCATCCTGAGTTCGAGTGTCTTCAAAGCCCGTGACACCTTTCTCCAATTGCGTGGCAATGTCCCTCCCTGCCCGAAGGAAATAATGACACTTGAGACGTGATATAGGATTAATGGGCATAAAGGCCACAACTGTATTGGTTACGGATGTTGAGTGGTATTGGCTTAGGCATTGGACCCTAACCACTATATCCGACCCCAACCCGTGTGTTGGAAGTCCGGGAAGGGTTAACCACCAGGGGGAGCCCCAGTGATGCGTATCCAGTGGAACTCCCCCTGTGATCACCGTTAGGGGCGTGCCTTAGGCCCTAACCTCCCTAGGCTTCGGACAGGGCCACGCCCCCGGAAACCTTTAACGGAATACCCTTCAAATGAGGGGCAGGTGATGGCGCTACCTCCCCTTCTCACCTCTATTGATGTTTTCCAATGCCTAACCGCCAATCGAGCCTAAAGGGCTCGCCGCCAGTACCCTCACACCCGCAAACCATAGTTAATGCCCCTAATTATGTCTGCCAACCAAATATTGTTCCCTGCATTTGATAGATGCACGCCATCATCGCGGTAAAGGGACGCCTCGCAGCGTTTTATGTCGGGGTGCCGGATAACCTGGCCCTTCAGCGTTATCACTCTACGCGCAACCGCACTGTCCAATAGTCTCCTAGCTTTGTTCAGAGCGATGGGGCAATGCCCATCGCGCCAATGTCGTCTCTGAAGCAGTGATGACCATAGCAGCGTAAGGTTTGGGGAAAAGGCAGGCAGTTCGTCAAAGTCCCCAAACATTGTCCATTTTAAATCAACAGATTTTCGACAGGCTAGATCCTTTTCCCCCGAGCTGAAGGGGCCGGGTCAAAAAGAGGGAAGGATTCCCGCCGCCTCCTGCTTAAAGGGAAGCAGGACACGCCCCCTAGCCAACCTGATTGGTCGGCCTTCGGGCGATGCGGCGGGAATGCAGTCAATCACACAGGGGCTGAACTCTCAGCCCCTGTACGCGTGATCGGGTCGTGACGCCCGCAACACTGCCTCCTGCGCATACGCAAAGAAGTGGCTTTGGAGCACTCGCAGGCAAGTGTTTCCCAGTTTTTAGTGTATATACAACATTTTAAAAGATTTGCCTTGAGACAATCTTTAAACCCTAATATATTGTCCCCTAATATATTGTCCTCACTAATTTATACATTTGTAACGCCCAGTATGCCACAGCATATACATTTTTTTCAGGTAGGTTGCTTGGCTGGAGAACCGCATTTGGGTTTGTGTAGTTTAAATGCAAGTGCTTAAAGAAATGGGAGTGCCTGATCACCTCATCCGTCTCCTGAGAAATCTCTATGTGGGACAAGAAGCTACAGTTAGAACTGGATATGGAACAACTGATTGGTTCAAAATTGGGAAAGGAGTACGACAAGGCTGTATATTGTCTCCCTGCTTATTTAACTTATATGCAGAATTCATCATGCGAAAGGCTGGACTGGATGAATCCCAAACCGGAATTAAGATTGCCGGAAAAAATATCAACAACCTCAGATATGCTGATGATACAACCTTGATGGCAGAAAGTGAGGAGGAATTAAAGAACCTTTTAATGAGGGTGAAAGAGGAGAGTGCAAAATATGGTCTGAAGCTCAACATCAAAAAAACTAAGATCATGGCCACTGGTCCCATCACCTCCTGGCAAATAGAAGGGGAAGAAATGGAGGCAGTGAGAGATTTCACTTTCTTGGGTTCCATGATCACTGCAGATGGTGACAGCAGTCACGAAATTAGAAGACGCCTGCTTCTTGGGAGAAAAGCAATGACAAACCTAGACAGCATCTTAAAAAGCAGAGACATCACCTTGCCGACAAAGGTCCGTATAGTTAAAGCTATGGTTTTCCCAGTAGTAATGTACAGAAGTGAGAGCTGGACCATAAAGAAGGCTGATCGCCGAAGAATTGATGCTTTTGAATTATGGTGCTGGAGGAGACTCTTGAGAGTCCCATGGACTGCAAGAAGATCAAACCTATCCATTCTGAAGGAAATCAGCCCTGAGTGCTCACTGGAAGGACAGATCCTGAAGCTGAGGCTCCAAGTACTTTGGCCACCTCATGAGAAGAGAAGACTCCCTGGAAAAGACCCTGATGTTGGGAAAGATGGAGGGCACAAGGAGAAGGGGACGACAGAGGATGAGATGGTTGGACAGTGTTCTCGAAGCTACTAACATGAGTTTGACCAAACTGCGAGAGGCAGTGAAGGATAGGCGTGCCTGGCATGCTCTGGTCCATGGAGTCACGAAGAGTCGGACACGACTGAACGACTGAACAACAACAAGTTTAAATGCAAACTGCATCCAGTTACTCCCCTGTCCCTAGTCTGTACTGCCGCTGAGAGCACAGCCTGCAAGAGTCTCAATGCTTTTCCATGCTGGAGAGCCATATTATTGCTGTGATGTAAGAGCTACCCCTCAACGAGGCTCCCATCCTGAGGAATGCTGTGCAAAGATGCTATCTACATGCAAGACATGAAGGCTTCAGTCCAGAGATGATTTTGTCAGTGACATCAGAACGAGAGGATACAGTCCATTAAGGGAAAGAAAAGATTCAGAAACCCATCGTATCTATTTTATCACTCCCAATCAGCTTCAAGTGCAAATGAGAAAAGCTCTAGCCAGTATTTGTGAAGTGTTACTTTCTGCTTCCCTTTGAACCACATATGCCAGGGGTTGGCAAACTACGGTCTGCAGGCCAGATCCGGCCCAGTTGCCCTCTGGATCCGGCCCATGAACGGTTCTTCAATCGCTGCTTGGATCGACGCAGTTGCCATTTTTTCCCCAAGTGCCATTTTTTGGCGATTCCCCCCCACCGGACTAGATCTCCCAGCATGCTCCAAGGTTGCTCAGACTTCCGTGACGCTGGCCAATCTAAAGCCTTAGCAACCTCAGGCCTTCCCTCCATTGGCCAGTTTGATGCGGGCCAGCGGCCAATGGCGACCCTTCCCAAGACTCGCTGCTCCAATCGGGGCAAGGTGCAGGGCAGGGTGCCTTGTTGACATCTAGCTCTGAGAAGGGAGGAGGAGAAGTGAAGGGGTGGGAAGAGGCGGGAGCAGAGAGCCTGCGAGGAGGGAGGGGGAGGAGGAGGAGGAGGAGGAGGAGGAGGAGGAGGAGGAGGAGGAGGAGAAGAAGAAGAAGAAGAAGAAGAGGAGGAGGAGGAGGACTCTTCTGTGCTGCTTGACGGCGGCACATTAGCAGCATGGTCATGGACACCCTGGGGTGGGGTAGGGGCCCTTCCTGGCAGGGTGGCTGCGGCCCCTCCACGCAAGCCGAGACCCAGAACCTATGGGGCGCCCAGTCCCCTGCCCAGCCCAGCCCAGCCCAGCCTGCTCCATCAGAACGTGGTGACTAGAGGTATCTCAGCTACTTTGTCTCCGAGGGAAGGAGGGAAGGAAGGAAGGAAGGAAGGAAGGCAGGCACTCGTGGTCCAGCCCGCCACAAGTTCTGAGGGACAGTGACCCCCCACCCCGCAGAAAAAGCTTGCTGACCCGACATATGCGATGCTGTCTTGTCGCCCCCGGAGGTGCAATCCATCTGGTCCCCGGGCCTTAGGTTGCATACCCTGGTCCAGATCAAGTGAAGTAATAATCTAGGTACCGCCAACCTTCAGTCCTCCAGATGTTTTGGACCACAATTCCCACAATCCCTGACCACTGTTCCTGTTAGCTAGGGATCATGTGAGTTGTAGGCCAAAACATTTGGAGGGCCGCAGGTTGGGGATGCCTGTAATAGTCCCACCCTATTCTGCCTCGGTCAGACCACACCTGGAATATTGTGTCCAATTCTGGGCACCACAATTTAGGAAGGGTGTTGAGATACTGGGACATGTGCAGAGGAGGGCAACCAAGATGATGAAGGGTTTGGAAACCAAGCCGTATGAGGAACGGTT
This sequence comes from Lacerta viridis, assembly GCA_900245905.1. Taxonomy (NCBI): domain Eukaryota; kingdom Metazoa; phylum Chordata; class Lepidosauria; order Squamata; family Lacertidae; genus Lacerta; species Lacerta viridis. The sequence goes on along the minus strand of OFHU01004474.1, from coordinate 188,038 downwards.
GAAGGAGCTGAGCATGTTTAGTCTGGAAAAGAGGAGACTGAGAGGAGATATGAGAGCCACCCTCAATTATCTAAAAATGGGCTGTCCTATGGAAGACGGAGCAAGCTTGTTTTGTCTTGCTCCGAAGGGCAGGACCCAACAAATGGATTCAAGTTACAAGAAAGGAGATTTCAACTAAAGATCAGGAAAAAAACTTTCTGTCAGTAAGAGCTGGTGAACAGACTCCCTTGGGAAGTGGTAGACTCTCCTTCGTTGGCGGTTTTTAAGCAGAGGTTGGATGGCCATCTGTCATGGATGCTTTGGTTGAGATTCCTGCATTGGACTCCAATCAAGGTCAACATCTTCAGGATTCAATGGCCTGAATAAGTTGTTATGTCTTCACCTGTTGCCTTAATACAGCAATGTGGAGGATTGTCATATCTCATATGGGAGAGACTTCCATAAATGGGGTGCTGCCACCGAGAGTGCCCTGTCCTTGCGTCACTGCCTTGCTTCCCACGCTGACTGTTGAAAGCATGAGCAGGGACCCTCCGGCAGAGACGCGCACCACTTCGCCGCCTGCCTTTTGAAAACGCACAGAAACAACCCTTTTGCGAAACGCTGCTTGTTTTAACAGCGTCTGCCTCCAAACCCTACACTCATGCAGTTACTCAAACGTTGCTCATCATCGAGCCGGTTCTGAACACACACACACACACATTTGCGGTGGATGGAATTGCAAAAAGGGGGGGGGGATCCTTTGGGAATGCTCATCGACAGTGACATCTTTTCTCTCTATGCATCATAAGGAAAGCAACTCTATACGGAGAGGAGGGTTGCTGTTGTTGTAATCATTTTCTTAGGAGCAGCTTTTACCCTTTCCTGCCTAGCTTACATTTGTCTGGCACGTGGGCCATGTAGCCTGGTCCATTAGGGTGAAGGAACACAGCCCCTCTACTCTCTGCTTGGCTCAGCCATCCCCGACCTTGTTGCAGGCATCTGTCGGTTCCGAGGGGCAATGGAGTGCGCCTCCAGGGGTGAAGTCAAACGGCTGCGTTATCAACATCCAAGTGGCTTCCCTGGGGCGCATGCCTGGGCAGTGTGACTGGAGGCCCTGGACTGCTCCATCACAGAGCTATTGCACTTCCCTCAGGGCTGATAATGAGACTTGTAGCTACAGTGGTACCTCGGGCTAAGAACTTAATTCATTCTGGAGGTCCGTTCTTAACCTGAAACTAAAGGGGCCTCCTGCTGCCGCACGATTTCTGTTCTCACCCTGAAGCAAAGTTCTTAACCCAAGCTTACTTTTTCTGGGTTAGCAGGGTCTGTAGCCTGAAGCGTCTGTAACGCGAGGTACCACTGTGCTTAAAATTAAAAAGGGCAGCGTAAGCACACTAGAAAAAAATGAAGCATGAAGAACACCACTTACGGTTTTCCCCTGCATAGACCGTGGGCTAGAGAATGACTTTCACCAGTCGCTTCTGACACATATATAACGAGAGAAAGTTCCGCAGCCTCCAAGTTGCAGTTGCAAGGGCCTGTATTCCTGATACAGTCACTCAGAAAAGGATAGTGCATCTGTTTCTGGATACACACACACACAAAGAAACACGCACACGTCAGTTGTACAGTGTATTTTTTTTTTAAGCCAATATGATTTCCAGCTAGGCTTTTCCAAGCAGCGAATGTGTCAGGACAGGAGATGAAAACAACCTTTCATAACGCTTCATTTTCAAACAACGGCACCTGCGATATTAAGGGGCCATTACCAGAAAATTACTTCTGAGGCGCAAGTGCCCATCTCCAAAGCAAGGGGCAGCTGGAGTCATTTTGCCCACACATTCTGTTATTCTTCCTGTGAGCATCAGAGGCTGGTGCGGAAACAGGTGGTTGCTTACCTTCAGGCCCAACATATTCATGCACTGCGGGCGGGCGGGGGTTGGGCTAGATGACCCTTGGTGTCCCTTCCAACCCCACAATTCTATGATTGACTTTCTTAAGGGGTTTCCTTCCCTTATAATGCTTCCCGCATAACATATAGACCAGCCTGTGCATTAAGATCTGTGTAGGGGTTGAGGGGATTGGGAGCCCCCCCCCCTGAAATTTGTTACACGGGGACCCAAAGCAGGGCCTCCTTGATAGTGGCTCCATGACATTGGAACTCGCACCCTTTTGAGATATGGCCAGCATTGGCTCCTGTGTGTTTTTGAGGCCACCTGAAGACACACATTTTCACTGATGTATTTGCTACATATTAGTGCCTGAGCTGTTTGTTTCTTCTTGGGCTGTTTTCCTGGCTGTTAGGGTGAACTTGCTGCTGTTGTTGTTGTTGCTATTATTATTAAAATTAACGAGAACATTATTAATGTCAGGCACCAAGCCCATTGTCAGACCAACTCTGCATTACAAAGATGGCTGCAAACATGACATGTAGGCTTGCAACAACCGCATGGGAATCCCTTGCAGACAATCGCAGTGCCTGGAGTCAAATTCAGGTTGTGTATCCGCAGCTGTGACCAGAGGAGGAATGACTGCTGGGAGGAGCGCAGAGAGAAGAAATGCCCTGGTGCATCTGCAGCAGCACAACCGGACGCCTTCCTCTGCCCCAGCTGCAACAGAACATGTCTCTCCTGTATCGGTTTCTACTGCCACAACAGGTGCTGTAACTCTCCAATGGTTTGGCTTCATCCCCAAAGGCACACTTCCTCCACCGTCTCTCGAGATAGATGGGCACCAACCAAAACATTGGTCTTGTCGAATAATGGAGTTTGTAAGTTTTCTAAATACCTAATCTGAAAGGGGGCAGGGGGGTGGAGATGTTCGCGATTGCAAGCCCACACACGAACACACCACATTTCGTGATGTCTCTGAGTGCACCGAGGTCCACCCTTTTTTTGCAACAGGAGCCTAATTAAGTTCCGCGGAGCAGGTTCAAAAAGTCGCTTCGTAATATTTCTCCTCCCCTCCTTGTCCCTAATGAATTTGGAACGGGCAGCTAATCAGGTGGTAATGAGAGTGGAAGAGGGTTAAGACTGCCTGCGCCCACGCAGGCACGCACACACAAACTCAACATTTCAGGAATAAAACTCAGGACACTCTTGCTTCTTAGCACCAAGGACAGGTGCCAGGCTGGCTTCGTGTCAAGCTCAGGGGCAGGGTGGCTGCTTTGCACGAAGGACATCGGAGATTCAATCGAGGGCATCCTCAGTTAAGGGGTGACAGGAAGGACCGTTATTTGCTTGAGATTTTGGAGAGAGTCAAAATAGTACATCATACAGTGGTACCTCTGGTTGCGAACACGATCCGTTCCGGGGTGCCGTTCGCACCCTGAAAAGTCCGCAACCAGAGTGGCGCATCTGCGCATGCGCGAAAGGCAATAGAGCACTTCTGCACATGCGTGTTTGGCGAAACCCAGAAGTAAAAACTTCCGGGGTTGCCGCGTTCTTAACCTGAAGAAGCGCAACATGAAGCATTCGTAAGAAGAGGTATGACTGCACTGGGTTTATTCTGTTCTGTTCTGTTCATTCAGCCATGTTCATTCAGCCTCCTATAAATGGCAGGAAGGGAGAGTTGCTTTTGTGCTCGGATCCTGCTTGCGGGTCCCCCACAGGCATCTGGTTGGCCATTGTGAGAACAGGATGCTGGCCTAGATGGGCCACTGGCCTGATCCAGGGGGCTCTTCTTGTGGCTTATTCTGATTGATTAGGGGAAAGCCTTCCTCCAAGAAAATATCGGGAGAGCGGCTGCGGTCGCCTTCTGCCCCATAGCTGATTTCTCCTGGGTTCCAGGATGGAGTGAGACTAAGATCAAGCAGGTTGGCCTAGTGACTTTTGGACTGTAGGCTGCATTGTGGAAAAAAAGTGGCAAATTAATCATCCAGTTTGCCAGGTTCCTTTTGATCAAGGGGCTGGAGCGACTCCACTGCAATGAAATGTTACATCATTTCGTGTAGAGAACAGCCTGCAGGATCAGGCCAAAGGCCCACCTACCTCTAGTTCTCATGGAGGGCAGATCCATGCCGTACAGTTAACGCCACACTGTGTTTTGTTAAAGGTGCTGGGAAGATAAACTACAGTTCCCAGGTTACTTTGGGGGGAAGTGCTGTGCTTTAACTGTATGGCTTGGATCCGCCCCCCCCCACGAGAACGGTTTCAAATGTGCGTTGAAGGTTCTTTAAATGCAGGGTGTGTGGATGTGCCCGGAGTTTGCTTCGGAAAGTGAGGATTCAATAGCTTTGCGTTAAAAATGAGAGGCGAACTGAATTTTCGGCGCAACTGTAAGGGCAGCAAATGGCCACTTCCATTTCAGGAGTGCATGTGTAGTTCAAAATGTGAAAGGGGGAGGAAGGAAGGAAGGAAGGAAGGAAGGAAGGAAGGAAGGAGAGAGAGAGAGAGGGACTGGACTTGTCCAAGCATCTCATGGCAGCGGATATTTCTTCGTCACCCTGACAAGTGAAAACGAATTGCTTGTCTCCGAGTCTCGGACAGCCTGGCCTGGTAATTTGATAATGAGAGAGTCGGCATAGTGGCAGGCAAGGCTGAGAGGTGACGGTTTCTTCACCGTGATGAGAGGGTCAGGGATGTTAGAGCAGCTCGTAGAATCATAGAATCCTAGAGTTGGAAGAGACCACAAGGGCCATCCAGTCCAACCCCCTGCCAAGCAGGAAACACCATCAAAGCATTCCTGACAGATGGCTGTCAAGCCTCTGCTTAAAGACCTCCAAAGAAGGAGACTCCACCACACTCCTTGGCAGCAAATTCCACTGCCGAACAGCTCTCACTGTCAGGAAGTTCTTCCTAATGTTTAGGTGGAATCTTCTTTCTTGTAGTTTGAATCCATTGCCCCGTGTCCGCTTCTCTGGAGCAGCAGAAAACAACCTTTCACCCTCCTCTATATGACATCCTTTATATATTTGAACATGGCTATCATATCACCCCTTAACCTTCTCTTCTCCAGGCTAAACATACCCAGCTCCCTAAGCCGTTCCTCATAAGGCATCGTTTCCAGGCCTTTGACCATTTTGGTTGCCCTCTTCTGGACACGTTCCAGCTTGTCAGTATCCTTCTTGAACTGTGGTGCCCAGAACTGGACACAGTATTCCAGGTGAGGTCTGACCAGAGCGGAATACAGTGGTACTATTACTTCCCTTGATCTAGATGCTATACTCCTATTGATGCAGCCCAGAATTGCATTGGCTTTTTTAGCTGCTGCATCACACTGTTGACTCATGTCAAGTTTGTGGTCTACCAAGACTCCTAGATCACATGTACTACCAAGACTCCTAGATCACATGTACTCCTAGATCACATGTACTCCTAGATCACATGGAAGGAAATTAAAACCAAAATGGAAGTATGGAATAAGCTACACCTTTCTTTCTGGGGTAGGATTTCGGTCGTTAAAATGAATGTCCTACCCAGGATGATATTTCTATTTCAAGCAATACCTATTCTGGGGGGAATGAAGTGCTTCAAAGAGTGGAAAAAAGATCTTTCCAAATTTATCTGGAGTGGAAAAAGACCAAGGATCAAATATGAGTTGTTAACGGACAGGAAAGAAAGGGGAGGATTTGCCATGCCGAATTTAGAGCTTTACCATGCGGCAGCAGGAATAAACTGGTTAAGAGATTGGATGTTGTTAAAGGATACTGAACTGCTAGACCTGGAAGGTGTAGACAACAGGTATGGTTGGCATTCATATTTATTTTATGAAAAGGTGAAGGTTCACAAGGGGTTCCTTAACCATTTAATTAGAAAATCGTTGTATTTAATTTGGACAAAATTTAAAAATGTAATAGAACCCAAAATACCATTGTGGACATCCCCAATAGATGTAATAACAATTAAAAAGATAAATATGGAAGGAGGAAGAGCCACATACCAAATGTTGTTAGAAGAAAAACAGAATGAACTACACCTGAAAAAATACGAAGAAATTAAGCAACACCTTACTGATTGGCTGCAATATTTTCAAATTTATCAAAGATTGGTGATAGACAAAAAAATTGGCTTAGCAAAAGAAAAATCCAAATTCGAAAAAGAAGTCCTCCAAAGCAAAGGGAAATTTATTTCATGTATTTATAATATACTTTTGGAATGGGAACTCAAAGGGGAGGAAGTAAAATCAGTCATGGTGAGATGGGCCCAGGACTTAGGTTACAATATAATGATGGAACAATGGGAGAGATTGTGGCAGAAGGATATTAAATTCACTGCCTGTTATAACCTTCGAGAAAATACATTAAAAATGATGTATAGATGGCACCAGACACCAGAAAAATTAGCCAAAATGTACAGAAATAGATCCCCTTTGTGCTGGAGGTGCAATAAAGAAATCGGGTCGTACAAACATATGTGGTGGACCTGTCCGGTTATATGTGATTTTTGGAACGCTGTATATGAAGAACACAAAAAACTCTTAAAGTATACATTTAAAAAAAGACCAGAAATGTTCCTGTTAAGCATTTTGCCAGAAGAAATCCAAAAATCAGAAAGAGTAATTTGCTTATATGGTGTAACAGCTGCAAGAATGTTAGTGGCCAGAAATTGGAAAAATCCTGTAGCACCAACTATAATGGGCTGGCAAAATTTAATGGTAGAGTATCTGTACTTAGCAAAAACAACAAGCAAAGTTAGGAATCAGATGTCCCAAGAAGTATGGAGGGAGTGGAGGATATTTAAAGAATATTTAAAGAACAATGATTTAAGTGGAATCCTAATGGCAGACGCAGACTGAACCTTTAAAGTAATTATATAGAGACTTAAGGATGGAAAATTATGATTTGTAAACGAATTGTATAACTGTACGCATTATAAGTATAATAGTTTAAGATGCTATGAGGATAATTGGAGGTACAAGTACTTGTTTGTAAATAAGAAAAGGATAGCAGTATATTTATGTTTATGTTTGTGTTTATTTGTTGTGTCTGTGTCTGTGTGTATGTGTATAAGTGTATTTGTATTCGTATGTGTTTTTTTTTTAAATAATAAAGAAAGATTTAAAAAAAAAAAAAAAAAAAAAGATCACATGTACTGCTCTCAAATCGTGTCTCCATCTGCATTGGCACGCCAACCTCCTCATTGACGGATCAAAGCAGACTTGGGAGTTAGAGTGGACATCTTTCCCATGACCCTGAAAACGTCCTTTCCTGCCTCACGTTGCCTTTAATTTAGGTGTGTCTGTAGAAGGAGGTGGTTTGCGTCTTCTTAGTGGATTGTTCTAGGACACATCCACATGATACATTTAAATCGTTATGATGCCAGGCTCCCCCTCAACAGTCCCAACATGAGCAGGACATCCCAGAAATACAGAAAAGCCACCCCAGCTTCTGATTGGATCCCGGAATAGTGTGTGTGTGTTTTTCCTTTTGAGGTTCTACCGAAGAATGAAATAAAACAGAACCAAGGTTAAAGGGTTTTCCTCAGGAGGATGGAGGGCATGCGAACTGTGCCCCTTGGTGTAGTGGGGGGGGCACTCACTCTTCTTCCAATAGGAAATGCCTTGGGGGGGCAACAAAAAAATGAGTGTCAGGGTGCTACCCTCACCTCAGGGCAAAGGGTTGCCAGGGCTTTCTCACTTCGCGAGCCCCCTCCCCACCTGCTCAGCAATTCGTCTTCCTCCAGTGAGGAAGGCAGTGATCCCTCTAGTGGGGAGGGAGAGACGGGAAGGGGAAGTAGGAGTCAGGGCTCTGACAGGGAAGGAGAGCCCTCGCATCAAGCAGGGACTGGAGGTGAGGCGCCTCTTCCGTCTCCCCACTTGCGCAGGGGGGGAGGACGCAGAGGGGGTAGGCGCGGGTTCCGCATCCTGCGGCTTTTATGCTGGGCAAAGAACCGGAAAGAGTCATTCCCAGACTCCGCCGAAGGATGAGCTAGGCATATTTCTTGGTGCTGCACTGTACTTTCTTAAACACATAAGTATGTTAATGGTATTTCTTGTACACATATGTGAATCGTACTTTAAGGTGTTTTTTAACAGGGCCTTCAGCTGTGCACTGGAAAAATGCAGATTGTCTATTGTAATAGATAACTCAGGACCTTGCAAGGCTGGGAAAGCATAGTTTTCCTTGTCCTTGAATACAAGGAGTCCTCATTACTTTAATGTATTTTAATATTTGTTGAAAGCTGCCCAGAGTGGCTAGGGAGACCCAGCCAGATGGGCGGGGTACAATTATAATTATTATTATTATTATTATTATTATTATTATTACATATCTGCACAATACAGAAACTTAGTTTTAAAGACCTCGGCGTCAGGCTGGTTACTCGTGAGCAATCACTGAAAACCCTTACAATGGGGTGTGTGTGTCGAGGAGGGTCACTTCTGGGGGAGTGAGGAATGCCCCTATTTTCATCTGAGGAATGTTGGAGGGTATGTCACTCACTGCAATGCAAGGGGTTGGACTAGTTATTATTCTTATTAATTAATAATTTGTATACCAGCCGATACCAACAAGTTCCCTTCCAACTCTACAATTCCATGGTTATATGAACTGCTGTGTCTTGTAGTTGGTCAGATTGCACTGCCACTCTCCTGAGATACAGCAGTAAATTGAGATAAGAATCAACGTTCCCTTAGAAGTCTCCCCCTCCATAGCAATGTTGCCACGACAGAGGGAGGGTGGTGGAATCGAACCTTGCTTCAGCAAGGCGTGCCTTTGTCAGATCTCTGAAGAGGCAGTGTCCGCGGAATGAAAATCGTCTCCGCTGGACATCTCCTGCCCCCTCTGCACTGTGATCCTTGAGAGCAATTGAATCAACCTGGAAAAAAAACTCAATTACAGTGGCCTGACATTTCCAGGGAAACACAGTAAATGGAGGAGCCAGCATACGCAATCCCCGTAACGCTTTGGTGCTGCCACGGCCGTCGAGATAGCAAGTCAACCCTATAAACGTTTCATATTCAATATATTTCTCGTGGATCCGTGTGCCAGCCAGAACCTTGGGGATTTGTGCGCATTTAATAGATCGGGCATCAGGCGTGACCCAAGGACAGGTAAATAAACAGAAGGAAATGGTCGGTTGGTGCGTGTGGTGAGCTTGCATGCCAATGTTTGGACGTGCTCTCCATGCTCATCTTCTGCAGAGACCTGGGTGCATATAACATCTACGTCGGTGGACCTTTGAGGTTGGTCCTGAGCCTGTTGATGGTGCAGAACATGGCATCTAGGTTGTTTGTGGGAGCAAATGACTGCCAGCATATATCCTGCCAGCGGAATTTGCATCAGTGGCTATTGGGCCAAATTGAATTTGATATCCCTCTTTATCACTACCCGAAGGAGTCTCAAAGCGGCTAACAGTCTCCTTTCCCTTCCTCCCCCACAACAAACACTCTGTGAGGTGAGTGAGGCTGAGAGACTTCAGAGAAGTGTGACTAGCCCAAGGTCACCCAGCAGCTGCATGTGGAGGAGCGGGGAAGCGAACCCGGTTCACCAGATTACAAATCCACCGCTCTTAACCACTACACCACACTGGCTCTCCAGTGTTGGATTCAAGGTGTTAGCATTAAAAAATAAGACCCTATGCAGCTCTGGACCAGGTTATGTACCCATTCTGCAGGAGAGCTTCTCCTACAACTTCTAAAAACATCAGAAGTCTACCCCGCAGTAACTCAGGGCAGGGGAGTGTGTGGTGTGCTCAGGTCCTGTTTGGGGTTTCCCATGGGGGCACCTGGTTGGCCACTGTGAGAACAGGATGCTGGACAAGATGGGCCTTTGATCTCAACCAGCACATCTCTTCTAATGTCCTTATGGATGTTACCATCTTCCAAGCAAAGAAACGGAAACTCCCTTCCCAATGGATTTATTTCCCCCCAAGTGGTATCTCCCTTGTTCACAGAACAGGTAAGTGGCAAAAAAACAAAAACAAAATCCGGCCTTTGTCCAACTATCCCCTTTGCCAATTGTACGGTCCTGGTTGGTGCTGCTTCCTCGTCCCCATCAAGCGGTCATCGTCCTGTGGCAGATTTCCAGAAGGGAAGGGAAACAAACAAACAAACAAAAAAAAACAGACGAGCATATGTTAAACCATCTGGAAGAGAGAGGTCTTTCACTGCTTGAACATCTAGGGATGAGAAGCATCGCTGAATCCTTATGGAACAACTCAGTCCCCAGCTACAGTGATATCTGCAATGCATTCAGGGCTGACAATATAATTTTAAGGGCGCTAAGGGATGCGGTTGGCACTTGTGGGGTGTAAAAACATATTGCAGCCAAATACAACATTCCTACAATGCACATGCTGGGGAATGCTTTGTATCACTCTGGAGAAAACTTGCTAGTTCCTCCTGAGCTGGGACAGACTTCCTTTGCACGTGACTTAATGTGGGTTTGGCCTGTTATTGGACAGGAGCACACGGCCTCCGTGTTCTGCTCTTCTTGTTCTCCATTTTGTGTTCCTAAGAGTTAGGAGAAGTGACTGCTAAGTCGCAGTCACTTGAAACTATTTCCCTTATGGGATAGTTCAGATAGTTATATGTTGTTCTGTAAATTAAGTCTGCCTTCAGGGATCTTAATGTGAACTGGATGACTGTAAGTAAACTACTTTTATGTTAACTTTAATCAGATGGCCGTGTCTATTCTTTTAGGAGGGATATAAAAAGGGAAACCAGGAATCCTAAATAGTGAGGCCCAGACGAGCCTGCAACTAGCTAACCGCTGTGTAATTTAAAAGGGGGATTGTTTAACAACTCTGCTAAGTTATGGAACTTGCTGACGCAAGTTAGGAAGGATATCATAAAATAATATATCCTCTCCTAGCTCCCTAAACATCTCCACAGCGCTGTGGTCTAAACCACTGAGCCTATTGGGATTGCCGATCAGAAGGTCAGCGGTTCAAATCCCTGCGACGGGGTGAGCTCCTGTTGCTCTGTCCCAGCTCCTGCCAACCTAGCAGTTCGAAAGCACACCAGCACAAGTAGATAAATAGGTACCGCTGTGGCAGGAAGGTAAACAGCATTTCCGTGCGCTCTGACTTCTGTCACGGTGTTCCGTTGCGGCAGAAGCGGTTTAGTCCTGTTGGCCACATGACCCGGAAAGCTGTCTGTGGACAAACGCTGGCTCCCTCGGCCTGAAAGTGAGATGAGCGCTGCAACCCCATAGTTGCCTTTGACTGGACTTAACCATCCAGGGGTCCTTTACCTTTAGGGGTGCTGCACACAGAGGGTGTCTTCTGTGACATGTAATTGACACGATAATAGTGCATAGGGTGTGGGTTTCTACTGGACCACCCACACATTATCCTGCATTATTATCTTTTCTGAAATGCTTCCCCAGTGTTACTGCATCATTGCCATCCGGCGAGGGGGTACGGTGAGACAAGAATCGCACCCTGGAATGTGTGTGGCATGAAAAGTTACAGGATCCCAGCAGGAGGTTACAGGGCATGCATCAACTGGAAACGAACCATTAGGGCGTGTTGAACTCTTCAACTTTCAAACTCCAAAAAGTGAGGGGTGCTAAAAAGTTGTAACGTGACTTGGGAATTCAAAGGCCAGGGCTGAAAGGAGCTGAAGTCCAATGACACTAGGAAAACTGCAGGCTTCCTGATTTTCGATTAGGCAGACCAACTCTGCCCTCAGGGGTCTCTTCTTCTTTTGTATCGGGGTGACAACATGAAGAAGAAGAAGAGTTTGGATTTGATATCCCGCTTTGATCACTACCCGAAGGAGTCTCAAAGCGGCTAACATTCTCCTTTCCCTTCCTCCCCCACAACAAACACTCTGTGAGGTGAGTGGGGCTGAGAGACTTCAGAGAAGTGTGACTAGCCCAAGGTCACCCAGCAGCTGCATGTGGAGGAGCGGAGACGCGAACCCGGTTCACCAGATTACGAGTCTACCACTCTTAACCACTACACCACACTGGCTTGTCTCATAATTGATCATGAAGTGGTTTCCCCACAAGTGTTGCCCTGTTTGCCAAATTGTGCCCAGAGTGAAACCAGAGGGGGAATGAGAGGACCTGTCAGGATTTGGGGCGATATATTTATATGCACACTTTTAACGAGATCCACGAGGTTTCTCGGTGAGGGAAGGTAGCGTGCAACTGTCTCCTGCAAAAGTTTCCAGCGGCTCAGAACTTTTGCTCCACTATCCTTTTGCTTGCATGTTATTCTCCTCTTCCTTGCGTTGAGGGCGTGGGTGGGAAGGGAGGATACTAACTGCGGAGAGCGTCAATCTGGCACCTGCGTAGATGGTGCAGCAGCTCAGCTGGAAAGAGGAGGGTTAGCTCATCAGAACAGTAGCTAAAGGGGTTTAGGATCAGCCAGCATGGACCGCTTCATTGCCAGCTGAATCCAATTTCTGCCTAGGTGTCTTTACGCACTGCCACATACCGGCTTGCTAGGAATGGGGGAAGTGGAGGCGGGACAAATATGGTACCTGCATCAGCCCTTAATCTGAAATATTTTCTAGGAGGCACTGGCAGCCTGGCAGGGCTCTGAAGAACAGAGGCTGGGACATAGGCATCTGTTTCACACTGAGTCAGAACATGGTCAGGGTTATTGTCTACCCTGACTGCCAGCGGATCTCCGGGATTTCAGGAAGGGCTTCTCTCCCAGTCCTACCTGGAGATGCCGGGGATCGGACCTGGGGCACGCAGGGCAGATGCTCTACCACTGAGCTACAACCCTCCCCAAAAAGGAACAAAGGAAGCTGCCTTAGGCTGAGTCAGAGCACTGGTCCATCCAGCTCAGCACTGCTTTCTATGTTTGGGGAGTAACAACAACAACAACAACAACAACAACAACAACAACAACAATTTATACTGTACCCATCTGGCTGCGTTTCCCCAGCCACTCTGGGCAGCTCCCAACAGAATATTAAAAACACGATAAAAGGTCAAACGTTATAAACTTCCCTAAACAGGGCTGCCTTCAGGTGTTTTCCAAAAGTCAGATAGTTGCTTATTTCCTTGACATGTGACGGGAGGGCATTCCACAAGGCAGGCGCCACCACCAAGAAGACCCTCTGCCTAGTTCCCTGTAACCTCACATCTCGCAGGGAGGGAACCGCCAGAAGGACCTCGGAGCTGGACCTTAGTGTCTGAGCCGAACGATGGGGGTTCCATGCCGCCTGGGGCGTGTGTGTGCACGCCCATGCCCCCATGCTGGGGGCTGGGTGAGGGGCAGAGGACAAATGGAGCCCCCCACACCTGCCTCTGCTGAAGCAGCACCAGCCCGAGCAACATGGCTGTTGCAGCCTCCACTTGACACCCTCCCCGGGTCTGAGCTTTGCAAGCCCGCTCGGAGAGGGTGACGTGGGGGGATCGATGGGCGCTCAGTTGCCGCATCCCCACGCCACCCTCCCTGAGTGGCCTTGCAAGGCTCAGATCCAGGCAGGGCAGCGCGAGAAGAGCACAATAGCCACAAAGCCACCTCACCTGTAGTCTTCTTGCACCACAGTTCGCACTTCTGCTTGGATGGAAACTGATTGGCGTTCCCTCCGCAGCCTCCAAATATAAAAGGCCGGCAGTTGTTGGCCGCCTGGTGGTAATACCAGAGGACAGTGTACCGTAGACAGGAGCCTTCATCCATTGGCAGGGCACATGGATCTGCAAGGAACCACAAATCGTGGGTGGGTGAGATGTCATCATCACTCCAAGCAATGTTGGGTGAAGAGGAGAGAGGCAGAGAGACACTCAATGTGCTAAATGAAAATCCAATTTTAAAACCACAGGTACTACTAGTGCCATTTATATGCCTGGTGCAATATAAATATAGGTCTCTGGCCCAAGGAGGTAACAATCTAAAATTCGGCACATGAGAAACCACAGGGGGGCAGAGCGATGGGGTAAGAGAGTGGAGAAATCGGAATGTATTTCAGTCACAGCTAAGGAGGGATGCGGGTGGCACTGTGATCTAAACCACTGAACATCTTGGGCTTGCTGATCAGGTCAGTGGTTCGAATCCCCGTGATGGGGTGAGCTCCTGTTGCTCTGTCCCAGCTCCTGCCAACCTAGCAGTTCAAAAGCATTCCGGTGCAAGTAGATAAATAGGTACCACTCCGACGGGAAGGTAAACGTCGTTTCTGTGCACTATGGCTTCCATCACGGTGTTCTGTTGTGCCAGAAGCGGTTTAGTCATGCTAGCCGCATGACCCGGAAAGCTGTCTGTGGACAAACACCAGCTCCCTCGGCCTGAAAGTGATGTGAGTGCCACAACCGAATAGTTGCCTTTGACTGGACTTAACCGCCCTGGGGTCTTTTACCACCCTATTTTTCACTGTCCAAAACAACCAAAAAACACAACCATCCCTTGAAATTTGCACTTTTCTGAATTTTGCGTTTGCAGCTAGTACTGTATGTGACAGCTCCCTGAGATATTTGAAGAGGCTTCTCCTGCTTCAGAGGGTAGGACTCGAACCAATGACTTCAAGTTCCAAGACAGGAAATTCCGACAAAATGTCAGGAAGAAATTTCTGGCAGCAAGCCGTTCAACAGTAGAACAGACTAGCCCTCAGGAGATGGTGGACTCTCCCTCCTTGGAGGTTTTTAAGAAGAAGTCTGTAGGCTGCATGCATATGCCTCTCCTCACCTCCACCTCACATGTAGTTATAGTTTTAAACTATAATTAAACACTGTGTGAAGCCCCCAAAATAGTTCACAGTCTGGATCCAGGTCAGGTTGACCCTGGATCATTTGGGGACACCTGCATCCTTCTAACTACCAAGCAGAGATTGGATGGCCATCTGTCAGGCGTGCTTCAGCTGAGATTCCAGCATTGCAGGGGGTTGGACTGGATGACCCCTGAGAGTCCCTTCCTACTCTACAATTTGATGAGTGCACGGAATTCGCTTCCATGGGATATAGCGACAGCCACCAACTTGGACAGCTTGTAAAGGGGGTTATATGAATTCACGGAGGCTATCAGTGACAACTTGCCATGATGGCTATGTTTTGACAGGGCTGTTGTGCTTTGGTTCTGCTTCTGGGCTCCCCACTGTAGCATCTCATTGGCCGCTTTGGGAACAGGATGCTAGAACGCATGTGGACCACTTTCGGCCTTATTCATCTTCTGATGTTCTTACTTTGTCAAGAGGAATCCCACTCTCATGTCAACAGGCAGTTTGTTGCAAGAGCGCTTTATACTAATCCAGAACGCGGCAGCTAGACTGGTGACTGGGAGCGGCCGCCGAGACCACATAACACCGGTCCTGAAAGACCTACATTGGCTCCCAGTACGTTTCCGAGCACAATTCAAAGTGTTGGTGCTGACCTTTAAAGCCCTAAACGGCCTCGGTCCTGTATACCTGAAGGAGCGTCTCCACCCCATCGTTCTGCCCGGACACTGAGGTCCAGCTTCGAGGGCCTTCTGGCGGTTCCCTCACTGCAAGAAGTAAGGTTACTGGGAACCAGGCAGAGGGTCTTCTCAGTGGTGGCGCCCACCTTGTGGAACGCCCTCCCTTCAGATGTCAAGGAAATAAACAACTATCCGATTTTTAGAAGACATCTGAAGGCAGCCCTGTTTAGGGAAGTTTTTAATGTTTGATGTTTTATTCTGTTTTAATATTCTGTTGGAGCTGCCCAGAGTGGCTGGGGAAACCCAGCCAGATGGGCGGGGTATAAATAAATTATTATTATTATTATTATTATTATTATTATTATTATTATTCCAGCCTGCTAGGCGCTGGGGTGAAACTGCCTCAGCTCCCACAATGAGAGTTGTGGCAATTTCACCCGGTGCCTCACAGGCTGAGGCCAATTCAGCTTGTTTTTTCAACATTGCGGTATTATTATAAATTATTATTATTAGTTATAGTAGTAGTATTATACTATGCACTGAGCTTATGTCAACCATGGGTGAAAGTTCAGCTTCATATTCGCCAATTTCCTTCGCTGCTGAAAAGAGATGGGGGTTCCCCTCCCCTTGGGGGCTGCTTAAGCCACTTCCCACACCCCACATGTGTTCTATTACCAGGGGCACTTTCCCTAGCGAAAGTGACTCTCCGAAATGCCATTTAATTCAATGCTTTTCACCCCATAATGGGCTTGGCGTGTTCGCCACCGCCACCGCCGAGACGGATCCATTATCTCCCGATCCCCTGGAGCCGCAGAGGCAAATGGAAATCCGCTGGTTAATGAGGGCATGCAAATAAATTTGCTGAGATTTAAATATTGATCGCTACAGGCTCGGCGTGGCCCGCGCCCCCTCCCTCCCTCCCTCTGCCGTACGATGAGCTCTTGATAAAAATGTCACGGAAACAATCGCCGGGCGGTAGAAGCATTGGGAGCAATAAAAAGGAGCCTTAATGGCTTTTAACGGCTTAGGCGAAAAGGTTGGGTGTTAGTCAGAGGGGAACCGTCAGAGGGGAACCGGTGGCTGTGAGGTGGGGGGGGGAATCTGTATGTCTGAGAGGGTCCAAAACTAAACAGGAGGAGATGGGTCTGTCCCGACAGCAGAATCCTGTTAGCATTCAGATTTGCTATCTGCGCTCATCGCCGGGGAAGAGCTATTTATAAGCAGGTCACTAATGGGATGGCGAGCTGCGAGTCAATCGCATGTAGCCCTACAATACTCCACCCCCTTCAAGCCCCCCAGGGCTGAAAAACTGTCCTTGTTAGGATGGAGAGAAGGAATCCGGCTTGAGTAAGGATGGAATGGGGGGAACTGGTCAATTTCCGTTTCTCAGTTTTCCTATCTTAAGGTCAAGTCTCCATATTTCCACATCGCTTTTTATTTTATTTTTTGAGTCCTTGCAAAAAATTCGTTCGCACATTTTTTGCAAAGCAATTTCCCCTAGCAAAATGCGTTTTTTTTGGTAAGTCACATTCACAGATCTATGCCTTCTAACGCACACATCTCACTCATCTGCACATTTTCATAAATATCACTCGGCGGGAGAAATGGATTCGCAAAATTCAGAGAAGTGCAAACTTCAACGGATAGTTTGCATCTCATTTTACGTACTGTTTCGGAACGTGTGAATTAGGTAGGTTCCCACACTTGATCAGATTCCACAATGAGCCCCACCTAGAACCTGTTGCTAATGGCAAGTAGCAGAGACGATTCGAAAGTCCAGCTCAATGGAAGCCTTGAGAGTTAGCAATAAACAATTGGCTTAATTCTCACGGAGGTGGCAAAACTATCTCCAGTCTGGACTGCAAGTTCTTACGTGGTAAAAATGCCCCGTATGTATAAATCTAGCAGGTCAGGCGGCTAGAACCCTTGCCCCTGACAAGCTAGTTCTCTATATGCGGGTGCATTCTTTGATGGGAAAGCGTTCAATCTCAGGAGCACCCGGATGCCCTCTTTATTTTGCATTCTTAATGATATGTACATTCATGATGTTATTGGGATGGTAACACCTAATCATGATAGATATATTGTTTTCTTTCCAGTTGATGCGTGCCCTGCAACTGACTGCTGAAAGCACGTAACTTCTTTTTACCGAAAATATTCTGGTTTACCTATTTTTGTCTTGCTTTGGTTGTGCTGTAGTGCAAAATTGCCCTTCCAGATGAAAACAATGCTGTAACATAAAGGTAAAGGTAAAGGACCCTTGGAACAGTTAAGTCCAGTCAAAGGCGACTATGGGGTTGCGGTGCTCATCTGACTTTCAGGCCAAGGGAGCCGGCGTTTGTCCACAGACAGTTTTCCAGGTCATGTGGACAGCAGGACTAAACCGCTTCTAGTGCAACGGGGCACCGTGACAGAAACCAGAGTGCATGGAAACACTGTATACCTTCCCGCCGGAGTGGTACCTATTTATCTACTTGCACTTTGACGTGCTTTCCAACTGCTAGGTTGGCAGGAGCTGGGACCGAGCAATTTGAGTTAACTCCGTCACGGGGATTTGAACCGCCAACCTTCTGATCGGAAAGCCCAAGGGGCTCAGTGGTTTAGACCACAGGGCCACCCATGTCCCCGAATGCTGTAACACAGGGGATGTATCGCAGAACTATCTGCAATGACGTGTGTGGACGGTCCAGTATAAACCCGCTACTAATGCAATATTTTTGCATCCATGACATGTTGTGGGAAACACTAGCAAAATAAACACCACACCAGGGACTGATGCTGTATAATTTTGTTGCATGGCACACCTGTGCTCTGGAACATCAACTAAGACTACTGTCTTGCCCCTGTAGACTCTTCTCTCTGTCTGAATATCGTGTGCCAGAATCCCTGGGCATCCAAACCCCCTGGAATTGGGAGCTGAAGTGTGTTGCTACTTCCATCAGGGCAACGTGTGCCCGACAGGCTTAGCTTGCCCCCTTTCCACCCAGACTCTGCAAAAGGAGGCTGCATTCCTTCGCCATAGGAAAGGAAGTGATGCTTTGAATTCTGTGCACCCAGGTGGTATGTGGGTCTGGGTCAAAGCAACTTCTAATCGCAAAGCCTTGGAGGGTCAACAACAAGGATGTGGAGGACTTGGGCTGTTAGGCGCAGGCGGGGAGGCGAGTGTTAACCTTAATTTCATTTTCCTTAGCGCCTGTTGCGTTTCCTGCACTCGCTTTCTCTCTCCCACTACTAAACCTGAATTAAAACACCCCAGGTTTCCTGTGCCTGAAGGACTGCTTTTTAAAAAATGAGCAGGAACTTCAATAAAAAGGACAATTAGCAACCAATCTGGCTTACAACTTGTGCCAATGCAATGAGGAAGTATAGGACATCATAGGGCTCTCCCTTCTTCTAAAAAAGGTAAAGGTAAAGGGACTGCGAGAGGCAGTGAAGGATAGGCGTGCCTGGCGTGCTCTGGTCCATGGGGTCACGAAGAGTCGGACACGACTGAACGACTGAACAACAACAAAGGGACCCATGACCGTTAGGTCCAGTCGTGAATGACTCTGGGGTTGCAGCACTCATCTCACTTTACTGGTATGAGCTTTCATGTGCATGCACACTTCTTCAGATACTTTTTCTTGCTTGTGTATCTGAAGAAGTGTGCATGCACACGAAAGCTCATACCAAGAACAAACTTAGTTGGTCTCTAAGGTGCTACTGGAAAGAAATTTTTATTTTTTTTGACTATGGCAGACCAACACGGCTACCCACCTGTAACTCGCTTTACTGGCCGAGGGAGCATATGTTTGCCTGCAGACAGTTTTCCCAGGTCATGTGGCCAGCATGACTAAGCCGCTTCTGGCGAAACCAGAGCAGCACACGGGAATGCTGTTTACCTTCCGGCCGTTGTTGTTGTTCAGTCGTTCAGTTGTGTCCGACACTTCGTGACCCCGTGGACCAGAGCACACCAGACATGCCTATATTTCACTGCCTCCCGCAGTTTGGCCAAATTCATGCTAGTCGCTTCAAGAACAGTGTCCAACAATCTCATCCTCTGCCATCCCCTTCTCCTTGTGCCCTCCATCTTTCCCAACATCAGGGTCTTTTCCAGGGCACACCAGCACTCCTGTCTTCGACTGCCTCCCGCATTTTGGTCAGACTCATGTTGGTAGCTTTCGAGAACACTGTCCAACCATCTCGTCCTCTGTCGTCCCCTTCTCCTTGTGCCCTCCATCTTTCCCAACATCAGGGTCTTTTCCAGGGAGTCTTCTCTTCTCATGAGGTGGCCAAAGTATTGGAGCCTCAGCTTCAGGATCTGTCCTTCCAGTGAGCACTCAGGGCTGATTTCCTTCAGAATGGATAGGTTTGATCTTCTTGCAGTCCATGGGACTCTCAAGAGTCTCCTCCAGCACCATAATTCAAAAGCATCAATTCTTCAGTGATCAGCCTTCTTTATGGTCCAGCTCTCACTTCCATACATCACTACTGGGAAAACCATAGCTTTAACTATACGGACCTTTGTCGGCAAGGTGATGTCTCTGCTTTTTAAGATGCTGTCTAGGTTTGTCATCGCTTTTCTCCCAAGAAGCAGGCGTCTTCTAATTATGTGACTGCTGTCACCATCTGATCTGCAGTGATCTTCTGCCTTACCATTATCCAAAAGGCGTGAGCCACCCCTTATTTACCTATCCATCCCTCCCTCTGTCCATCTCTCAATCGAGCCATCAATTGGACTTACACCTCACAGGCACAGCGAAATATGATTCCCGCATCTTCCACTGTGCCCAACTTTAAATGGAGTGATAGATCCACCACTCTCTTGCTGCCCGGGCAGAATTAGGATTGCTCTACCCACCCCACATGGCTGCTTTTGGGAGTGCATTTCGTGCCTGCCACTGAGTGCCAGGAAAATGTCTTCCAAGTTGCCAAACAAGTACCTTAGGGAAGAAAAAGATTTACCTGCTAGAGGTGGCACAGATTCTCTCAGAAGCACACCTGCGTTGGTCCTGTTCTGTACTTCACCAAATAATCCTTGCTCTGCCAGACCTTCAGGCAGCAGAGACCTTTTCTCTGTCTCTTGGGCATCTGCCAGGTAATCGGCATCGGGGTCTGCCAATCTATTTGCCAGGTGGAAGTTTTTGCCTGTTTGAAAGGAAAATGAGAGGAAGGGAAAGAGAGAGAGAGAGGACAAGACTTAGGCCCCAAATATCTGTATCCCTACAGACCCAACTGGGTGCTAAGATCAGCAGAGGAAGCCCTCTTGGTAGTTCCACCACCCAAGGGTGGTGGCTCGGGAGAGGGCCTTCTCTGTGATGGCCCCTAAGATGTGGAATTCCTATAGAGGTGTGTCTGGCACCTTAATTGTATAGATTTGTCGTATGCAGAAGACATACCTCTTTACTCCGACCTTGACATCAGGTGTGTGTGTGTGTGTGTGTGTGTGTATTTAGGATCCAACCTATTTTTCTCATTGCAAATTGTTTTAACTAATTTTAATGTTGCGTTTTTATATAGCTATAATCCACGCTGGGAACTTTACGGGGAAGGGCGGATAAGAAATCCAATCATTAATCTCCACCGTTGTCACCATCAATTGCTTCCTTGTATGGGATTTTTTTTTTATGTCTAATGTTTTGCAATTTTTTATGCGCTGCAAGCCGCCTAGAGTGGCGACCGAAATCCAGTCAGATTATTATTATGAGACATTTCTGCCTCCTGCAGCTGCCTATTTGAAACTAAATCTTCCTGAAAGTTTAGAAATGCCATACTTATCCCTTGGAACAGCATCGTGCTCCCTATTTCCAACTCACCGGCACAAGCTGTGATAAAGGGAAGAGAAAAAGAGAGATTTGTTTGACACACATTTCATTTCACTTATAATTTGTATACTGCCTTTCTATATATTACTACTGTATACGTAAACAGATTTACAAGCTTAAGAAACGACAAGATCGGCAGTAAAGACCACACACCTAGTAACAATCTGATCCAATACAAAGAAGTCACAATGGCTTTAAAACAGACAAGTTACATCAAATGCAGCGATATTCGGCAACCCATTACATTATAATAGTGAACAGTAAAATTATATATCAGCAAATAATAATAATTAAACAGTTCACACATATCAATTACAATAAAGAATTACTGAAGTATAATCAATAAAAATAACGGAAAGGCACAATGCATAAAATACCACAAAAACTTACAAAACCATGTAAAAGGATCAAATTGAGAAGCCAGCGGTGGGTGAGGTTAGAGGCAAAAGTGGAAGGAGAACAAATGGCCAATTTTAACTTTGCACAATAGGGTAGCTTCTATGCATGCTCTCATAAACCCTTCCAAAATCTCTATTTTGCTGGCTGGCAATGATGTATTTATTAGTGCACAGGTTGCAAAATTTGACTTGGCTGCAGGTAAGTTGAGAGCTAGGCACCAAGACAGGTATATCATAAGGGGGAGTGTGAGAAGTGGAGTGCTTAACCTATGCAGGTGTGATTTTTGCATTTCTGTATGTTTGCTTTGCTGTTGTTGCTGTTCAGTTTTAAATCAATTACAGCCGTACCTTCGCTTACGTAAATTTCGGGATCCTTAAGCGGCAAACCCGGGAGTATATTTCCGGGTTTTTGCCACGTGTGTGTGTGTGTGTGTGCACAGAAGCTGTCCCTCCGGTTGCGGAAACCTCAGGATCCGACCAGAGCTCCGGAACGGATCCCATCCGCAACCGGAGCTACCACTGTATGTGTATTTTACGCATCATGACCAGTTGTGATGGCTTATAGCTTTTAGAGATAAAGATTTAATTCAAAGCATTCATTCATTCATCCAGATAAATAAGAGGGATGGTCAGATTTAAAGGACTTCTAGCCAGGCAAAACAACAACAACAACATCACTCAAAGGGTATGAAGCGGAGCCAATGAGCAATGTGGCCTGAGGAAGCCTTCCAAGGGCCAGGCAGAGATGTCTGGGGGGCCGCATTCATTCCTCAGGTCTGAGGTTCCCTACCTCTTCACTAGAGAGCCAAAAGCCATAAACAGAGGGACCAGCGGGAAAATAAGAGGGATTTGTTGCTCCAACCTCGCAGGGAGCAGGAATTTGCAAACTGCGGCTACGGAGGTAAGTCACGACTGTCCACAACGAAGGTCGCGGTCGCCGCGAAGACCTCGTGCCCAGCAAGAGCTGGGATTCATCTAGCCAGCTGGCTCGGCAAAACAGCCCGGTTTGCAGCTAATGGGGTGAAATTTCCTTTGACGGGCAAGACTGTGCCAGCATTCAAATTGTTCCAATTTACAGTAGAGGAGTCTCAGGGGCTGCCAGTCTCAATACTGGGGGCGGGGGGGGGAGAGGGGCTGCTTTGTCTTGGCTCACCATCTTTGTCGCTCATCTCGCTCCTGACAATGTCCTTTACGTCTCCCACCTGTGGCCGCAACAAAGCAGAAAAGCGGAGGTTAGGATCCTGCAAACTCTACTTCCCAGTTCAACTCTTGCCTTGCGCTCAGAGTAGATTCTGCCAGGGGTGGGCAAACGTGGCAGTTTAAGCTTCTCTCGGTTCTTTGGTTTCCCTGTCTTAAGTTGGATTCCCCATATTAGTTTACACTTTTATATAATTAATATAAAATCATGAAAATTCTTCAGCATTCGAGCATGAATTTATCTTAATGTATGATTCCTCCCCCCCCCCCGAATAGAGACAGTTTCGCAAAGCATTTCCCCCTAAATATAGTATGTCTCTGTATGTTATTCCCAATAATATAGGAATTTCTGTGAACACCTTACTCTGGGATATGCATATTTGTACTCATAATGTGGCTGGAGAACTGCACTTGAAAATTTCGAAGGATGTGTGTCCTTTGTTTTGTGCCTTGTTTCAGAAAGTGTGAATTAGGTAAGTTTATTTTTCAGCGCAAGCAACTGGATTTCTCTTCCTGCCCCTAGATTCGCCCCCAGATACGGGACCGCCTCTCCTGGTATGCCCCACAGAGGATCTTAAGGTCCACAAATAACAATAGTTTAAGGGTCCCGGGCCCAAAAGAAGCCAGATTATCCTCCACAAGGGCCAGGGCTTTTTCAGTGTTGGCTCCGACCTGGTGGAATACTATGTCTCACGAGACTAGGGCAAAATGGGAAATGGTTTTGGTTTTGTGCCGGATTTACGTATAAGCTAAACAAGCTATAGCTTAGGGCCCCACTCTCTTGCCCCCCAAAAAAATTAAAGGGGAAAAACTGGATGTACATTTCCAAAATATAAGATAAAAACAAATAAAATAAAACCTACATACAGCAACAGTGTTTTGTGTTGTGTAGGCTCCTATGATGTAAGTCATGGGCCCGCCTGCTAGCCTGCTCCCTAAAATATCACTGGTTTGCTCATTTCTATATATAGGGTGCCTACATTCTGCATGGACTGGTTGAATGGCAACACATGCAAATGGGTTTAGATACCTATTAAAGGTAAAGGTAAAGGGACCCCTGACCGTTAGGTCCAGTCACGGATGACTCTGGGGTTGCGGCGCTCATCTCGCTCTATAGGCCGAGGGAGCCGCGTTTGTCCACAGACAGCTTCCGGGTCATGTGGCCAGCATGACTAAGCCGCTTCTGGCGAACCAGAGCAGCGCACGGAAACGCCGTGATATAAGCCATACCCCGAAAATAAGCCATTCCCCGAAATTAAGACATAGTGATAGGCGTGGCTATGCAGCGTACCAACGTGGAGCGGTTAAGAAGACGGGCAGCAACTGATATAATAAAAAATAAGACACCCCCTGAAAATAAGCCATAGTGTGTCTTCTGGAGGAAAAATAAATATAAGACAGTGTCTTATTTTCGGGAAAACACGGTAAAGAATCCTTGACAGATGGCCCCAAATAGTCACGAATCTATGCAGAAGCCACTTACAGAAAGTCCAGGATCTCCCTTTTCTCCTTTCCGGCCAGCTGGGCCATCCTCCCCCTGTTGAAAAGACAGAGGAACTATTGGTGGAGAAGTTTGCAGCAACACCACCTCTAATAATTGTTGGTGGCAATGGGGGGAAAAAATAGGTCTGAATGCCATGATCCAGGTTTGGAACAAATATGCAACAAAGTAAAGAGTGGAAATACAGGCTGTTAGATTTTTTAAACTTGCCCTTCTGAGTTCCTTTCAAAGTTCCCCTCTTCCCTTAGCATAAAAAAGACCACACATTTGGCAAATTTAAATTGGTTTGCTTACAAACCCTTCAAAGATTGAGTTAATGTGTTTCCCCATACATCAGTCAGAAAAACACAGGCAGTAAACATGGCTTAGTTGCAGTGGTGAAAGTTCCTAAATTATGGCTTGTAAGAGCCATGCGGTCTGAGCTGCAGCAACCAGCTCAAACCTCTTCACTTGCTGAGCTTCTCAGATAGACTGAAGGGGAACAATATGCTTGATTACCTTCCTCCCAAGGTGAGGGGGAGTGACCGAGCTAAGCCTGGCAGGACAGCTTACTCTATGGTCTTAACCCTTTCATGTATTAAGCATGCTGGGTATCCCACAAACAATGTATTGCAAGCAGCCAGGATATCAGATCCTCTGTGTTTCTTCACTGCCGAGCTGATGCACCCTCCTTGCCTCCTGCAGCCCAGGTATCCTGGCACTGAACCTTGAATCAACACTAACTGGCAGCAGTTCTTCAGGGCTGGCCTCCCCGAGATTTGCCCCCATTTCATTACTGTGAAGTATCTGAATACAGTGGTACCCCGTGTTATGCATCAAATATTTTTTTATTTGATTTCTGTTGGAAGCCGCCCAGAGTGGCTGGGAAAATCCAGCCAGATGGACGGGGTACAAATAATAAATATTATTATTATTATTATTATTATTATTATTATTATGCATGCAATCCGTTCTGGATCGCACTATGTGACACAGGCGTGCTTAAACACGAACGCCCCTCCCAAAACAAAAAAAACCCGGAAGTCCGCACGTTTTGCGCTTCTGCCCATGCGCAAAGTGCGCAGAACGCTTCTACGCACCTGCGTGCACCCATGCGTCGCAGGCTCTCCGGGGAGGACTTCCGGGTCGCAGAGGTCCATAAGTCGAACATACGCAACATGGAGCGTACGCAACTCGAGGTATGACTCTACCAAGAAAGGATCAAATTGCTGCCTTGGGCATTACAATATAGAGGTTAGCAATGCCGTATACCGTATTTTTCCGTCTATAAGATGCCCCCATGTATAAGACTATTTTGGGGGACTCAGATTTAAGAAAATGCGGGGAGATGTATCCATATATAAGACGCCCCCTGATTTTTGACATTATTTTAAAGGGAAATAAACCTAGCCTTATACACGGAAAAATACGGTATTAAGAGAACCCTGCCAGCAGTGAAGGAGCCTCAACGAACACGAAAACACATCAAGACAGGCTCAAAGAAGAAGATAATAAAGGAAGGCGAAAGGATTAGATATCAAAGATGGGCATGATCGATTGGAGAACGGTTCTGCAACTAATTCTAACCAGGTTTGTGGTTTAGAAATAGCAACATGATGCCCCAGAGGGCCACAGGCAGGCCGTGGTGGTCCATTTTTCTGAATCTGCTCTCGCTTACGGTGCTCAGAGCGCCGACGCAAATTGCATCAGTCGCAGATGGGACACTGGCAGAAAGCTGTTAAGGGGCGAGGTGGAGGGGGGGCGAAGCAAGTGACAGCTGCCCGCAGGAAATAAGCAAGGCTGTGACTCAGGATTAGCTGTCCCTGCAACAGCAGTCCATGCAGAAGCAGAATCACTAGGCAATGAGAGGCAAAAGCCAAGTTGCGAAGCCGGATTGGGGAGAATTCTGAAATGACAGCCCTTCGGAAAACAGGTCTTCCAGAGTCTGGGGAGTCCAGATGTGGCCCTCCAGGCTTCTCTGTCTGGCCCTTGGAAATCTCCCCAGACACACCCCTCTCACCAGACCACACCCCAAGTACTTTTGCCTGGCTGGGAATGATGGGAGCTGCAGTCAATAAATCTGGAGGTCGCCACACATCGGCAAGGACTGCACAGCTGATGTGCTCCAATTAAGCTTGCTTCCAGGTGACCTGTTCAATGAGCATTCATCCTCGTGGAGAGGTCAGACGACGTCAAGCAAGCATTATCCCACACTTTCCAGGGGTGATCACAGTTCCACAGTCTAATGATACACTTTAATTGGGCAACCCAGGATTGGCTGGTACGGAAATCACTCTCCCCTTCCCCCCAAATAATGACAGTCTGGAACACAAACATCTGTATGGCATTCACGTCATCCCATCCAACACACTGTTTTCTATTTCGTAGGACTCAGGTCTGGCAGGGCTCTCTCTGCCTTCTGCTTCATCCTCAGAATACTCACCACTCCTCCTTTGTTGCCAGGAGTTCCCGGGGGTCCCCTGAGACAAAGCTGTTGCCTTCCTCTTCTACCCCTCTCGCCCTGGAAACAGAAAAGGCAGTCCTGTAGTGTCTCCTTTAAGCACAGGCGTTGCCCAAAAGGTCCCACCCATCTGTAACTTTGACTAGTCAATGTCTTTCGAGGGAGAAGTCCACAGCCCAATGCTGGGAGATGTGAACATTGGCAGAAGACAGTTGATGAACAGTGGACCTACCAGACCACTCATCCCAGGGGTAGACAATGCAGTGCCCTACAGAGGTTATTGGACTTCAGCTACCGTCATCGGCAGCCCCCGTGGCCAATGGTGGATTTCATGGACTGGTTTGATGCAGAGGAATGGTGGGAGGAACCAGTCGGGGAGCCACCAAGGGAAGAAGGCTCAGAGCCAGGGGAGCAGTGGTGGGACAATGATGAGTGGTCAGAGGGAGAAGACTGGGAAGAGGTGGTGCTGGAAGCTGAAGAGGCAACAGGGTTTAGTGAGCAGGAAGAGGCTGTGGCAGACAGCAATCCAGACTCAGAGGTAGAAGCTGAAGCCGGTGGGTGGGAAGAGGGAAGCCAAGAGGCAGAGATGAGATAGGCTGGAGAAGAGGCAGGGATGTCTTCCCCTCCTTCTGCGACCAGCTCCCCTCTCCCCCTGTCTCCAAGAACCGGAAGAGGGCTGAAAAGGGCAGAGCAGTGGCAGGCTGCACGCAGGCACAGTCTCTGATGCGGGAATGTTGAGGGTGGCAGGAGAGGATATATTGATTATTAATATCCTTCCAAATTTGCGCTAGCAAGTTTCTTCACTTAGCGGAGTGCGTCCCCCTTCTTACACAGCAGAAAACAAGTTGCTGACCTTTTACTATTATGCAATTCAATCTAGCTCAGACTGAATTGTGTGTTCCTGCTAAGATCCCCTTTGAACCCCCCTAAAAGATCCCCTTTGAACCCCCCCTTAAAAGAATAAAGACGCCGCAGTCTTATTCATCAGTAACAAAAAGTAGTTTTACTTATGATCAGGCAGAGCACAGTGTGATCCCTGAAGGCACGCTTAAGGCTTAAAGTTACAAACATGTACGAACAGGTTTACCCCATATGGGAGGTGACCTGGGGAACTGCTGTGGCAGCCAGCAGTACAGTCCAGGTGATGCAGGAAGGATGAAGAGAGAGGAAGGCAGCTGCGTGACTTGGCCTTTTACCAGGTCTGGAAAGGCCACGCCCACCTACTAGTCACATACAAGGAAGGATGCTCCAGGCCAGAAGGAACAGGAAGTTTCGACTTGGCTGGACCAAACATTCCCTTGCAGGTCCACTCTAGCAAAACAAGGAATGTTGTACTTGACTGCTCCCAGTGGATTACATCCCACATATGATTGCTTGGAGAAAGCCCTGGAGAGGAGGGGACTTAAGACAGCTGTGAGAAGGCAGGGACTTTCAGTCTCAACAACTGCTGCTCTGCTCATTAGGCTTGACACCCAACCAAGTCTGTGGATATCATGTTTATGCTAATAAAGAGTTAACTCCAGCTTTGAATGGTGTGATTTACTGCTGGCTTGCTTTTTGATACTGAGAGATAAGAGTCCAACAGGATCTAGAGGGCATCACATTGCCCACCCTGACTTTTACAGGGAAGATGAATCCAATGCTAAACATAGAGCTATATGCGGCCCTCCAGGTCTTTCTATTTGGCCCTTGGGACTCTCCCCAGGCCATACCCCCTCCTGAGCCACACCCGTCGCCTCCTCTGCTTTGACCCCACGCTCAGGTAGTGAGAATTCGGTAGGTTTGCATTTCTGAACACGTGGTTTGGTTGGAGAACTCAATCACAAGATTTGGAGAAGCCAAATTTCAAAACACAATAGTGTCTCATGTTGGTTTGAGAATTAGGATGGGCGAACCGGTCAGTTTTGCTTTCTCATTTTTCTAGGGATTAGCAAACCTTTTCCTCTGACCTCAGTGCAGATCAGGAGAATTTTTTGCTGCCTTCTTGAGCAGGGCAAGAATTATATTTAATGCATTTTAAAAAAAAAACTGTTGCAACAAATCAGACCATTTATTTTTTCTGCAGAATTGGTCAGCGACTGTAAAGAGCGATTGTTTCCCATCCGTAGATGAGCCCGTTAGCTAGGGGTTTTTTTGCACTTGGTTCTGCGATGGAAAGAACCACACAAACATGCTCCTACCTGCGTAGGAGAAAAGGGCGTTTGGCTATCCTACACAGGAGAAAAAGGTTGCTTCTCCATTCTCTCTGCTACTTGCCACGAGATCAAGAAACTGCCGGCATGAGGACTCTTTGCCCTTTGATGGCTACAGCTTCCCACTGCATGCTCTCCTCCATAATTTAGGGTTCAGAGATGGAGAGACAGAGAAAGAGGTGGCGGAGGCGGAGAAACTCTTCATGTTCTCTCGCTAATCAGCACCAAAGCGGGAATGGTTAATGATCTCTTAGAGGGCTCTTAGAGTGTCACTGCCTCCTGCCACTGATATAAAAGTCCTAACCTCTTAAAGCATTTATGAAGGCAGCTCTCTCTCTCTCTCTCTCTCTCTCTCTCTCTCTCTCTCTCTCCATCCCTCCCACCCTGGCCTAGTTCACTTTTCATCTACTCTTTTAATTTATTTTTCAAACGACACACAGCACCCGCTAAGCTCTCCTCTTGATCTTTGTGACCACCCACATCCCTGGCCCAGATCTAGCTACTGTGACCCATGCTCCCATCACCTCTCCGGACTACTGTGGCATGCTGTTTGCAGGGCTGCCCTTGTAGCCTGTTTCAGCTTTGACAGACTGGAAATAAGGCTAGGAATAAACCACACAGCCCCCCCCCCCAATCTTAAATGCAGGACAAACACACCCCAACGTGCAATGGACTTCAGTGTAGTGGCAAATTCAGAACCGCAGGACCATTCGTGACAGTCACAGCCGTGCCACCTCCCCTTCTAAGCTCATCCCAGTAGTAATGTACGGAAGCGAGAGCTGGACCATCAAGAAGGCTGATCGCCGAAGAATTGATGCTTTTGAATTATGGTGCTGGAGGAGACTCTTGAGAGTCCCATGGACTGCAAGAAGATCAAACCTATCCATTCTAAGGAAATCAGCCCTGAGTGCTCACTGGAAGGACAGATCCTGAAGCTGAGGCTCCAATACTTTGGCCACCTCATGAGAAGAGAAGACTCCCTGGAAAAGACCCTGATGTTGGGAAAGATGGAGGGCACAAGGAGAAGGGGACGACAGAGGATGAGATGGTTGGACAGTGTTCTCGAAGCTACTAACATGAGTTTGGCCAAACTGCGGGAGGCAGTGAAGGATAGGCGTGCCTGGCGTGCTCTGGTCCATGGGGTCACGAAGAGTCGGACATGACTGAACGACTGAACAACAAGGGTTCGAAAACATTCTTATCATTATACAATAAAATAATTAGGGGTGCATTGCAATGATCAATGCAGATCTTCTTGCGTTGCCTTTCAGCTGAATCTACTAGTTTCAGCGTTGGATAAATGGGATGCTTTCATCATTTGCTGGAATACGTATTCTAACTTTATTTCACTAACATAAATTGGGTTGGCTTGAAGGAAAGGATTGCATTCAACAAAACACAAAACAAAACAAAACAAAACAGGCCTCCTTGCTTCCATCCCTGACCACCAGAACCCACCAAAAAATCTCTTACCTGTACTCCTGGCTCACCCTGAGGTCCTTGCAGGCCAGGTGGTCCAGCGGCACCCACCTTGCCAGGTAGGCCTACCTGTCCTTTAAAGCCTCCCAGGCCAGGCACCCCCTTGGCGCCCTGCAAGTTTGAACAAAGACTTCCTCTCAGGATACAGCATTTGCATTGATTTCAACATCTCTATGCCACCTGATGGCCGATCTACCCAAGGAGGCTCGGATCATAACAAAATGACTGCAATGCAACATGAAACTTATAGTCCATCCTAAAACAGAACAGGGGTGTAGAACCTCAGGGTTGGGCATCAGCTGTGGCCCTTCTTATATATATATCTATATGTTATGTACTGAGTTGAATAGGATCCAAAATGCAGCAGTCTGATTGGTCCGCAGGAGCCACCCAATCCAGCTCCAGGTGGAAGTGAATCCGCAACCCGATTGGCATACAGGAGTATCCCGGAATTAGCCAATCACGTGGGGCCCATTGTGTAAATAGTGTATATAAAGCAGACGTTTTGGGGGAACTGCATTCCTCACTACTATGAGCTGAATAAAGAGCATGAAATTCACACTTGACTCCGAGTATATTTCAATATATATAAATCTACTTATTTGGTTTTTCAGATTAAAATTTTACAGTCACATAGCGAACATACAATGTAAAAACAAGATTCCAAGGAATCTCTTGGACTTCCCCCTCCTCCCCTTTGTGGGCCCTATTGTTAATCATTTCCTCCTGCATCTTTTATGATAATCCAAAACTTTTGCATCTCCATTGTGTCCAAAATTTACCATTAAGCTACAAGTGATATTTTTCCAATCCTGCTAACGATTTTAACTGTTTGCAATAGTTGTTTTTTTTAAAGATAGGCCGACAAAGGTCCGAATAGTTAAAGCTATGGTTTTCCCAGTAGTAACGTAAGGAAGTGAGAGCTGGACCATAAGGAAGGCTGGTCGTCGAAGAATTGATGCTTTTGAATTATGGTGCTGGAGGAGACTCTTGAGAGTCCCATGGACTGCAAGAAGATCAAACCTATCCATTCTTAAGGAAATCAGCCCTGAGTGCTCACTGGAAGGACAGATCCTGAAGCTGAGGCTCCAATACTTTGGCCACCTCATGAGAAGAGAAGACTCCCTGGAAAAGACCCTGATGTTGGGAAAGATGGAGGGCACAAGGAGAAGGGGACGACAGAGGACGAGATGGTTGGACAGTGTTCTCGAAGCTACCAACATGAGTCTGACCAAAATGCGGGAGGCAGTCGAAGACAGGAGTGCCTGGTGTGGTCTGGTCCATGGTGTCACGAAGAGTTGGACGACTAAACAACAAATACATTTCCCCCATTCCTTATTGAAATTTTGGTCTTCCTGATTTCTGATTCTTCCTGTCATTTTAGCCATTTCAGCATAATCCAACCTGCTGAATCCAATTCTTCCATGGTAGTGAATTTATCTTCTTCCCATCTGTGGACCAATAACATCTGCACAGCTCTGGTCACAGATGTGGCCTTTCAGACCTCCCACACTTGGCCCTTGGCCCTTTCCATAGCTGTCAACTTTCCCCTCTTTTTAAGGGAAATTCCCTTATTCCAAATAGGATTCCTCGCAAGAAAAGGGAAAAGTTGACAGCTATGCCTTTCTCTACACCGTGCCTCTCACCAGCTCTGCTCTACAACCTCCTTCAGTGCTTTTGCTCGGTGAGGATGTGTCTCTCTGGATTGCAGCAATGCCACTAGGTTGCCTGGATGCAGGGTTCACAGGGTGTGTGTGTGTGTGTGTGTGTGTGTGTGTTACAGAACCTCCTGGCCTTTGTGCAGTTGAAATGTAGTCCACTTCACAAAGGTAAGAGTTTCATCAATTGCTTTTCCCTCTGGTGCCGCACCTGAATGAAATGTGGCCCCTGGAATGTTATCCGCAAGGAAATGTGGCATAAAAACTTCTCTGCATGCCAAAGGTCCCAGCTTTGGTCTCCAGGTAAGTCCAAGGACTCGGAACCAGAGGAGTCTCAGTCTGCACCGGATCCTCTGCCTCAGACATCATCTGAACCAAGTCTGGGGCCTGATCCTGAAGAGCCCCAGTCTGCACAGGTTCCCCTGCAACAAGCACCAGCTGGGCCGAGTCAGGGGCCTGAGCCTGTCCTGGCTCCAGATGCAGAGAATACCTCGTTGCTGTCAGCTGGGTCATCACTGACAGCTGCTCCACTACTGGCTGGGTCAGGGGAGGCTGAGGTGGCCCCTGGGTCTAGTAACCCACCGGCGTCTCCCGAGCTGCAGAGACTCAGGTCTCAGAGGAGGAGAGACCTGAGTACTCGCAGGAGGAGTGAGACAGGGTGGTGAGTCGTCGGGGGATCGAGGACTGGCCATTACCTCACCAGAGATAAAAGGCTGTCGGATCCCGCCCCAGGTTGCAGCAGCAACATTGCTGTTTGCCAGATGCTGCCTGTGATCCTGTTCCTGACCTTGCCTGGTTTCCTGCCCTGTATCCTGTCTTGGCTTTGCCAGACTGACTCCACGCTGACTCTTTGGACCCCAGACCGGACCTGGACCTTGCTTCTTGGATTACCCTTGGGACCAGCACAAGGAGAGACCTTGGAGAGCAACTGCCTGTTGCTGCAGATAATACTGAGCTAGATGAACCAATGGTCTGGGCTTGGCGGAGGCGACTTGTGCAAATTATTTAGACAGGCTGATGAATAAATGGAGCCCTTGCTTAACTTCCTTCCTTCTCCAGCCTAATAAGTTAGAGTGTTTCTTGGCTCTATAAATAGAGAAGTCTATCCATCTCAAAGGGGGAGGCTCGGTGTTCAGAGATGCTGCCGCCACCCCTGGAAGGTGGAAGCCTCCTGAGGGGGAAGGAGATGAATGACTGAACCAAGCGGGGTTGCGGTGGGCTGGCTGATTAAGATGGGAAATCCTGGAGAAGATGGATGGGCTGCTCTGGAAAGGCTGACTTTCCCATTTACTACAAGTGACCCCCAGTGACTCTCGATGTAATTATGGAGAGAGAGAGAGAGAGAGAAATGTTGCACAAACAGAGCAATTGAGAAATGTGGTGTGCCCAGAACAGTCAGCAAGGAAACAGGAAGAAGACTGAACTTCTGGAGAAGGCTATCAGAACAGCTAATAACCTTGGAGGGTATGGCTTCCCTCCCCTGTTAGAAGCAGTTCACTTCTGGTCATGTTGTGCAGATGCCTGATAATCGTCTTCCAAAGCAACTACTCTATTCCGAACTTGAAAATGGAAAGCGTAATGCTGGTGGTCAACAAAAGAGGTTTAAAGACTGTCTCAAGGCAAATCTTTAAAAATGTAGTATAAACACCGACAACTGGGAAACACTGGCCTGCGAGCGCTCCAGTTGGAGAACAGCCTTTACCAAAGGTGTCATGGGCTTTGAAGACGCTCGAACTCAGGACGCAAGGGAGAAACGTGCTAAGAGGAAGGCACGCTTGGCAAATCCACACCGTGATCAACTCCCACCCAGAAACCAATGTCCCCACTGTGGAAGGACGTGTGGATCCAGAATTGGCCTCCACAGTCACTTACGGACTCATTGCTAAGACAATCTTACTCGGCTACGAGTGATCGCCAGAGAAGAAGACTTCTGGATGCTAGTTGCTGGAAATTGCTTGTGCTCAGGTTCTGCTTCCAGGGTTCTCATTGTAGCAGAGCAGATTCCCTTCAATACAGCAGAAAGCTAGTTTGCAGATTCTTTTGAATCTCTTTCATTAAGCAATCCAGTCTGGCTTGCCCAGATTGGATTTTTCCTGTTAAGTCCCCTTTTGATCACTCCCAAAAGAATAAAGACACAATGTTAGGGCGCCGACAAGTTGACGGGCTGAAGTGCAGCAGTCAGAGTCAGATAAGCCGAGGTCAAACAGTCCGGGTCAGAAGCCAGCTGAGGTCAGGTATCAGCAGGGGTCAGGAGAAGCCAAAGTCAGGAACAAGCCAGGAGTCAGGAACACAAGAGCAACCACACACTCGGCACAGCAGTTGCAGGTGCTAGCGAAGGGAGCAGCCAGCCTTTCTTAAGTAGCTGGCCTGTAACCACGTCTCTTACGAGTTGCAGCTGCCTCTAATTGTTCCCTGCGTCTCTCAGCTCTACGCTCTACAGCTGAGAAGGGAGGAGGGGAGGGGCCCTGCCGGTTTCTCTCCTCACAAGGGCCTGATTCTGGCTCGACTTCTTCCTCCTCCTGTTCTGGTCTTTCCCCCTCTCCATCTGACTCTTCCTCTTCCGAGGAGTGCCGCCACCAGTCTTCTCCAGGTATGAACTCCTCCATTTCCCCAGGTTCTTCCGTGGGTGCAGCCTCACCAGGGGGGGGGCTTGCCACCACTCCTCCTCATCTGGCTCAACCATGACACACAACAGTCTTCCTTCAAAAGCAACAATAAGTTTGCTTACATTCAGCCTCACAGCATGATCCCCAAAGGCAGGCTTTGGGCTTGTAGTTACAGCTACAGAGATAGCTGTGGATTCATCCCGTATGGGGATCCAACCCATGTGCTGCTGGCTGAGAGCCAGCAGTGCAGTCCAAGAGAAGAAAATGGAAGAAGAGTCAAAATGAGAAAGATGGCTGCATGAATGGACCTCTTGTGGGGTCTCCCGGGGTCACGCCCACCTACCTGGTCACATGCAGGGGGAGGATGCTCCAGACCAGGTGTAACAGGAAGCTATACTGGCCGAAGTAACATCCCCCTGTCTGTGTCCACTCTAGGGAAACAAGGGGTGCTGTATTTGACTGCTCCAGTGGATTACATCCCACACGACAGGCCTGATCCAGCAGGCCACTTCTTCTGCTGCATCCTTATTTGATCCTCAGTTCTACTCTCAGAAGCATCTTGCTGGACGGGGCAGAGCTAGGAGGCTAGTTTCCTGGCAGTTCAGTCCCTGTCGCTCAGGGTCCCTGCCCAAGTTGAACATTAATCCCTGTTGTGTTCAGAACAGCTTACCTATCTAATGAGAACCTCGACTCCTCAGGAAGTGTGCCTTTTGCACTAGCATTTCCATAATGAAAAAAGAAAAAAATGACTTTAACTGCAGGAAAGCCATGGTGGAAACAACCTTTAACTTTTATTGTGTGTGTGTGTGTTTTAAAGTATTTTTTATTAAAGATTTTCTTGATTTACGAAGGTAGTGCAATGCCTCTCTCGTATTTTTTCCATGTAACATTTTTACAAGTCAGTTTCGTTTGTTGAGACATTAGGAAGAAAAGGGGAAAGAGGGGGGAGATGGGTGGGGTGACGATGTTTCTATTTTACTTAATATATGTAGGGTTTGGTGTCAGTGTTGTTTGTGCAGGTTCTCTGTTGTTCACTTGTGTTCCTTTGGTGGTGAGAGAGGTCGGGGTTGGTGTAGGATGTGATTGTTCATTTGTGGTTGGCTGTGGTGGTCTTTGGTTTCCTGTGTGAGTGGGGTGGGTGAGTGTTTTTGGTCAGGTTAGCCATATTGATTTGTATGCTGTCGGTAGATTTTTGTCATTGTCTTGTTGGGCTGTGTGTGTGATGAAGGGGAAAATTAGCGCTAATACGCCCAGGAACCTCACCAAAATGCTGGAGAGGGTGCACCTCCACAGGCACATACCTCCACATGTGGTGGGAGTGCCCCAAAATCCAACTATTCTGGACAACAACCATATGAGAAATAGGTAAGATAACCAAGCAAGTGCTAGAAATCACCCCAGAATTGGTCTTACTAAACATCTTCCAAGACAATAATGCCCACTTACAACACAAAGAACTCATAATCCATTTATCGTGATTTTAATATTCTGTTGGGAGTTTAGCAGAGTGGCTGGGGCAACCCAATCAGATGGGCATCACATAAATAATAATAAAACAACAACAACAGCTGCCGCCGCCGCCGCCGCAGCTTTCTAAATCTGGTTAGCATTTAGGCCTGCCTTGCCCAATCTGGTACATA
Source organism: Lacerta viridis (assembly GCA_900245905.1). Classification (NCBI taxonomy): domain Eukaryota; kingdom Metazoa; phylum Chordata; class Lepidosauria; order Squamata; family Lacertidae; genus Lacerta; species Lacerta viridis. Next base: position 151,914 of record OFHU01004474.1, on the reverse strand, counting down.
CCATGAGTAGTGTTCCTCCAACGGGAGGCTAGGAAGTCTTAATAGTAGTGTCAGGAAATGTCCTGCTCACAAGTAGGATCCTGGCAGAGACGCATGTCCGACTGGCATGTTCCCTCCCTCCTGGAGGATCGTTCGTGAGCTTCTCAAGCATTCCTCAGCCCAAACATCACAGCAACTGATGCCAGAAGACATCAGCACACTCTTATGGATCAGCAGACGTTTGCGCAGTTGTGTAACAGACCACAGCAACTCAGCATGTTGGCTAATCTACTTTATTTACATATAATACACACAAAGCTCTTCAACATGGCTCCCTCTCTCTCTAGCACCAGACAACAAAGAGCAAGAACAAAGGACAATAGTCCCACTTCAGGGAACACAGTAAGACAAACATCCTGTCTACGTCACATCCCATTTCCCACTCTGTAGAATGAAAACACCACCATGTGATAGACAACAATCCCATGACTGCACACAGGGAATGAATCTCCAACAAGTAGGTGGTAACTATTGTGACCGGGGATTTGAAACGTGGGTGTTAATCTCACTCTCTTTTTCACATGCTTTTTGCTCCCTTGTGGAAGAAAGGGGTGGGGCTTCCAGCACAACAAGGGTTAAAGCTGCTGTTGCAAAACAAAGGCCAAATGAGGCAAAGCCCAGAGGAAATCTTCTTCGGAAAAGTTGGCATTTGCCTTGCAAAAAAGGATAGCCGCATTTGAGCAACGGAATATAACATTGTTAACCATGGCTGATAGATGTTGGGGGACTAAATAACCTTTTGCAACATGATTTCAACAGCACTGACCTTTTCTCCTTTCTGCCCCGAAATTCCCTTGGGCCCGTCTGTGCCAGACTCTCCGCGCTCACCCTAGGCAAAGCCCAAAGATCACTGTAACCATTATGGAATAAACCCATGCAAGCAAACTGATAAACAGGGATGAACAAGTGGGGCAGGGCAACACAGAAAGTTCCGTTTTAAAAAGGGTGCATTGAAATCCTTAAAAGTTGCTCCTTCTATGGAAAAACACATTCAGAAGTGGGTGATGTGAAGAAGAGAAGTAATTGAAGGTGTGTGTTTGTGCTTAACCTTTGCGCGCCCGCCCCTTTTCTTCTGTGGCTTCCTGCTGCAAAATGATTTTTCCCTGCAAAATGATTTGTTTCCCTTCACAAACATGCACCTGGAATTCTGCTAAGTCATGGGTCAGCAAGCTAAGGCCCCGGGGCCAGATTCAGCCCAATTGCCTTGTGGATCCGGCTTGCGGACAGTCTGGGAATCGCCATGTGGGTCGGCGTGGGGATTCTGATCATTCGGGCTGTGCCATCCCCCCCAAACACACACAGCAGAGCCGCTGCCTCCCCTTCCCCCCTCCTCCTGGCTTCTCCCCGCCCTGCCTAGAGGAGGAAGGGGGCTGGGCTTTGTTGAGCCCCGCTGATTCCTCCCCTTCCTCCCCTCCTCCTGGCTTCTCCCCGCCCTGCCTAGAGGAGGAAGGGGGCTGGGCTTTGTTGAGCCGCGGTTGGCTGAGCGCCATTTTAAGCAGCCCCTCTCTATTGCCAGTCCTTTCGCGCTGCTCGTTGTCCCTCCACTGCCCCTGCGGCTGCGGCTCACAAGGCACAGAGGCTCACAAGGCACAGATAAGCAGCCACCGGGGCTCGTCCAGTGCTGTGGAGATGGAAGGGGAGAGTCGGTGGAGGGGATCCCCCCAAAAAATATAGTCTGCCCCCCACAAGGTCTGAGGGACTGTGGACCGGCCCCCTGTGGAAGAAGTTTGCTGACCCCTGTCCTAAGTGAACGGGTGCATTAGTAGTGGAAAAGAAGCGAGTTGGGGAAGGGTTAAGCAAGCATGACTCCCCCAAAACACTTCTCTGCTTCCAAATGCCCTTTCCCAAAGCTGTTTCTCCCTAACAGAACCAGCAGTCAACACACATAGCCCACCAGGTAGAAGACAATTTTTTTTTTAAGCTTTGCACCTCACCTTGGGTCCCAGAAGCCCATCTGCACCTGAGGTCCCTGGACTCCCAACGCCACCAATTTCCCCCTGTGCATGGAACGAGACACAGAGGAATTCAGTCCTTTGGTGCTGTGGGTTAAACCACAGAGCCTAGGGCTTGCCGATCAGAAGGTCGGCGGTTCGAATCCCCGCAATGACGGGGTGAGCTCCCGTTGCTCTGTCCCAGCTCCTGCCAACCTAGCAGTTCGAAAGCACGTCAAAGTGCAAGTAGATAAATAGGTACCTCTGGGGGAAGGTAAACGGCATTTCCGTGTGCTGCTCTGGTTCACCAGAAGCGGCTTAGTCATGCTGGCCACATGACCCGGAAGCTGTACGCCAGCTCCCTCGGCCAGTAAAGTGAGATGAGCGCCGCAACCCCAGAGTCGTCTACGGCTGGACTTAACTGTCAGGGCTCCTTTAACAGATAGAGAGATAGATAGATAGATAGATTTAAATTCTTTTTACCTTGATTCCATCTGCTCCTGGAGGTCCTGTCCTTCCTGGCAACCCACGTAAACCCTGAGGACAAATTGTGACCAGGCAATGAAGACGTACAATGAGAGCAGGCCCTCACACTGAGGGATCTCAATCAAGTTATTCTCTCTCAGTTTAACCTACCTCGCAGGATTGTTGTGAGTGTAAAATGGCGGTGGCAGGGGGACACACCAATTATGTCTGCCCTCCCTTCCATGCAGAAATAGAAGTCTAAGGTTTTATGGCATGGCTGATATTTTGTGATTATTTTGTTCACTACTTAATAGACGTTTTAATGTTCATTTTACTCTTTTCTGGAGCTTACTGTGCCCTTTCGTGGGGTCCTAGGGCGAATGACAGTTATGAAATGCACCTACAGAAAAATGAAGAAATAAAACAGCCAAGGGCACATTGTGAAGATGGAGAAGAGGAACAAAGAACAGGAGTTGATTATGAGGAAAAGAAAGTGAGAAGTCAGGACCCCTCAGTTGCAAGCAGGGCAGGGCATGGTGATAAGCGCTGCAAAACTCCCGTTTTTCCATAATAATAATAATAATAATAATAATAATAATAATAATTTATTATTTATACCCCGCCCATCTGGCTGGGTCTCCCCGGCCACTCTGGGCGGCCTCCAACAAATAGGGCTGCCTTTAAAATACAATACAAAGTCACAAATTAAAAACTTCCCTAAACAGGGCTGCCTTCAGGTATTTTCTAAATGACAGGTAGTTGTTTATCTCTCTGACCCCTGATGGGACGGCGTTCCACAGGGCGGGCGCCACTACCGAGAAGGCCCTCTGTCCTAGATGTGTTCACACTGTACCTTCGAACCTTTCCGTCCAATGTCACCAGTTAGACCAGAATCGCCTTCTCCCCCCTGCATGGAGAGAATTAACATAAGCTAAGTAAACCAACAAAGGCAGTGGTCTGATGACAAACTCACAAAATGCAGAGCTCCTAAAGCAGAGATATTTTCTACAAACTCAAAGGGAGATCTAATGTTCAAATACTTGGAATTGTGCTCAGCTTCAGAAACAGTTGCTGTCACCTGCAAAAGCACCAACTCCTCCATTCCTGCTTGCGTACAGTAATGACTTTCTCTCAATGCCAAAACGCTAGGATGGGGCACGACACAAACACATCCCTGCATTCAGTAACTGCAGATCTGCATCGCCTAGATAGGTGCATGGCACCCAGAAATGCACCCGCCGGCCAATTTCTTGCTCACAGAATGACCTGGAGGTCTGCTGAGAGAAATAGCCAGGAGACAGTGAGGCAAATCGCCTCTCCTGGGGTGGGGGAGGGAGTGGGGCAGACCTTGCCATTTCTCATTTGCACAGGCCAGTCGACACAAATATTTTTTATTTCTTTATAATTCCTTTAACAAAAATATATATACCGCTTGATTGTAATATAGCTGCCAAGCGGTTTACAAAACAACAACAGTAAGGGATTAAAATGATCAATAAAAGACTGTGAAAAACAGGCGTTCGTTCAAAAGACGATTAAAAGCTGGCAGAAAAAAGACACGTGCTTTGATCTCAGCTTTGGGATAGGCTTGCCAAAACGAAAATGTTTTAAGCAGGCGACGTAAAAAACACAAGCAGGGAGTTCCAAGAAGTCCCACTAAAAGACTGGCTTCTTACAAGTGTGGAAACTAGTCTTGTCTGGCACTAATAATAAATCAAAATACATTAAAAAGATAAGAGTGCCAGTTCTGCAGATTGAAGCCATGGGGTAAGGTGATCCTGAAATACACACATTTCAAGCTCTCCATTAACCAGTCGCATAGGGATACGGGTGGCGCTGTGGTCTAAACCACTGGGCCTCTTGGGCTTGCCAATCAGAAGGTCGGCAGTTTGAATCCCCGCGACGAGTGAGCTCCCGTTGCTTTGTCCCAGCTCCTGCCAACCTAGCAGTTCAAAAGCATACCAGTGCAAGTAGATAAATAGGTACTGTTGTGGTAGGAAGGTAAATGGCATTTCCGTGCGTTCTGGTTTCTGTCATGGTGTTCCGTTGCGCTAGAAGCGGTTTAGTCCTGCTGGCCACATGACCCGGAAAGCTGTCTCTGGACAAACGCCAGCTCCCTCGGCCTGAAAGCGATATGAGCGCCGCAACCCCATAGTCGCCTTTGACTGGACTTCACCATCCAAGGGTCCTTTACCCCTTACCTTTCACCTCTCCAGTCACATGTACAGCAGGGGATGGATGGAAGGAAGGAAGGAAGGAAGGAAGGAAGGAAGGAAGGAAGGAAGGAAGGGGAAATCCATGCTAAAAATGCTCACCGGTTCCCCTTTCTGGCCCTGCAGGCCTCTGTCTCCTTTTGCCCCTTTCATACCATTCTTCCCATCGAGCCCAGCGGTTCCCTGAAATGAAATAATACCCAGTTCCTTCTTGCTGTGTGCCAGGGGTGTGTGTGTGTGTGGTGTGGGAATTATGAATGGTTCTAGATAGACAAGAGTTTCTCAACATTCTGTCCCCCGTGTCTGAACGTTCCATCCCAGACTCCCAGCATTCTAAAAGTGAGCAGGTGGCACAGCTCAGGATGGGACCAGGGATGATATAAACTTTATTTACCCATATATACAACCCGAGCCTGCGATTGAGGGGTTCACAACTTCAACACCCCCAAAAAGGTCTTGTTTCTCCCATTTTTTCCTTGGAAACAGAAATCAGCCAGGGCTCTGACCCTCTCTCCAGCTTGCTGCTTTTACCAGAGTGCAACATTTATCCTCCAAGTCACACGCTGGCCAGCTCTTGATTTTGTTCTCGGTTTCTCGGAGCTGCAGGAGGGGGCCCGCCCATTTGCCATCTGGCTTTCTTAATGGGCTGTTACCTTTCCTGTGTTTTCTTAATGGCTCATCTCCCAGGCAATTTACCTCATTAGGAAAGTGGCTGGCTAATATTTTTACATTTGCCTTGGTTAAATCCCAACCCCCTACCGGAACCAGGAATTTAAGGGAGCCTGGGGCCTGCAAACTCATAACAATATGTATGAAATTCCCCGTTGCAAAGTGCTCTCTCTCTCTGTCTCTCTCTCTCATACACATACAAAATCAGGAGAGGCTGCAGAAGATAATAGATAGGGGGTGGGGGAGAAAACGTAGTGCTGAAATTTGATGGGGCAATGGAGTGGTTAGCAACAGACGTCTCTTTGATAGCTCATCTCCCTTCTTTGGTATTAAAAATTCTATTACATCTGGCCTTGTATCTGCTAGAGAGGTAATGACTGAAAAGGGTTTTTGCAGAGAATGACAGGCGCTTCCTGTGCATGAGTCGGCTCCCCGAGATGGATTGCCCTGTGAATCAACAACACTTAATGGCTCACATCAATTTTCAGCCATTTGTTGGATGAGAAATATATATTCAGTGTGTTCTGTTTTTTAATATTATTATTTTTTTATTTAAAAAAAAAAAAGCAGAACCATGTAACATCTTTACTGCATCAAAGGAAAGGAGAGTTCCGGTGAGTCATCCTCGGCAAATTTGAGGCAAAGCTGGCAAAAGTCACTTGTAGTAAATGGAGCACACCTTGGAACAGACAAGCATGGCAGAAGCCCACCGTCTGTTTCGGACTGCAACTGCTCTCTCACCGTGATGAACTTAGACTATTTTTTATATATATATAATAAAGCCATGCAAACAAAGAAGATTAAAACCAATAAGACTCTAGAATTTTAAAAAAGGCAGCTCCGTCTACAAAGCTTCTCTGAAACAGCAGAGTTTCGCGAGGCACCTTCGGCTATTATGGGAGTTACTGGATAACTGGTCTATGCACAGAACTCGCACCTGTGCAAGTGCTCCAGGTGGAACCGGTCGTGTAAATGTGCTTACATGTACATGATGGGACCACTGGACATATGAGGCTGCCTTCTAGGTCACGGCTCTGCCGTAGCTCAGTAATGACCGTTCTGTCTGGCAGCAGCTCTCCAGCAGGGAGGGGGTCTTTCCCAGCACCTGCTACTTGAGAGCGTTTAGCTCAAGCATGGCCAAACTTGGCCCTCCAGCTGTTTTGGGACTACAACTCCCATCATCCCTAGCTAACAGGGCCAGTGGTCAAGGGATGATGGGAGTTGTAGTCCCAAAACAGCTGGAGGGCCAAGTTTGGACATGCCTGGTTTAGCTGGAGATAATGAGGAGGCCCTGTTTTGCACGCAGAAGGTCTCTGTTCAGTCGCCGGCAGCTCCAGGTGGGCTGGGAGAGACTCCTGCTGCTGCAGTTGGTGTCAACAATATTGGTGTCTAGATGGACTGTTGGTTTGTCTCAGTACAAGGAAGCTTACTGAATTATGAAGCCTCTACACCAGGCATAGGCAAACTCAGCCCTCCAGATGTTTTGGGACTACAAATCCCATCATCCCTAGCTAAGAGGACCAGTGGTCAGGGATGATGGGAATTGTAGTCTCAAAACAGCTGGACAGACGAGTTTGCCAATGCCTGCTCTACACAGCTGCAGAGGGGTAGATGGGGCTTGTCAACCTGGGGAAGTAGCCCATCTTGGAGAAGGAAAGCTCTGGCCCTCCACCTCTGCTGCCTTCTTCAGGAGAAAACCCTGCACCAATTTGGGGTCCCTAAAGCGGTTGGATGGTGCCTTCTATGCCTCCTTCCGGCAGCTCCTGCAGTCAAACTGGTGCCAAACGTCTTGCTCTGCTTTCCTTTCGACCACATCAGAGAGGCCAAGAAGAGGGCAGCCCAGGACCTCCAGACACACTGCCCAGGCTTGCACCCCAGGGAGGTCACTTCGACGCTGCTGGGGCAGCAGTTTGGCTTCACCCTCGGAGGCGAACTCCATTGCCTCTTCAGACAGACAGATGCCAACTGAGTTGCGTTTACAGCAGGGGGGGGGGCTGGTTCATTAGGATAAATGAAGCAGTGCCCCACCAGCTCCAGTCTGCCCTCAGCCACCCCCTGCTGGCCTGCCCACTACCCATGATTGGCTCTGGCGCCACCTTCTGGCGGTCTCCCCTCCTGCCGCCCTACCAACTCCCAATCTGCACAATTCAACACTAATGAAGCTAGCACCTTAGGAAAGGCGACAGAAAGGACAGCACAGTTTTGACGTAGCGGGAAAGGAACCAGAGAGACACCCCCATGCCCAGGGTCCAGGGAACAGCTGCTACCATCGATTCACCGACATTTACGTTGCATATCTCCCAAGAGCAAATAAAAGGACGGTATTAAAAGCTTCTATAGCAGTCATTAAAAAACAGGAATTATTGATCAAGAGCTTGAAGTAGAAAATGCTAAGTGTTAAATGAAGCAGGAACAGGCAGTGAACTTCTGCAGCAGTGGGGGGGGGATGGGTTAGTATTAGGCATGTTTCCCCCCCCTCCATTCTAAAGAGGAGCCTCCCCACACACCAATGATTTGGACTATGACTCCCATTTACCCCCAGGCAGCTCAGCCACATGGCTTCCTGCAAATATGCATTTTGCAGCATTGGTGGGGGAAGAGTGTCACGACACCCCTCATTGCCCCAAACGTGCTTGCCAAGTGGTCTTGGACTAACTACGGTCCCTGAGCCTTCTCCGTCTTGCAGGTTCGTTAAGAGAAACATGCAACAAGCTTTTATCCGCTGGAAAGCTGTGCAGAATAATAGTAAACAAGGAAGTGATCAGAGCAAACCTTTGAAAATTAAGGCGCAGAAAATGCTGGCCATTGGGCTGCTGTCAGAGCAAACCGCATTTTCATGCCAGCACTGGCAGAGGAAGCCGCTTCGCCACCCGGGGGCGTAGTCACTCCGTAGCGCGCATGCGCAACGTCGCTACGTACGACACATGCGTGACGACACTGCGCAGGCGTGCTATGCCCCTCCCTGGCTCGCCTCTGCCCGCAGCCCAAGCAGCAAAGCATGCACTGAGCAGGTTAACCGCTGGCATGGGCTTTGCTACTTCAGCTGAGGGTGGAAGGGAGCCCGGGAGGGGCATCAGCGGCCCAAGAGAAGCCTGCCTCTCCCCTCCACCCGCAGCCCGAGCAGGAAGGAACGAAGCAAAACGCCGAGCGGTGTCCGCTCGGCGCTTTGCTTCGTTCCTTCCCGCTCGGGCTGCGGGCGAAGGGGAGGGGCAGGGCTTCGCCCGCAGCTTGCCTCCGCCCACAGCCCAAGCAGCAAAGTGCGTGCAGATGGCTAACCTGCTCGGTGCGTGCTCTGCTATCTCTGGCTTGAGCCGGAAATAGCAAAGCGCACGCCGAGCAGGTTTACGAGCCCCGTTCACCGTGGCTTTTTACCGGGCAGCCGCGGGGCTCGGCTTGGGTGTCAGGGGGCCGCCCAGAGTGTCACCCCCTCCAGGGTGGAACACGGGGCACCCCGCCCCCTTCACCCCCCCTTCCTACGCCACTGCATGCCAGTTTTAACTATTGCTTTTAACTGGTTTGCATTTATTCCTTTGCCTTTCACCAAAGTGTTTTTAAACGTTCTCAGCCGCTTTGAACCCCAACTTGGGAGAAAGGCGGGATATAAACACGTAAAATGATCGGAATAATAATAACTAGAGCACGTTCGGCGATTGCTGCACGGTGCGTTTCGCTCTGTCTACAACCTCTTGGTCCCACTGCTGGAGACAGGACACTGGGTTTAGGCAGACCATTCATTCAAAGCAGTCAAAGTGGGGGGGGGGAACCCCCACAGAGGGGCATTCTGACTTACAGCAAATCCCGGGAATCCCGGTTCTCCCAGCTCACCCTGCCAGGGAAGCAAAGACAAAAAAACAACACTTGGAAATGGCACTGAGCACCTGAGGGATTTCGGTGAAAGCTCCTAGACCATTCCTAAACTCTTTTGCTAATTAGACTGCAGGTAGCGTTTTCTAACTCCCAGGCAAGGAGGAATGGACTGTTATTTTTCGGTTTCTCTCATTTTCTCAGTTTTCTAATCTTAAATTTGCCCCCCCCCATTTCAAAATCAATTTGCATTTTTTTTAAAGCCCTCATTAATATTCATCAGAATGCTAATGCAAATTTCTTCTAAAGTGCACATTTTTGCAAGCAATTCCCCCCAAATGCTATACATTACTTTCACTAATACTGTATATTCTGGCGTATAAGACTACTTTTTAATCCAGGAAAATCATCTCAAAAGTCGGGGGTCGTCTTATACGCTTACACACTTCCCCCTGATATGCATTTCTGCACACAACATTTGGATGGAATATTGTGCAGACAAATATGTAGAAGCATGAATTTCAAAAGACAGCTGTGTTTCAGTTCATGTAGTGTGTCTGGAGGGACACGGGTGGCGCTGTGGGTTAAACCACAGAGCCTAGGGCTTGCTGATCAGAAGGTCAGCGGTTCGAATCCCTGCGATGGGGTGAGCTCCTGTTGCTCGGTCCCTGCTCCTGCCCACTAGCAGTTCGAAAGCACGTCAAAGTGCAAGTAGATAAATAGGTACTGCTCCGGCGGGAAGGTAAACGGCGTTTCCGTGTGCTGCTCTGGTTCGCCAGAAGCGGCTTAGTCATGCTGGCCACATGACCCGGAAGCTGTACGCCAGCTCCCTCAGCCAATAAAGCGAGATGAGCACTGCAACCCTTTAGTCATTCGCGACTGGACCTAATGGTCAGGGGTCCCTTTACCTTTAGTGTGTCAATCAGGTAGGTTTGCAGATTGATCCAAATTTCTTTCACATCCCTTCTCACAGGAGCAACCTGGACTGGGCAACTATTTCAACCCCTTCACAGCATAACACTTTGGAACAGGATTTTGCTTCGGTGCTTCTTGGCCAATCAGGCATGAATCCCCGGGATTACTGGCACTTGCCCTAGCCAATGGGGAAATGAGCTTTGTAGCTGGTCCACCCTCCCCAGGGTCCGTCCCCCCGCCCATGACTGAAAGCAAACAGGGCAGGAAAGGAATCAGTTATTTTTTAGGTTGGAGGTCTTCCCAGTTAGATGGACTCTTATCAGATTGTTGGCACATTAACTGTTAAAAGGTGATGGATAGAGGTGATCAGAAAGTAAGAGCAGGGGTGGCACAGCAATTTGGGGAGCAGTTTTAATTTATATTAATTCGATTTATCGTAATTTGTGTTCCTATAGGCGATTTAGGCAATTTAGTACCAGGCGATTTAGTACCAGGTTGCATCCTGAAAAAAAAAAAAAGACGGGAGGGATTAACACAGGTCGGCAATGTTTTTTGAGGCCGGTCCAGTCTACTCTCCAGTAGACCTCTCGATGGGCCGGAATGTGTGCACCTGCGTGTGCACTCAAGCTATTTCTGGCGCTCTTCCAAGTCGGAAGAGTGCTGGAAATAGTGTGTGCATGTGCATGGGTGCTCCTCTGTCCTAGAAGTGTGCTGAAAATAGCATGTACGCACACGTACGGGCGCTCCTCTGGGTGAGGAGCGCCAGTGCATGTACACACACACTATTTCCGGTGCTCTTCCGACCCGGAAGTCGGTCCCTGTGGTGAGAAAAAAAATAGCACTGTGGGGGGGGGGAGTGAGTACGGAATCCCCATGCCGATCTATGGAACGGCCATGGGCCGGTTCCAGGAAGCTCATGGGCCGGAACCAGCCCATGGGCCTTAGGTTGCCGACCTCTGGATTAAGAGATGGTTCTTCATCACACACATAATTATTTGGAAGCTGGGTTCTCTCTTGCACCGAAAGAGAACATTTGCCTGTTCATAGCTTTGACATTCATTCCCTGTGTTGCTTTGGTCAAGCCATACAAGATATCTGGAGGAAACGTATGATGTGAAGCTGTTGCTTAGTCGGTTACAGAGGTTAATTCACCCCAACCCCAGGCTACATGTGTGAACACAGGAGCCATTTGGACTGACCTTCTGTCCCACTGGGCCTCTTGTGCCAAACAGACCCATGATTCCTTTCGCACCGGCTTCTCCTTTCACGCCCTGAAAGGAGAAAAAAAAATGCATTGCATTGCTCTTTCACCCAGGCTAGTGTCCAAAGTTATTAATTTATAAAATTATTTTCCATCATTTTGATTTGGGTGTCCAAAGTTGCATGTTCAGCGAGGATGAGGGAGGACTTTTTGTTGGGCGGGTTAAGCAAACTGCCTGGAAATCAAGTGTTTATCTGGTTTTGGATTGGTTTTTTTTTGCCCACGTCAGAAATTGTTCAGCAAAAAGCCACGAGGTTGGTTATGAATGCTTCATGGAAATGTATGCTTCATGAGCTATTGACACACAGGGCACAAGACCTGTAGCAAAATGGATATCGGCCAGATGGATAGTCAATTGCAATCTTCTACCATAACCACTGAGTTTTAAAGACAGAGAGAGCTGTACAGTTAAGGAACTCAACAAAATCAAGGGAACCTTTTCTCCTGCTGGTCCATCTTCTCCTTTCTCGCCCTTGTCACCATCAAAACCTGGAGGGCCTCTTTCACCCTAAATAGCAACAGAGATAAAATAAAAATAAAAATAAAAAGCCTCTATATTTATTAATGATATATGTGAGCTCCATTATGATGACCATGGTTACATCTGCAATCCATAACTTCTCCTGTCCTGCTGACTTCTCCTTGTTCACATCCTCTGGGGATGCTCAACCTGGTAGGCTAAACCATGGCTTCACCATATCTTGGGATCTTAACCAGGGTCAGGACAATAAATCACAGTTGGAAATAACCATGGTTGAGCACCATATCTATATCAAATGAAGGCAGAGAGTTAACTGTGAGCCACTTGGATCCAGATCTGGTTTTAGTTGGGGAGTCGTTGTGGAACATGGTGAGTGGCTTGTGGCTGTAACCAGGTAATGGGAATTTGTCAAAAATCATTACTATTAGGGTTACAATTACTCTTAATCTCAGGGCCGTGGGTTCAAGCCCCACATTGGGCGAAAGATTCCTGCATCACAGGGGGTTGGAATAGGTCAGGGTCCTGCCAGCTAGGGATGATGGGAGTTGTAATCCAAAAACAGCTGGAGAACTAAGTTTGGGAACCACTGGACTAGATGATCATAGATTCATAGAATTGCAGAGCTGGAAATGACACCAAGGGTCATCTAGTCCAACCCCCTGCGATGCAGGAATCTCAGCTCGTGGTCCCTTCCAACTCTATGATTCTATGATCTATTAATTTTACTGATCTTAAAGCAGTCCAAGTTGGTGGCCATCATGGGGGTAATCCCTCTCTCGCTCTTTCCCATTCATGATGCCCAGCATCTGGCATTATTCAGAGGCCTCTGGCCTTTGGTCCTAGAGAGTTTTATTCTCAATATTGTTCCACCTGTGCTGAGCCTCTGATACACGGCAAGATTCTAGCTCAGGCTTCCTCAAACTCTGCCCTCCAGAGGTTTTTGGCCTACAACTCCCATGATCCCTAGCTAGCAGGACCAGTGGTCAGGGATGATGGGAATTGTAGTCTCAAAACATCTGGAGGGCCGAGTTTGAGGAAGCCTGTTCTAGCTCACTTGGCTTAGACAGGAAGTTCAGTGGTGGCACAGAAAGCAGTTTGTGGGATCAGCAGTGTAAGACCAACATAACAGGGGGCTCCCCACACCAATCTCTGTGAGCGATGGAGAAACCAAACTCCTGGCGGAAAGCAAGAAAACCCCAACTTACGGGATCGCCTTTGTTGCCTTTGTAGCCTTGAGGTCCAAATGTCGTCATGGGGTCTCCCTGTGATTAAAGCACAGAAGAGAGAAAGGCCTTTGCACGATGAGTTCACCTTGAGTCAGAGCTGAAACTGAAGCTGGATTTTAAAAACAAGAAAGCTGGACAAGCTGATTAATAGATGTACTGCTATTGCTTGTGGACAAATATGTCAGTTTCCCCTTCTCTCGTTTCCTCAGCCTTTTTCTAGTTTTTCCTTTTTCCATTCTGTTTTTCAAAAGTCCTCGTGAAAACTCGCCATCATTTTAATGCTTGTGTCTTCTAACACACACACTGCTGTATGGAGGTTAGTTGTGATTCTTGCATTGCACGGGGGTTGGGCTAGATGACTCTGAGTCCCCCCCCCAGCTCTACAGTTCCATGATTCTAGCTTTGGCTAATATGCACATTTTTTGCAATTTTCCCTAATATCGTGCATTTTTAAATGCTATTGTCACTATTTTCTCCCCCACTTCTGCACACACTTCCCCCTAATAAAGTCATACCTCGGGTTACGGCCGCTTCAGGTTGCGTGTTTTCTGGTTGCGCACCGCATCAAACCCAGAAGTACCGGAATGGGTTACTTCCGGGTTTCACCACTTGTGCATGTGCAGAAGTGCTAAATCGCGCTTTGCACATGTGCAGAAGCGCTGAATTGCAACCCGCACATGCGCAGATGCGGCGCTGTGGGTTACGGACGCGGCGGGTTGCAAACGCACCTCCCGCACGGATCACATTCGCAACCCGCGTGTCCACTGCATATCAATTTTTGTATACATTGTTTGAGAAACTGGATCGCAAAATTCAGAGCAGTGTGAATTGACAGGATCATTGCCTTTCCAGTTCATGTTCTGTTTCAGGAAAGGAAGATGGAGCATCGAAATGGAAGCTCAATCAAATTTCTCCTGCTTGCCTATCCAGGAACCATTCATGCTTTATGTTGCTCCACAGAAAAGATTGGCAAATGATGTCCCCTGCACATTTAATTGGTGCTGAAGCAGGCAGGTTAGAATGGAGGAAGTCCAAATGTGCAATAGAAAAGGAAAAGGTTAGTAAATGCAGTCGTGGCACACTGTCAACTTTTCACACCTCTTGTGCTGTTTAATTCACCCACTTCCGCCTAATGTTCTATTCACACTTCCTTCAGAGAGGGAATTACACATTCCTTTATGACTGGGAAACGGCGTCTCCTCCAGCGAGGGAGAATCAGAAATTCATTTGTCACAATGGCAGGCGAGCTGCTTTGAAAACCCACTTCTTCATAGACAAATCGGCCACCAACTTTCAAGAGGTGCTTTCAAGGGGTAGAAAGAATAAATCATTCTTAGAAGAGTGCAGGATTCAAAGAGCAGGGGTCAGAAGAAGAAGAAGAAGAAGAAGAAGAAGAAGAGTTTGGATTTGATATCCCGCTTTATCACTACCCGAAGGAGTCTCAAAGCAGCTAACATTCTCCTTTCCCTTCCTCCCCCACAACAAACACTCTGTGAGGTGAGTGGGGCTGAGAGACTTCAGAGAAGTGTGACTAGCCCAAGGTCACCCAGCAGCTGCATGTGGAGGAGCGGGGACGCGAACCCGGTTCACCAGATTATGAGTCTACCACTCTTAACCACTACACCACACCGGCAACTTCATTTCCACTGCACTGCTTCCGGTGGGAGTCAAAGCTTGGCAGGGCTTTGATACGGTATGAATGAAACCATTTCTCTCCATCTACTTTCCTGGGGTTAAGTCTTAAGATGACACTGCCAGCACCACACCTTTAAAGACAACATTGACATATGCAAAGGGTATATATGAAGGATGGAGTCCCTGGCTGCTCAGACCCACTGAAATTGATTAACACAACTAGTTATGACCATATGGTGGGCACCTTCAAGTATCTGAAGGGCTGGCACTTGGAAGATGGAGCAAGCTTGTTTTCTGCTGCTCCAGAGGGGAGGATACGAACCGATGGATTGAAATAACAAGAAAGGAGATTCCAACTAAACACCAGGAAGAACTGTCTGATAGTAAGAGCAGTTTGACAGTGGAACAAGCTCCCTCGGGAAGTGGTGGTCTCTCCTTCATTGGAGGCTGATAAGCAGAGGTTGACAAAATTTGAATGGCCTCCTGTGAGGGATTAGTTAGCTGTTATTCCTGCATAGCTGAAACTAGAAGCTTCCTTCCAACTTCACCCTACCTTCCCTTTTCAATTTCTTGCCCATATCATCATCCAGGTGAGGTCACTGCTCAGGTATGAATCCAAGAGAGATGCCCGGTGATGGGAAGATGAGGATTCCCACCCCCCTAAAAGAGTCAATTCAACCTACACCATCACCCTTCAGTGTTGACCTCTTTAGATATTGCTTACCCTTTCTCCTTTGGCCCCAGGAAATCCAACATCGCCCTAAGGAAGCGGAGTGTAAATGAAAACAAAGGAATACCTCATTAATACTATTACATTGCCAAATCCCTCGGCCAATTCTTAAAGAAAGAGTCCACCGTTGTCACAGTGGCCAGTGACTGGGGAATGTCCACAGACAAACTTGAATGGCTTTCCTTTACTTCAATGAGCACCGCTGTCTTCCCAAGAATGGGGATCACATCTTAGCCAGGGAAGACACAATCTGAGCTGGGAAGAGACAAGGCAGATAGAACTGGCCACATAGCCTAGGTGAGGGGACCACAGTAGAGTATTCTATGGAATAGGTGGTTCCACCTGCCTTGTGGGAAATGGAAGCTGTGCAGGGTCCTTGCCAGGATTGCAGGAAGGTATATAAGAAACTGAAGGTCAACACAGACAAGACTGAGACATGTCCATTGAGTGGTTCCCCCACACTAGATGAGTGGGGTGCATCTTGTTCTGGATAGGGTCACACTACCCTTCCCCCCAAAAGAGAAGTTGCACGATTTGGGGGCACTCTTGGATCCAATGTTGACATTGGAGGCCACATGGCACTTAGCCCCTTCTATTAACTTTGACCGGTGACCCAGGTTGACCTTATCTGGACATGGGTAGCTCTGCTCCAGTTGTCTATACTATGATAACCTCTAGGCTGGATTAATGCAACGCATTGTACTTGGGGCTGCCGCGGAAGATTAGGGACTTCAGTTGGTGCATAACGTGAAAGACAGGAAGCTGTGAACATGTAAATCCAGTTCTGACCTGACTACCTTGGCTGCATAGTAGTTTCTGGGATCAATTGAAACTGCAGTTTTTGACTTTTAAAGCCCTATATACAGCTCGGGACCCCACTGCTTAAAGGACTACCTCTTCCCATTTGAACCTGTGTGGACACTATGATAATCATATGAGGCCCTTCACCCGTGTCTCACCTCTGAAAAGTGGAGCACAGAGAGTGGGGAATCAGTGAGTGGGTCTCTCTCTGCAGTAGACCCCAACATTGAAACCTTCTTTCCCTAGAGAGGCAGGGTCCCCAAATGCATGTTTGGGTTAAACATGGATACCAGGTCTGGAAATATTAAGGATGCTCAACGTATATATTCAACATTTGGCTACTTACCTTCTCCCCTTTTGGCCCCGAAAGGCCATTCTGTCCCTGTAAACATGCAGGGAAGAGATCATTACAAAAGCAAGAATTCCCAAGAGTGAGCTCTCTCAAAAGTGTCTGAGATAGAAGTAGATCAAGACTGCAAGCGGAATCCATCTTTGCTACTTCAGCACAGGAATGTGAGGAATACCCAAGTGGAATTCCACCAAGGTGTCCATTATCATAGTGATGGGACTTTAGTTTGAAGTACTTATTATCTGGATACCATGTTCAATAAGACCTTCAGCACATAGGACAGCTCCATAGGGGGAACAGACGTTGCTCCAGCAAGGGCAAAAGCTTAGCCCTTGAAGACTTGTGCTATAGCAACTATTGCAAAGTGGGCATAGGAGACCAGGCAGAATCAGGACTTAAGTGCTACAGAGATTCTAATGAATCTCTCTGAAATTCTGGGACACAAATTTAACTAAACCATAGTTTCAGCAACAGAGAAACTTTAGGGGTTCTCAAATGTGTGTGTGTGTGTGTGGATCCAGACCAAGAACCAGGTCTTGAATTTCCTGCCACACTTAGCTGGCACTTACCATCATGCCAACGGGGCCACGAACTCCCACAATTCCTTCTTCGCCCTGTTAAAAAGAAGTTTCACTGGTATTCCTCCGGAGGTGCCTTTTCCCGCCTTCACTCCTCTCTTTCTCTTTCTCTCTGACACACCTCTTTCATCCCCCATAGCTCCCTTCTTTTTCTCCCCCCCCCCCCTCCATCACCGGAACCCTCCTTGTTCCACTGCTTCATCTGTTTTGGCCGTCCCCTGGCTCTCTCCCTCTGGGCTGCCCCCACCTGAAATTAGACTAAGGCCCACAGGTTGCCCATCCTTCCAACAGGGCAATGCCACGCCTGTCTTTACTGGTTGCTTCTTCTCTGCAATGAGCTTCCTTCCAGGCAAGAACTGAAACCACACAATGGAAACCTCCTCCAACTAGGGCAGACCAACAAGGTATCCAAAATCCACATTCCAGTCCTGCAATTTCCACACACCTGTAACTTTGCCCCTTAGGTGCATTGATTCAGCCGTAAACTCTGCCTAGAATTCATTTGGGCGCACCTGTCTTTTACCCATTAGCCTTTACTGTGCCATTTACAAGCTAAGTGTCAAGAGAGGGCCAGATGTTTGCTTGTACGTTTCAGATACTTTCACCTGGCTTTGTGTCGACTGCCTCTGAGCAAAGACTTGGGGCGGGGGGAGCTTAGTTCTTCATGCATATTTCAGTGAAGTTCAGGGCTAAATTATGAGGAAGGCTTGAGGGAGCTGGGTTATGTTTCACCTGGACAAGAAAACACTGAGACTTGCTATGATAAAAAAGGGACCCCTGACCATTAGGTCCAGTCATGTCCGATTCTGGGGTCGCAGCGCTCATCTCGCGTTACTGGCCGAGGGAACTGGCGTACAGCTTCCGGGTCATGTGGCCAGCATGACAAAGCCGCTTCTGGCAAACCAGAGCAGCGCATGGAAACGCTGTTTACCTTCCCACCGGAGCGGTACCTATTTATCTACTTGCACTTTGACGTGCTTTTGAACTGCTAGGTTGGCAGGAGCAGGGACCGAGCAATGGGAGCTCACCCCATCACAGGGATTCGAACCGCCAACCTTCTGATCAGCAAGCCCTAGGCTCTGTGGTTTAACCCACAGTGCCACCTGGGTCCCTATTTTTTTTTTTAATAAATCTCAGACCACCAGTGATGGAGTGTGAACCCATTGTGCCTACAAGCATGGGTTCTGCCCACGAGGGTTCTTTCAAAGCTTCCTTGTCTTCACACACAAAAAACCTATGCAGTAGGTTCCACCGAGATTTGAACTCGGATCGCTGGATTCAGAGTCCAAAGTGCTAACCATTACACCATGGAACCTTACACTGTGCTATGATAGCCATCTTCAAATACAGAATAGAATAGAACAAATCTTTATTGTCATTGTCCCCTTGTGGGAAACAACGAAATTCCTCGGTTGCTATATCAACTCAAATAAGGCACTCCACATGATTTTAAAAATACTGATAAACACAATACAATACAATCTGAAGTGTTGTTACGTGGAAGATGGAGCAAGCCTGTTTTCTGCTGCTCCGGAAGGGAGAATGCGAACCAATGGGATTCAAAATTAAAAGAAAGGAGATTCCGACTAAACTTCTGGAAAAGTGCAGTGTGTGCGTCTGTGGTCAGAACCGCAGCATACATTTAAATCACATCTGATGCTCATTTAGAGCAAATGAGTTCTCCCAGAGAATCCTGGGATTAAGGGTGCTTGGGATGGTAGCTCTATGAGTAAGGAACTACAATTCCCATCCTGCTGTTTAAATTGGGTGTGCTTTAAAAATATTCTAAAGTAAGCGCTGTTTGACAGTGGAACAGACTCCCTCAGAAAGTTGTGGACTCTTCTCCATTGGAGATTTTTAAACTGAGTTTGGATGGCCATCTGTCAGGCATTCTTTTACTGTGATTCCTTCATTGCCGAGTGTGTGTGTGTGTGTGTGTGTCATTCTATTGCAGTTTAATTACCTTTTGTCTACTATCTTGCATATTTTTAACTATCTGTGTTTTAATTTTTCTAAGCTACCTTGAGTCCTGGTTCTGGGGAAAATGATGATGATAATGATGATAACTCTAATCAAAGTGGGGACGCGGTGGCACTGTGGTCTAAACCACTGAGCCCCTTGGGTTTGCCGATCAGAAGGTCGGCGGTTCAAATCCCCGTGACGGGGTGAGCTCCCATTGCTCGGTCCCAGCTCCTGCCAACCTAGCAGTTCGAAAGCACGTCAAAGTGCAAGTAGATAAATAGGTACCGCTCCAGCGGGAAGGTAAACGGCATTTCCGTGCGCTGCTCTGGTTTCACCAGAAGCGGCTTAGTCATGCTGGCCACATGACCCGGAAAAACTGTCTGCGGACAAACGCCGGCTCCCTCAGCCTGTAAAGCGAGATGAGTGCCGCAACCCGAGTCGTCTGTGACCGGACTTACCGTATTTTTCGCTCCATAAGACGCACTTTCTTCCTCCTAAAAATTAAGGGGACATATCTGTGCGTCTTATGGAGCGAATGGTGGTCCCTGGAGCCAAATTGCCCAGGGGCCAAAAGCAGATAGTGCTTTTTATTTTACAAAGAGAAAAAGGGGTGTTGAAAGGACCCGCTCAGCAGCTGATCAGCAAGAGATCGGGAGAGAGATAAGAGTCCCGGCTCCCTTTCAGCCCCACCCTCCATTGTTGAATGTGCTGCAGAGGGAGGTTGTTTGTTTCCCCAGCGACATGTGACTGGCTGATTAGATTATCTGTCTGGAAACTGTAGAAATGGCTCCCTTTCCTTCAGAAGCTGCAGAAATGTGAGTTGAACCCCATAAAAATGGGGCTTTTCCTCTTTGCAAAAAAGCTGCAAAACTTTTAGCTGATCCTCAAAAAACAGGGCTTTTCCCTTTGCAAAAAAGCATGCTTTTTCCCCTTTGCAAAAGCTGCACAAATCTGAACTGATCCTCAAAAAACAGGGCTTTTCCCTTTGCAAAAAAGCTGCAAAACTTTTAGCTGATCCTCAAAAAAACAGGGCTTTTCCCTTTGCAAAAAAGCTGCAAAACTTTTAGCTGATCCTCAAAAAAACCCCAGGGCTTTTCCCTTTGCAAAAAAAGCTGCAAAACTTTTAGCTGATCCTCAAAAAAAAAAAAACCAGGGCTTTTAGAGGAGGAAAACCAGAAAAAATTTTCTTGTTTCCTCCTCTAAAAACGAGGTGCACCCTATGGTCCGGTGCGCCCTATGGAGCCAAAAATACGGTAACTGTCAGGGGTCCTTTACCTTTATAATCAAAGAGGAAGCTTCTGTGAAAAGAACCACTAGTGATGGAAACACCAGGGTATCCTACCTGAGGCCCAGGAAGTCCCCGCGGTCCCCTTGGACCCAGTCTGCCAAGCCCGGCCTCACCCTGGAAAACAAACAGAAACCAGGGGGTTGCAATAAAAAGAAGGACAGAAACAAACCAATAGCCCCTTTACACCCCCCCAGCTGTATGGATATCCTGGACTGTAATGTATTTTAACATTTGTTGGAAGTGCCCAGGGTGGCTGGGGAAGCCCAGCCAGATGGGCGGGGTACAAATAATAAATTATAATAAATTATTATTATTATTATTATGACTCACCTTGCTGCCTTTGATCCCAGGGACACCAGGCATCCCCTGAGAAGCAAGGGGGGGTTGGAAATAGATGAAAAAATGTCACTATCAAGACAAGGAACTCTGTTCGCATTTGTAATGCAATGGGGCTTAACTAGACATCCATATACACAGAGAGTTTGATTGTTTATTTCCGACATTTATTTACCACCTTTTCCCTCCATGGAGTTCAAGGCAGCAGTTCTTCTCTTTTTTTTATCCCCACAACAACCCACAAATGCTCTGCCAACAATCAGGCTCAAAGCCATGGGCTGAATTCTCCTCCCCAGTTGCGCCACGAAGTACTAGGAGTTTCCTCTGAGAGACCATCTGGACACAAAGGCCTTCTCCTGCGTCAAGAGAATTGGCCCGTCAGTATCAGAATGAGGAACGTGTGGCCTTGAGGACGTTGCTGGACTCCAACGCCCATCAGCCACGGTCACTATGGCCAGCAGACAGAGATGATGGGAGTTGTAGTCCAGCAGCATCTGGAGGGTCCCCATCGGTGGTCTTCGTCCAGTGGCAGCACATCTCCAGGGTTCAGAGGGGACATTCCCAGCCCTACCGAGAGATGCCAGGGATTGAACCTGGCACCTCTGCAGGAAAGAAAGTGCCCTGTCTCTGAGCTATGGACCTTGACTCTTCTACCAGGATTTAGGGTGGGGTGCAGGTGGTCCCCCCCCCAAGGACACCAAGCTTGGGGGGCACAAAATTGAGAGGATCCATAATTGAGAAGATCAATTAGGGGGCTCCAAATTTTGGCCTTGCTCAGGGCAACATATTATCAAAGATTACCAAAGGCCACCCCCCTGGTTCCACTCTCTCATTTCCTAGGTAAAGGTGAGACTTTTTGAGCACCTCTTGTCCTGGGTGTCCGGGGGGTCCTATTGGTCCAGCCGAACCATTCCTGCCTCTCTTGCCATGTTCCCCCTAAAGAGAAAAACGTTTTCAGAGAAAACAAGACTATTGCAGAACAAAAAAAATACCCAAACGGCTACCAAGATGTGGGGACCGACACAAGAATGGGCAGGGTGCCTCTCCCAAAACCAGGAGATGTTATGCATCAGAGGAGGGGGGTCATACACCCTCCAATGCAGGGACTACCCACCTGGCACCCATGGGTGCAATGGCACCCTTGAGGTCTTTCCCTGGCCCCACAAAGCTTCTGTCCCCTTAGTTACAACAGGGAGGGTGTTTACCTTTTTCTCGCTTGAAAAACGCATAGAGATTGTTTTAAGAATTCTAAGGTCTCAAATATAAATTAAATGTTCATAAATGTATGAGGCAGACACATACATAAGTGTATAAACCACGTGTCTGAAATAGTAAGGAAAGCAATTCTGAAGTCATTTTGACTCTCCCAGTGACCTCAAATATTCGTCTGTAGTAAGGGAGGAAAACGAGGAGAGCCGCCCCATTGTCTTTTGCTTACAAATCCTGTCTTAAGGGCGTATTTGTGTACAAATAGGGTGAGCCTGTGACCTGGAGTCAGGAACTAAAAGTATTAACCATCACAAAAGAATGGCCAGGCTGCCCAGGTAATGCAATCAGTGACCATTATCAGGTACCCTAGCAAACAGGATTTCTGCTGTAGACCGCCTCCTCCGCTGCAGTCTGCCTCCTTCTGTGATGTATGTGTGATGTTTTACAGCAGGCATAGGCAAACTCCGGCCCTCCAGATGTTTGGGACTACAATTCCCATCATCCCTAGCTAACAGGACCAGTGGTCAGGGATGATGGGAATTGTAGTCCCAAACATCTGGAGGGCTGGAGTTTGCCTGTGCCTGTTTTAGAGGGGTGGTCTTGGGCTACAGGGTGGGCAATTTCAAAAATCTACAAAAGGGCTTGCGCACCATTGTTCAAGGTTCCTTTTCCCTCCTGCATGTGATGAGTGGGGACCCTGTTGGAACAGTTTAATAAAGATCAGGCTTATTTTAGCTGCTTTACTTCCCAATATTCTCTGGTTGGCCTCTATCATTTTCTCCTACCGATAGGGAACCCGCTTAAGGACTCTATATGGGCTCTGGAATACCTCGTAAGGGAAAAGGAGCAGTTTTTTTCATATAACAAGATGAAGGAGGAAGTTGAAAAAGCGTTGTTCATCCATACTTTCCCTTTCAGCTCTATGTGCTTTTCAAGGCTCGGATTGGGAGCCTTTGGAATACAGGAAGTTGCAGATCAGTGGTCTATGGAGTTCAGTAATGTCTGCACTGACCGGCAGCTGCTCTCCAGGACCTTAGACCAGGATTTCTCCCAGCCCTGCTTGGAGATGCTGTGGACTGCACCTCAGACGGTCTGGATGCTCAGCAGGTGCTCTGCCACTGAGCTATGAGCCTTCCCTAAAATCTCGTGGGTAATAAAAACAAAACAAATTGCTCCTACTACAATTTATTCCTGCCCTTCGCCCTCAGGTCCCAGGGCAGGTTCCAATAATGAAAAGACGGCTGCAATACCAAAACGCAGTATTGAAAATGGTTTAAGACAACTTAAAATTTCAGAAATAAGCCGGGTCCTAAAAACGCACCTCACCAGGAGCCCCGAGTGCAATTGCAGCTGCAAAGAACCGCAAAGCAGCACTTCCGTAGAAACGGAGCCCTCCCCAAAGCCAAGCCCATTTCAACCTAAGGATTCAAAAAGTTGTGGCTCGGTTCTAATCAACTGCAGAAAAGCACTATTTGATAGGAAATCGACATATCTCATTCTGCAAAACGCAGCCCAGATGCATCCGTTGAGCCTGCAGCCGCATTGACCAAAAAACCGCAGTTTCATGGAGCAAAACGGCCCTCTGAGTGTCAGGGAACAGCAGCGGCAGAGGAACAAAGCAACCTCTGTGGGAAAGCTCGAAAACAGGCCGGCGATTATCCTGCCTGTGTCACCGTGAAACAGTCCATTAGGTGTCTACTCATACAAGTGATGTCCTTTGAGCACTTTGGACAACCAGTCCAGGTCACGGTGACACAAGCATTTGCAGGAGGGATTGCAGATGTCTGAGCTCCCTGCGTTTTAAAGGGGAAAGTCTGGACGGAAGACAGGGGCTGGGAAGGTAATCTCAGCGTTCTGGTGAATCCCAGAGCGGTGACTTTGACGTGACTCAGTCCTAGGCACCGAGGACAGAAGGACCTACTCCCCCACCCAAAAGTGAGCATTGCAACCGAGCCTTTGCAGAAAACCTGACGACAAGTCTAGGGCACCTTAGAAACCAATGCATATGAAGTGATTGGAGCTTTTGTTGCGATATGTTTGCATTGAGAGTCACAACTTCCATGCTAGCTTGGCCACGTCCACAGAATGGAAGATGGGAGGATCCCCAAGGATGTGCCCTATGGGGAACTGGCTTCAAGCAGCCGGCCTGTTGGCAGACCAACTCTGCGGTGCCAAATTAAACCCTGTGGAGGCCCCTAGGCAGTCAAAATCTTGTGTGTGTGTGTGTGTGTGTGTGTGTGTGCTCACAAATGATCTCCTAATACATTTTTAATTTTACCAACCCACAAGATCAAATCAGTATTACTTTGAGCGGTTGTCGCAAGGCCAGAAAAAGACATGAGGCCCATAGACTGGTGCCACCTCCACCTGTTTGGTAATCCGGCACTGCCACTGTGCTACGAAGATATCCGCAAACATGACACAAAGCCTGACAACATCAACCCTGCCATGTGGGAATCCCTTGCAGATGACCGCAGTGCCTAGAGACTGACAATCAGGTTGTCCATTCACAGCAGTGACCAGAGGAGGAATGACCACTGGGAGGAGCGCAGAGAGAAGAAATACCCTGGTGCATCTGCAACAGCACAGCCGGGCACCTTCCTCGGCCCCAGCTGCAACAAAACATGTCTTTCCTGTATCGGTCTCTACAGCCACAGCAGGCGCTGTGATTCTCCAACAGTTTGACTTCACCTCCAAAGCTGCTCTCCTCCATTGTCTCTCGAGACAGACGGGTGCAGCCAACAGCAATATGTGTTACAGTCCAGCCATTCCCAAACATTTTCGGGCCGCCACCCGCTTGGTTCCATAAACTCATCCCTGGTGCCCCCTAACCTAAGTTATAGAAAGCATTACTCAGAATGGTGGTTTGGACAATCCACTGAATGAGTATAACACGTCAAAATCCGAAGCATTAACAATTAGTCACACATTTATTCGAAACCCAACCGAAACTACTTCAACAAAGTGGAAGACCGCGACACTAGCTTTTCAAAGCCTGATTGCCATGCACACCTCCAACATCCCCTGGCACCCCCTTGCCTCTTAGCGCCCCTCAGGTAATCTCACTGACCCCCCCAAGTGGTGCTACCACCCACTTCAGGAACCACTGTGTTAGACTGAGGAGTAGCCTTATCATGGGGCAGCTGAAATCGGAATTGTAGAGTTAGAAGGGATCTTAAGGATCATCTAGTCCAACCCCTTGCAATGCAGGAATATTCAGCTGTCCCATATGGGGATCGAACCTGGAACCGTGGTGTTATCAGCACCATGCTGCTACCTACTGAGCTCTCGCCCAGAAAGCGGCAGCTAGACTGGTGAATGGGAGTGGCTGCCGAGACCATATAACACCGGTCCTGAAAGACCTGCATTGGCTCCCAGTACGTTTCTGAGCACAATTCAAAGTGTTGGTGCTGACCTTTAAAGCCCTAAATGGCCTCGGTCCAGTATACCTGAAGGAGCGTCTCCACCCCCATCGTTCTGCCTGGACACTGAGGTCCAGCCAGCGAGGGCCTTCTGGCAGTTCCCTCACTGCAAGAAGCAAAGTTACAGGGAACCAGGCAGAGGGCCTTCTCGGTAGTGGCGCCCGCCCTGTGGAACGCCCTCCCATCACAGGTCAAGGAGATAAACAACTACCTTACATTCAGAAGACATCTGAAGGCAGCCCTGTTCAGGGAAGTTTTTAATGTGTGATATTTTCATGTATTTTAATCTCTGTTGGAAGCCGCCCAGCCAGATGGGCAGGGTACAAATAAATACATTAATGATGATAATAATAATAATAATAATAATAATAATAATAATAATAATAGTTATTATTATTATTGCCCTTGAATCAGAAGCAGAGGCATGTCTGGAAAACCTGGCTTCCAATTTCGGCTGCCTAGAAATCTAATAAATACAGTAATGCTCATGATGATCAAATAATAATGGCTCTATAAAGCTTGTCGTGCTGCGAAGTTAAGAACGCTGACCCAGAAACTGCCTGTTGGACTAGTTGGGCCTTTGCTCTGCTCCAGCAGGGCTCTCCCGATGCTCTCAGGAGCAGCCAAGGCTTGATTTATACGGCAATTCTGATGGAGAGGATATTAAAAGGCAGAGCGTCGTGGCGCTTAGTTTTGATTGTTCATCTCAAGAGTTCCAGTGGGTCCCTTTCAGCATCTTATGAAGCAGCATTGGAAAGCTGAAAGGCACTTCCATAATCCACCTCTGCTCTCTGTGTTTGAGACAGTTCCCTGAATCGCTTGGCCACTGGGCTGTCGCCACACTCAGCTGTTAATCACCTACCTTTTGCCCCGGAATTCCAGGTGGGCCTGGGGCGCCTCTCTCCCCCTGCGACCCAGGGGTCCCGGGGTTGCCACGAATACCCTGGATGCCTTGTGCCCCTGGAGGTCCCGGGACTCCGGGCTCACCCTAGCGAGAAGACACCATATCGTCCCGTCACAAGACGAGCACATGTTTTTATAGTACGACAGTGGTGATTTATCAGTTGCCTTGTACAACGATAAGCCTCAAAGCGACTTGACAAGGTGAAATACAACAAGTAAATAGCCATTTGGACCTAGAATCATAGAATTGTAGATTTGGAATGGATCCCGAGCATCATCTGGTCCAACTCCCTGCAATGCAAGAATATGCAGTTGTCCGATAGAACCTGCAACCTTGGCATTATCACAGCACCACACTCTAAGCATCTGAGCTAACCA
The DNA here is from genome assembly GCA_900245905.1 of Lacerta viridis. Classification (NCBI taxonomy): domain Eukaryota; kingdom Metazoa; phylum Chordata; class Lepidosauria; order Squamata; family Lacertidae; genus Lacerta; species Lacerta viridis. Next base: position 125,319 of record OFHU01004474.1, on the reverse strand, counting down.
CCTAGATATTTCTTTTATAGCAGTGGGCAATGCAAAGCACCTAGCATGTTCACCCAACAAGGGCAAGTCCTACACACCCCTCCTAGAAGATGTCAGGGACTGGCTGGATGAGGAGGAGTGGTGGGAGCAATGAGCCAGGGAACCCTCAAGGGAAACCTCAGAGGAGGAAGGCTCAGAGCCTAGGGATTGGTGGTGGGACACAGAGGGAGAAGATTGGGAGGAGGTGGCGTTGGAAGCTGAAGGGGCAACAGGGTTTGGTGAGCAGGAGGAACCTGTGAAAGGGAGCAGTTCAGGCTCTGAGGCTGAAGCAGTGCAGAGGGTGGTCACAAGGCTGCTGGAGAATTCAAAGAGTCTGCCTCTCCTGCTATAACAAGCTCCTTCTTGGTCTCCAAGAACGTGCAGAGTAATGAGAAGAGCTGAACGGAGGTCAGAGGTGCACAGATGCAGTTTGAGACTGCTTGGGAAACATCCAGGAGAGGTGGAGTCTTAGAAGGGGTGGAAGGCAGGGACCTTCTGTCCTAGCAACTGCCCTACAGGGGGAAGACCCACCGAAAGCGTTGCCGAGTTGTATGCTGTTTCCTTGACAAAGTGTTAACTGACAACTGACTCTGCTTCTTCATCCTGACCTGCTTCTGACTCCAGCCTTGACAGCTGACCACCATAGGAGGCAACATTAATGAACCAATGGCCTAGGCGAACAAAAAGGCCTTAGCCTGGCACCTAAGGATGGCCCCAGACGGGTCTCCCCGAGGAGAGCATTCCACAGTGGGGCCACCATCGAAAAGGCTTGTTCTCATGTGGTCAACTTTCACACTTTCCTCAGGGAAGGTCTTCTGATGAAGACTGCAGGGTCAGAGCTGGCTTGTATGGGGAGACGTGGCCCTTTGGGTTTTGTGGTCCTCCTGATACATTTTCATCTCTTTGTAGCCTTCAGCTCCCTCAACTGGAAGGGAGGCCAGTTCCACTTTCTACCCTGATGGTCTGCTTTAGGCCAGTCTGTTTCTCCTCTATAAAGAGTGAGAAACCTGTAGCTCTCTGGACGTTGGACTATAGCTTCCTTTGTCCCGGACCATGGGCTATGCTGTCTGAGGATGCTGGGAATAAGAGTCCAGCAGCACCTGGAAGGTTAAACATTCTCCACTCCTGTCCTCTGTAAAGGACTAGTTGGCTGTGTGGCAGTCACTTGGGGATTATGATTGAGGAATTATGTAATATGAATCATATCATTACTGGGCCTGATTCATAAGCATGAGTTTCTGATAAAATCCCACAAGGCTGTGTGTCTTCCTATAGGCTCTGCACTCTTTGCCAGTCTCCCTAAAGGCTGGCAAGTCACGTTTACCATGAGAGCAAGAGTCTCTGCTAAACCAAATGGTACCTTGGTGTTAATCCTAGGCTCCTTGATTCCTAACCCTAGAGAGGAGATTGCTAGCAAAGGATGTTAGTCTCTCTCTCTGCTGTTTATGGCTTTTCTCTTCCCTTCCTGCAATGTCCTGTTTCTGGCTATCTATCCTATCCTTTGATGTGCAAGAATGTGGTGGGTTTCCTGGGATCCTCATGGAAGTCTTTGTTACCTGATCTCAACCATGTAAAGACTTCTTGAGGTGTGCTGGAAGTACCTGTAATCTGATTGGTTCCTACAACTGATGTGTGTGTAGATGTGATTGGTTCTTTTGAATCTGTGTTGCAATTCTCTTGGTTAATAAAACGACCTGAGCTGGAGAGGTGGGATCTCACTTTTGCCCACTCTTCTCACACGCTCAGAGGTCTTGCAGGACAAAACCTCATGCGAGTGGTTATTTTCTCAGAGAGACCAATTCTCCATGTTGCTTTCGGAACGCAACAGGGCTGTACCCAGAAATAAATGAAGTCTCAATATGGAGATGGAGCAGGAAAGTTGCCAAACGTACCTTGTGCCCAGGAGGTCCAGCCTGGCCAACAGGTCCCCGGAAGCCAATGCCTGGCTCTCCCTTTAGAACACAAATAAAAGAGAAGTGAATCGTGACCACACAGCATAATACACAGGTTCACATCATGCCAATAATCTGTGGCAACTGACACTCCTGGGCTTGATCTGGGAACCAAACCAAGATGGGGTCTTGCTAAGTCCTAAAGGGGTTTTGAAGCCTAATTAAACATGTGGTCAACGGCGAGGGGAGGTGGGTGGAGAGGAGAAGACATGCAATGAGAGACTCAAATTGCAAATAACTCTGCAAATGGAAGACAAGTTGCTTGTTCTGGGTGGCCCCTGATCCCAGCAAAGCCATTCCTTTACCTTTTGACCAATTTCTCCTTCTTCGCCTCTGGCACCCTGGTAGAGACAAGAGCAAGAGGTAAGTTTCTAGTCCTCTTGATGCCATGAAACACCCTGGATAGGTTTGGGCAATAACTGACGCAGGCTTAGGCGGGTGTATTCAAACTGTAGCGCCTCTGCTCTGATCTAGGAAGGTTTTTATTGCAACCATAGCTAAGTATGTGCTGTGTGCATTAGCCGTGCCTGGGCTTCCTGAGGTCAAGCCGTCCAGCGACAGTTGCCTGCAACTCTATGTAAGGTCTAGTTTTGGGCCCTGAACTGGGGCATCCATTGCTACTGGGAGGAACTGGGAGGAAATGGGAGGAACTGGAAGCTCCATCAAAGATCTCCCAGCCAGTAAGGATACCTGGGCTCTCCTTCCTTGGAGGTTTTTAAGCAGAGGTTGGATGGCCATCTATCATGGATGCTTTTGCTGAGATTCCTGCATTGCAAGGGGTTATTGGGCTGATGTTTTTATTTTCATTATGTACTTTGTGGTTTTATGTTTCGATTTTATTCTGTGAACCGCCCATAGACCTCCAGATATAGGGTGGTATATAAATTAAATTACAGTGGTACCTCTAGATGCGAACGGAATCCGTTCTGGAGCCCCGTTCGCATCCTGAGCAGTCCGCATCCTGAGTGCCACGTCAGCGCATGTGCACGACACAATGGTGCTTCTGCACATGACGTCATTTGACGCATCTGCACATCCGCGAACCGCCGAACTCGGAAGTAACCGGAAGTAACCCGTTCCGGTACTTCCGGGTTTGGCGCGTTCGTAACCCGCGCCATTCACATCCCGCAGCGAATGGAACACGAGGTACAACTGTAATGATGATGATGATGATGGTGATGATGAAGATGACCCTCGGGTTTCTTCCAACTTTATGATTCTATGACCTTTGTTGCTTACCTTCTCCCCTGGCTCTCCTGGCTCTCCTGGTTCCCCCTGTGAGGGGGAGAGAGAGAGAGAGAACAGTGGCGTAGGAAGGGGGGCGAAGGGGGTGGTGCACCCCGGGTTCCACCCTGGAGGGGGTGACACTCTGGGTGTCCCCCCAGCATGACACCCAAGCCAGCCCCGTGGACACACGGTAAAAACCCATGCTTGGCGGCGGGGCTCGGAAACCTGCTCGGCGCACGCTTTGCTATTTCCGGCTCGGGCGGAGGCGAGGGGCAGGTGTGCCCCTCGCCTCCGCCCGAGCCGGAAATAGCAAAGCGCGCGCCAAACAGGTTAGCCGTTGGCGCGCGCTTTGCTGCTTGGGCTCTGGGCAGAAGTGAGCTGTGGGCCAAGCCCTGCCCCTCCCCTCTGCCCGCAGCCCGAGCGGGAAGGAACGAAGCAAAGCGCCGAGCGGTGGCCACTCGGCCACTCGGCGCTTTGCTTCGTTGCTTCCCACTTGGGCTGCAGGCGGAGGGGAGGAGTGGGCTTCTCTTGGGCTGCTGACGCCCCTCCCTGGCTCGCCTCCGCTCCGTAGCGCGCATGCGCAGCGCCGCTACGCATGCATCGAACATAATGACGTAAGCGTCGTACGTAGCGATGTTACGCATGCATGCTACGGAGTGACTCCACCCCTGAGAGAGAGAGAGAGAGAGCTCACTGTACCCTCAGTCTCAGATCCTGATGTTTGCACGCTTTCCATTGCACAGCAAAGATTTCGGACAGCCCCGTTCCATGTGCTCCCCCTGCACAAATGCTGAGATCAGAGCCCGTCCCTCGACTTTGCTCCTCTTGGCCAAAGCCTCTCCAAGCTGTGCCAGCTCTCCCTGTCCAATAGTGCAACAGCCCTCCCCATTTCTTCTTCCTTCTCAATGCAGGGGTGGGGAACGCATGGCCCATCAGATGATTGAAACTCTGGAAAGGGGCTGCTGGTCTCAGTGGAGACAATGGGCCAATGGTTTGAGTCAGCTTCTCTTGTTACTATTCGTTTGACAAGGAGATCCACTAGGAAATGGGGGGTGGGGGTAAGGAATTGAACGGAGCATTTGGAAACCTGAAACGCAGCATTCCGTAGTAGTGCAACATTTTGCCGCAAGCCCCAATTGTCGCACACGCACGCATATGCGCATATGCTCGTGCAAAGAAGCTGACCTGTTCTCCTTTGCCGCCCTGGCTTCCAGGTGCTCCCTTTTCTCCCTGAAAAACAGAATTAAAGAGAAGAAGAAACCTCGTCATTTCCAAGCACAGTCCAGCTATGTGGAATCTCGCAGAAGCCCCTTGGGAAGCTGGCGTGATTGCGGCTGAATCTCTAGGAGCACGGTTGCGGATTTCCTCCTCCTCCATTTGGAAAAGGCAACGTTCCTCCAGGAACCAGAGGGCAAAGGGGAATGACGAAATATATGAAGGCAGCAGGGCTTTGTTGCTGGTGGTTGACCCTGGAATCTCATTGACTGTGCACAGGAGGATTTGCAAGCCACCCCACATTTTGCAGATGATTTAGGAACATAGGGAGATGCCTTATCCTCCATCAGACCATTGTTCCACCTAGCGTAGTACTGGTTGCACTGACTGGCAGCAGCTCTCCAGGGTTTCAGGAAGAGGCTATTCCCAGTCTGACCTGGAGATACCGGGGATTGAACCTAGGACCTTCTGCATGCAAGGCAGATGCTCTGCCACTGAGCTACAGCCCTCCTGTGACTTCATTATCATCGTTCTTATTAGTGACATTATTAGTGTCCCAAGAGACCATGTGGTCTGGCTGTGCTGTCAAAAGAGGGCCATCTATTAGGAACTATTAATGCTGGCTGTTGGCTCAAACGCCCCCAAAGGGAAAGCGTTGCATGATTGACAATTGTCTTTGCAGCTGCATTATCATCAGATAAATGAAGTGTTCGAAGAAGATAAAAAGAAACATGGTTTTCAGCCAACAAGATCTAGATTTGAAATAGATTTACTGAATGATAAAACAAAAATATTGTCGAAAATGTATAAATTGTTATTGGAATGGCAACCTAAAGATGAAGAGGTAAAATCGGTAATGATACACTGGGCTAAAGACATTGGTTATAATATACGGTTAGAAGAATGGGAAAGGTTATGGAAGGAAGGTAATGCAGTACATTTAAAGAAATGTCGTGAAAATGATGTATACTGTAGGTGGTACTTAAAGGTAAAGGTCCCCCTGACCGTTAGGTCTAGTCGCGGATGACCAGGGGCGTAGCAAGGGGGGGCATAGAGGGCAGATCGCCCCATGTTCCATAATGGAGGGGGTGACAAATTATCAAGGAACAATTACTGCCCTACTAGGGCGGTTCATAAAAAACTTTTTTTAAAATGCCTGCTCCAAAGGTCTTATCTTACTATACTAGGGATTATATAGCTATATATGAAATTTCATGCATATCGGTTAATATCTTGACCCTCCTCCACCAAAATAGCTGTTTACTTGGCTGTTTTCCTATGTCGTGAAGGCTGAAATTTCAGTTCAGTGGAGCACTTACTGTTCCCAACCCTAACCCTGTGGAAAGCCATCTAATTAGACTTTAATTTGATTTTGAGATGTTTTTAGGAGGTAATTTAATTATTGTTTGATTTTATACCAATGTTATGTATCTGATGTTAGCCACCCTGAGCCCGACTTCGGCCGGGGAGGGTGGGATATAAATAAAAGTTTTTTATTATTATTACTTGTTATTATTCCTTTGTAAGAAAATATGAAATAACGTAAAACCATTTTTGCGGGGGGGGAATCAATGGGGGGGTTGACAAGAAATTTTCCGCACCGGGTACCACCTGACCTTCCTACGCCTCTGCAGACAACTCTGGGGTTGCGGCGCTCATCTCGCTCTATAGGCCGAGGGAGCTGGTGTTTGTCCACAGACAGTTTTTCCGGGTCATGTGGCCAGCATGACTAAGCCGCTTCTGGCGAACCAGAGCAGCGCATGGAAACGCCGTTTACCTTCCCGCTGGAGCGGTACCTATTTATCTACTTGCACTTTGATGTGCTTTCAAACTGCTAGGTGGGCAGGAGCTGGGACCGAGCAATGGGAGCTCACCCCGTTGCGGGATTCGAACCGCCAACCTTCTGATCAGCAAGCCCTAGGCTCTGTGGTTTAGACCACAGCACCACCCGTGTCCCTAGGTCGTACTTAACACAAGTTAAATTGGCCAAAATGTATAGAACAAAAAATGACTGTTGGAAATGTAAGGGGGGAAAGGGCGGGGTACTTTTTACCCCATGTGGTGGACATGTAAAGAGGTAAAAGCTATCTGGGAGATGATATATTATGAGTTAAAGAAAATGTTTAAAAACACTTTTGTTAAAAAACTAGAAACTTTCCTACTGGGTATAGTGGATAAAGAGATACCGAGACAAGATGGAAAATTGTTCTTCTATGCAACAATTGCAGCAAGAATTAGCCCAGAAATGGAAACAGCATGAAGTACCAACAAAAGAAGAGTGGCAGATGAAAATGATGGACTTTGCGAAACTGACGAGACGAATCCAGAACCAGCGAGATCAAGTATTCCAAAAAGACTGGAAGAAATTTATATTATATTTGAAAGACAACTGTAAGCAATTAACATCATTAGCTGGGTTATCTGAAGATTTGTAAGATGAATTAGTTACCTATTCAGGTTGAGTAATTCATATTTTAAGTAACGATACAACAAGAATAGGGAAGGAAGTGAAATGCAAAAATGCAAATTTTAATTTTGTAAACCATTAGGTGGGAGGGAGGGAAGTCGTTTAGGTTCATTCGAGCTAAGAGATTTAATAAAAGGATACAATGTTACATATTGTGATTATATGTAAAATTAATAAAAATATTATTATTATTTTTAAAAAAGACAATTGTCTTTGCGGTATAATAATGTCTGGAATTTTGCGATACCTGAGACAGTAACACTCAATTTAAAAGTCTCAGAAGGATCTGAAGACCCTGGGTGTTTCTATGCCGGTCCTCACCCCCCCCCCCCCCGTTGGAGGTTATTCTCTTATGCTACTGCAAATGATCTGCAATAATGTGCAATGTTTGAACCTCATAATCCTGAATAAAATTGTCCTGTTCTATTGTTCAACTGCATGCTTGGGGTGCAATGGCCTTTTAGTAATTCAATAAAATGAGTATATGTTTTTTTTAAGAAAGGAGAGCAGAAAAGAGGATTCATCTGGACCTGATCCAGGCTACAAAAAAACAACAACCCCCAAACCCTAAAGATGTAAATCAAATTTTGGACAGATTTCTGGGGGTGTCAGATTCTGCCAAATCCCAATGAAAGAGGAGCTAATTTAGAAAGATACAACCTGGATAAGAAGAAGATTCAACTAAGAATGTCAAGTTTAGAATTGGGCATGAGGGAAATAAAAGAAGATGAAGGAGTTGGAGCTGGAAAGAGAGGACTTTGAAGTTATGACCAAGTAAAAAATGAAGTCACCGACTGGCTGCAATATCATCAGATTTATGAGATATTTAAAGCAGACAAGAAAATTGGTTTTCAAATGGAAAAATCAAAACTGGAAACAGAACTGATTGAATCGAACTCTAAAAACCTTTCCAAGATGTATAATTTGTTGCTAGAGTGGCATACGAAAGATGAACTGGTTAAATCGACAATGATAGATTGGGCGAAAGATGTGGGTCATAATATTATGATGGATGACTGGGAGAGATTGTGGAAGAAAGGTATCAAATTTACAGCTTGTAATAGTTTAAGAGAAAATATTATGAAAATGCTTTATAGATGGTATCTGACACCAGTTAAGATAGCTAAGATGAATCCTACAATGACTAATGTGTGTTGGAAATGTAAATCTATGAAAGGTACCTTTTATCATATGTGGTGGTCATGTCCAGGGGTAAATGCTTTCTGGGATAAGATTTATAATGAACTTAAGAAGGTAATGAAAATTACCTTTAGTAAGAAACCAGAGGCATTTCTTTTGAGCATGACCAACGAAGAGATACCCAGTCAGGATAGAGTGTTTTTTATGTATGCCACAACAGCTGCTAGAATTTTATTGGCAAGAAACTGGAAAGGTGAAGAGATCCCGACAGTGGAAGAATGGCAGATGAAACTAATGGACTTTATGGAACTCGCTGAACTGACCGCGAGAATCCGAGACCAGAGGGAGGAGAAGGTGTCGCAGGATTGGAGGAAATTTAAGGACTATTTAGTCAAATGTGTAAAATTGAATATTTGAGCAGAGTTAGTTAATAGAAATGGCTTTAGCTTGTTATTGTTAGATAAAATTGTATAGAAGAAGTTTTTAGCTGTGAATTATTTAATTGTTTAAGAATATTTTAAGATATTGGGTTTAAGTGATGAATTATATTTGATTAAGCAAATTTAAAGAATTTTAGGAGATATGGTAAATGTTAATGGAAAAAGATATAAAGTTACCCAAAATATATATGATTTTGAATGCAGTGGAGGGAACGGGGGGAGTCCCCAAACAAAGAAGATAGAAACTAGATAAGTACAAAGATAAGTGTTTGTTAAGGTTTGTATATGTTTTTTCTTATGTTTATTGTTATTGTCATTATTGTTGATTTTGTTCTTTGTTGATTATGTATTGTGTTTTTATTGTGTTTTTGCTATGTTTTTTCTTTGTCTTATTGGAAAATAATAAAAAATCTTTAAAAAAAAAAGGAAAGAGAGGACTTTGGGGGGGAGATCTGGGGGGGGGATGGGAAGGAAAAAGGAAAGGGTTAGAATGGTTAGGAAAGGTGTGGGGTGAAGGTAGATTCTTTCTAAAGGAGAAACATGGATAGCTGACCACAGAATTCCGAAACCAGAGGAGGAAAAACAGCGTAAGAGAATTGGAAGAAATGCATAATTATTTGAAAGGATGTGATTAATAAATATATGAAATTGGAATCAGAAGATATTTAGGCTACAGTAATCAGAAGTTAAGTTAAGAGAGGATATAAGAAGTTGGAGTTGTATAATGTTTATTTTATTAGGAATAAGATTTTAGGTATAAGATGATTAGGATGTGTAAGATTAGATTAGTTGTGAGAAGGAAGATTTTATAATGTTACAAAGTTACTAAAGAAGATTAGAAATGAACGCAGAAGAGAGGACGTGAGGAAGTCCCAAAATATTGTTTAGAAAGAGGATAAGGATAGCTAAATAAGTGTGTGTAAGTTTTCTTTTTTGTATTGTTTCGTAGTTTTGTTTTTTGTAGTGTGTGTTGTATTATGTGTGTCTTTATTGCTAAAATTCAATAAATTTTTATGAAAAAAAAGAAAAAGAAAGAGGAGCTAATTTAGCGTGTAGAACTTGGAGAAGAAGAAGAAGAGTTTGGATTTGATATCCCGCTTTATCACTACCCGAAGGAGTCTCAAAGCGGCTAACATTCTCCTTTCCCTTCCTCCCCACAACAAACACTCTGTGAGGTGAGTGGGGCTGAGAGACTTCAGAGAAGTGTGACTAGCCCAAGGTCACCCAGCAGCTGCAATGTGGAGGAGTGGGGAAGCGAACCTGGTTCACCAGATTACAAGTCCACCGCTCTTAACCACTACACCACATTGGCTCTACACCCTTCCACTGATGAAATACACCCTTCCACTGTTGCATCAGCCAGGGATGCTTCAGCCAAAGAGGTTCGCCACCACAACCACAAAGTTTTTTTTTTAATGTTTTTGCATCTATTGACAAAAAAAGAAAAACAAAACTACAAACCTTTTGACCTTGAACTGGCAGGGAATCCACCATGTCTGACCTTTGCTTCTAAAGAGAGAAAACCTTGTTAATTTTATATCTTTGGATTTTACATTTCATCTTAAAATGCTTTCTCTCCCTACCCCCCAAGGCATTGAGACAGTTTCAGGCCTCCCTCATAACACTAGAGCCCAATGGGGCCACCCAACTTTGGGATGTGATCCATGAGAGGCAGTCAAATACAACATTCCTTGTTTTCCTAGAGTGGACATGCAAGGGGATGTTTGGTCCAGCCAGTCAAAACTTCCTGTTCCTCCTGGGCTGGAGCATCCTTCCTTTTGTATGTGATAGAAGGTGGGTGTGACCTTACCTGTCCAGGTAACAAAAGGACAAGTCACGCAGCACACCTCTCTCTTTTTGACTTCCTTCTTTGTTTGACCAGCTTTCAGCTAGGACTGCTCTGCTAGCTCTCAGCTAGCAGAAGCACTGGGATTATTCCCCCATATGGGGTAGATCCACATGTACATATTTGTAACTAAGTCTGCCTTCAGGGATCCAACTGTGAACTGATGTAAGTAAACTTCTTTTATTGACTTTGAATAAGATTGTGGCGTCTTTATTCTTTTAAGAGGGATTCAAGGGAACTTACCAGGAACGTACAATTCAATCTGAGACAGACTGAATTGTATAATAGTGAGAGGCTCACACGAGCCTGCAACCAGCTATCTGCTGTGCATGTAAAAAGGGGAATGTAACTCTGCTACATAAAGAAACTTGCCAGCACAAGTTAGGAAGGATATTAATAAACAATATATCCTCTCCTGCCACCCTGAACATTCCCACACCAACAAAGCTGAATGCTGGAAGATTCGGAGCAGACAGAAGGAAGTCCTTCACATAGCGCATAGCTAAACTATTGAATTCACTCCCTATGTGATGGACACCAACTTGGGGTGGATTTAAAAGAAGATCAAAGAAATTCATAGAGGACTGATTGTCTCTCGGACATACCCCATACCAGGAACCAGGGACGTCCCATCCCATTTTGCCACCTGAGGCAAAATTGGAAGCTGCCTTGCCCCCTGCCAAAGCCTCCATGCTTCTCTGGCAGCTGCGGTAGGGACAGGCGGGGCACAGGCTGGGGTGCCACCCCATGGGACTCTGCCACCCGAGGCGGTTGTATGAATCAGGCTAAGAATTGAGAGTTACTTGTTGCTGTAAAAAGGGTTACCTTAATTCTCCTTGCTCCGTGAGGTCCAGGATAAGCCTTGAAAGAGAGGAGGGGAAAATCGCATGTGCACAGGGAGGAATGGATGAGAAATCAAATTCTAGGAATATAAGGTTGGTGAAATCTGTCCATTGAGTTACAGGTAGGTAGCCGTGTTGGTCTGCCATAGTCAAAATAAAATAAAATAAAAAATCCCTTCCAGTAGCACCTTAGAGACCAACTAAGTTAGTTCTTGGTATGAGCTTTCGTGTGCATGCACACTTCTTCAGATAACCTGTCCATTGAGGTTCTTGTCAGTTCCTCATTTTACCAACCTCCAGTTTAGTTCAATGCATTTCCACATCAGGTTGCCATTTCTTTGTAAAGGAAGTGAGGTGGCACCTTGGTTCTCATACTTAATCCGTGCCAGAAGTCCCTTCCAAAACCAAAGCGTTCCAAAACCAAGGCATGCTTTCCCACAGAAAGAAATGCAAAACGGATTAATCCGTTCCAGACTTTAAAAAACAACAACAACCCCTAAAACAGCAATTTAACATGAATTTTACTATCTAACGAGACCACTGGATCCATAAAATGAAAGCAATAAACAATGTACTGCAGTCACACAATCAATCAATCAATCAATCAATCAATCAATCAATCAGTAGCTGAACTGGGTTCCACACAGTCACAAAAAACAACAAAAAAGAGCCGTAAAAACAAAAATACAAAATAAACAGCAAAAACAGACCTCAGCGTAACACTCAAATCGGAAACTTAACACTCAAAACGGAGGACCAGTTACAGGTAGGTAGCCGTGTTGGTCTGCCATAGTCAAAACAAAACAAAATAAAAAATCCTTCCAGTAGCACCTTAGAGACCAACTAAGTTTGTTCTTGGTATGAGCTTTCGTGTGCATGCACACGAAAGCTCATACCAAGAACAAACTTAGTTGGTCTCTAAGGTGCAAAACAGAGGACGTTTGGCTTCCGAAAAAGTTCGCAAGCCGGAACACTTACTTCTGGGTTTGCAGTGTTTGGGTTCCAAGTTGTTTTGAGTACCAAGGCGTTTGAGAACCAAGGTGCCACTGTAGTCCTTATGAGAATTCATGAGCAGAGTGTACCTCTCCTAATATACATTAACTGGCCATCCCTGTCTCTGCACGAGATTCCAAGGGATTTTGGGCATTCAGCCAGGGTCTGTGTTCCTTCGGGGGAAATGCGGTACAGCAGAGTCTGCAGCATCTTTGAAATATGATTTATTTGCACATATTTACACCGGGAGCTTCCAGTGGAGATTCACAGCATTCACATCTCAGAAGGGACTCATCCTTCACAACAGCCCAGCACTGGATCCCCAGGCATCTCCTCTCTTCCAGGCTGCCAGCCAAGGCAGTTCTGGCCTCCGCAGCAGCTCATGGAGTTCTCTGCTTTCTTCCCCAACAGAATCACAGAAGTCAAGCTCAATGACTCACCCCGTAAGTGGCATGGTGTTCCAACAGGGCTCCCCTAATTCCAAGCGCACCAGGAGAACGCACCTGCGCAGCCATGACAAGAAGAAGAAGAAGAGTTTGGATTTGATATCCCGTTTTATCACTACCCGAAGGAGTCTCAAAGCGGCTAACATTCTCCTTTCCCTTCCTCCCCCACAACAAACACTCTGTGAGGTGAGTGGGGCTGAGAGACTTCAAAGAAGTGTGACTAGCCCAAGGTCACCCAGCAGCTGCATGTGGAGGAGCGGAGACGCGAACCCGGTTCCCCAGATTACGAGTCTACCGCTCTTAACCACTACACCACACTGGCTCTCACTGACAAGGAGTAAGTCACATGCTTTCTCTGTTTGCTAACGAAACCAAAACTTTCTGAGGCTCAAAGGTAAAGAGTGGGGGTCTTTACCTCAAGGTTCCAGGTCTCTGCCGTCCTTCGGACTCTGCCGTTGGTTCTTTCCTCGGGATCAGAAAGGCCACCGGCATTTTCCTGCTTGAAGGAAGACAGCGTTGGCCAAAAAGGAAAAACCCGCACAGGAGTTCCCTGGATTAATTTGAATCCCTGTTTAATAATAAGCCCAGTATTTGAGTTTGAATCAATAAAATAATCAATAAGATGGATCAGGCCAGTGGCTCATCTAGTCCAGCATCCTGATCTCACAATGGCAAGCCAGATGCCTGTGGGAAACCCAAAAGCAGGATTTGAGCACAAGAGCAACTCTCCCCTCCTGTAAAGGTAAAGGGACCCCTGACCATTAGGTCCAGTCGCGGACGACTCTGGGGTTGCGGCTCTTCTCGCTTTACTGGCCGAGGGAGCCAGCGTACAGCTTCCTGGTCATGTGGCCAGCATGACTAAGCCACTTCTGGCAAACCAGAGCAGCGCACGGAAACGCCGTTTACCTTCCCGCTGGAGCGATACCTACTTATCTACTTGCACTTTGATGTGCTTTTGAATTGCTAGGTTGGCAGGAGCTGGGACCAAGCAACGGGAGCTCACGCCATCGTAGGGATTCGAACCGCCAACCTTCTGATCAGCAAGCCCTAGGCTCAGCGGTTTAGACCACAGCGCCACCCACATCTTCCACCTGGTTTCCAGCAATTGAATCATTCCTGCCTCTGAATGTGCATTGCAGGGAGGTTGGATAATAATAACAATAACAATAACAATAATAATTTTATTATTTGTACACCGCCCATCTAACTGGGTTGCCCTAGCTACTCTGGGCAGCTTCCACCATATACAGCAGCATAATAAAACACAGACAATATGACCTCGGGGTCCCTTCCAACTCTGCAATTCTGTGACTCTATGACTCATTATGTGGCAGCTTCCTATGTTCCTATGAACTAAACTGGGAGACAAGTAGCATCTGCTTTGTTGGCAGAAAACCCCAGTTTCAATCCCTGGCACCTGCGGAGTATGTCTGGAATAGACTCCCATCCTAAAGCTCTGGGGAACTGCTGCCCCCAGTCACTGTGAACAAGACTGAGCGAGGCATACGAGGAATATCAACTTCCCGTGTTCCTACGTAAAGGTGAGAGATAACCATGAAACAATGGCCATGGAGGCTATGAACGAGGGCGACGTTCTACCCGAACATTGCAATAGTTTTTTAGAGGGCTGGTGTCAAGGATTGGCTGGGTGAGGAAGAGTCCCTCCAGGAGGGAGGACAGAAGAAGAAGAAGAAGAAGAAGAAGAAGAAGAAGAAGAAGAAGAAGAAGAGGAGGAGAGAGTTTGGATTTGATATCCCACTTTATCACTACCCGAAGGAGTCTCAAAGCGGCTAACATTCTCCTTTCCCTTCCTCCCCCACAACAAACACTCTGTGAGGTGAGTGGGGCTGAGAGACTTCAGAGAAGTGTGACTAGCCCAAGGTCACCCAGCAGCTGCATGTGGAGGAGCGGAGACGCGAACCCGGTTCACCAGATTACGAGTCTACCACTCTTAACCACTACACCACACTGGCTCTCAGAAGAAGAGGAAGAGGAAGAGGAAGAAGAAGAAGAAGAAGAAGAAGAAGAAGAAGAAGAAGAAGAAGAAGAAGAAGACTTAGGCACTGGATCGTAGTGGTGGGACACTGGGAGCAGTCAGGGGAAGGGATGAGCTGGGAGGTGCTAGAAGCAGGAGGTTTGAGCGATCAAGGGGTGCAGAGAAAGGCCCCCCTTCCAGGACAGGGCTAGAAGCTGACAGTCTCAGTTTAAGTGCAGACTCAGACAGAGAAGAGTCAGAGATTGCCCCTGCTACCCTGCAGCTGAACAGTCCTAGCCCTCCTGGCTCTCCTTCCCTGACATCCTGCTCAAGGAGAGTCCCGCACATTGCTGAACAATGGGCCACACAGGTTCAGAGGAGGCAGTCTCCATCTGCTTGGGGGGGGGGGAGGATCCAGAGTGAGAGGTTAGAGGCGAAGGGCGGGGCCCGTGGTCAGTTTCAGCAACGTTTCCAGCTGAAGGAGAGGAGCCAGAGGAACTCTGCCGTGTTGTTACTTCCTGTGAATAGAAGCCAACTGCATTTCGTGACTCAGGTTCTCTCTTGCCCCGTGGATGACCATGTCCTCGCCCGACAGCTCCTTGCCTGTTTTCAAATGTCCCTACCAAATCACGAAGTTGGAAGCTTGTGAATGGAATGTCTTCATAAATTACATGGGAAAAGGCGGCTTCCAGAGCATCACTTGGCTTAGCGTAGATTAAATCCCACTGGCAATCAGACTGTTTCTCCAAGACTTAACATCTAAATACAGTTATTGGGGGGGGGGAATTGATTAACTGAGTACGTTCATGGATAGTGGGAAGCCATGATTTGAATTAAGGAGTCAAGCCAAAGCTGTGTAAAGAAGGCTTGTATTCCCTATGTAGAAGTTAATTTGAAAATATTTGTTTTTTTTAAGTTAGTTATCTATTTTTTTGCTTTTATTATTTTTCTGTTTTCTTTCTTCTCCTTCTCCTTTTCCTTTTATTTATGTATAATGGATGTATCTACGTGTTTGCAATAAAGAAATAAATAAAATAAAATAAAATAAAATATTTTTATCATGAAAAACAACAACAAAGTTGGAAGCTTGCTTTTGGAAAAGCAAGCAAACTGGTCTTCGGTTCGCAGCATCGTGCGCCAGCTGTCAGATACTGCCGAACTCCACACCACGGGACAGCCAGCCATCCCAGCTGTGAGTCGGCCCTCTCGGCGGATATTGCAAATACTCTTTAAGTTCTCAGCCTCCCAAAAACTTAGCCTCTCTTTACCGTGCATTCGGCGTGATGTGATGGGAAGGAAACGCAGCGGGAGGAAGGAGGAAGGGGTATGTTACAAAACCCTCCGCCGCGCCAACCCCCAGTTCCACAGGTGGCAAGCAATTTCAACAAGCAGCATGAGAAGGCATTCATCAGGTCCCGCGTTCTGAACGGAGATTTGTGGCTAGATGGGGGCAGGGGAATGATTCATCAAACGCTTAAAGCATTAAGCAAAATGCAGACGCAAGGGAGGAAGAAGGGGATGGAAGAAGGAGCTGCAGAGTGGAACAGAAGCTGGAAAGTGCCTTGTTCATTCAACTTCAGAGGATGCAAAACTCTGGCAAGTGAGGGACACAGAGCAGAGGCTGTGTCACGCAATCCCAAGACACGCATAAGGTTTAACCTTTAATTTTGACTAGGGCTGTTTTTCAACATCATTATATGTCACCAACTAAACATTTCAATATACAGATATAGTGATAGGTTTAGGGAAGTTTTTAAACTGTGATATTTTAAATTTATTTTAATGTTTGGTGGAAGCTGCCCAGAGTGGCTGGGGAGACCCAGCCAGATGGGCGGGGTATAAATTATTATTATTATTATTATTATTATTATTATTATTATTATTGGTTTGAAATAAGGATGGAATCAGTGCTTTTTCGGGGGGGGGGGGACGTTTTGTGAATCTTTGTACTTTTGTCCATTTACAGTCCATTTACTTTTCCTGTTTTGAACTATAAAATGGTGGTTTTCCTGAGTCAAAATGAGAGTACCCCTAAACCATGGGTAGGCAAACTAAGGCCCGGGGGTGGATCCGGCCCAATCGCCTTCTCATTCCGGCCCGCAGACGGTCTGGGAATCAGTGAGTTTTTACATGAGTAGAATGTGTCCTTTTATTTAAAATGCATCTCTGGGTTATTTGTGGGGCATAGGAATTCGTTCATTTCCCCCCCCCAATATAGTCTGGCCCCCCACAAGGTCTGAGGGACAGTGGACCGGCCCCCTGCTGAAAAAGTTTGCTGACCCCTGCCCTAAAAAAATTTTTTTTAATAGAAAAGAAGACACTGGATGGAACTATGTAAAGGCTTTGGCTGGATTCACGGTTTATCCCACACTGAGATTTTTGCATAGCACACAGACACACACACACACACACACACACACATTATGATGCCAGGTCAAAAATTATGAAACCAATATAATGATATGGAATTGAAACCAGTTTTGGACGATATATTGCCCAGCCCTAACACACATCCGAATTTGTGATATATTGCCAGGACAAAAACGATGGCACCAATATTACAATATGGACTTCAAGCTGGTTTTGGACGATATATCGATGTATCGCTCGTCCCTAATTTTGACATTGCAAAATTGTGCTAATAAAAAACAGTAAGGCACAATTTATTTGGCTGCAAACATGACCCCAGTAACCCCTTCCCTTTCTGGTAGGAAACAGAAACTGACTAATTAAGGGCAATGCTGGATTGTGGCACAGACGCCAAGTAAACGGAACACAACTGTTTAAAAGGGGAATACAGCCGTGCCTCGCAAGACGAAATCAATTCGTTCTGCGAGTGCTGTCGTAAAGCGGAAATTTTGTCTTGTGAAGCACGGTCGGAGGAAGCGTGGTTTTACGGATGGGGTGGGGGGTGGGAATCGCAAAACGTTTTCGTTTTGCGAGTCGCGGCCATAGGGAAATTCGTCTTGCGAGTCACCCTTTTGTTAGCGAATGCCTTTCGTCTAGCGAGTTTTTCGTCTAGTGAGGCATTTGTCTTGCGAGGTACCACTGTAGCATTGAGAAGCGTCTATAGAGCACTGCCAGTCCATGCCGAGCAGACTGACACTGATTCAGGTGGCGGCTGGGATCAGGACCGGTGCTAGGGTTTCTTGTGCCCTAGGCGAGACCACCTTCTGGTGCCCCCTGCCAAAGACTGCTTTAGCGGGAGCCGGGGGGTGGTGTAGGGGGCAAGCAGCACCTCTCCGCTACAGTGGAGAAGCTGCTGCTAGCCCGTCCCGCCCCCAGCCTGCCCAGCGCCCCCTCCATTTTGGCGCCCTAGGCAATTGCCTAGTTTGACTTAATGGACGCGCCGGCCCTGACTGGGATGCTCACAAATCAAGTCTGAAACAAGGCAGAGCAGATAAGATAAGATAAAGATAAGATTTCTTTATTGTCATTGTACAAATACAATGAAACTGGATGCTTTCCCATAAAAAACAACACAAAAACAGTACTTGTGCAGCGACTGATATAGCATAGATGTCGAAAATATCTCTTGAAACAGTCCTTCAACTGGAGAGTAGCACATTCATGTCAGATTTTAACAGTCCTTGTTATAATGAGAGTCCGTTTCCTGAGGGGATGTCTGTTGGTACAAGGAACAGAGACCTATGGTCGGTCTAGTTCAGAGCACAGTTTTAAGTTCAGCATGGTTGAAATCTCCAGCAATGATGTTCACGGTTGTCTTGCTGGCTGCTGATTAGAGCCCGACAACACAGAAAACATTCGCAGCCAATGATACAGCAATGATACTGAGTGGGTTCTCCATAAAAAAAAAACACGAGTGAGCCAAGGATGCCCATTTAAGAACATAAGAAGAGCCTGCAGGATCAGGCCAATGGCCCATCTAGTCCAGCATCCTGTTCTCACAGGGGCCAAAAAGATGTCCTAATGCGAAGCCCGCAAGTCGGACGCAATCACAAGAGCCCTTTTCCCTCCTGCAGTTTTCAGTAATTGGTGTTTAGAAGAATTCCCTGCACTGTGCAGGATTATCGCCTGTGCAGTAGAAGGGATGGCCCGACCTATTTCCCTCTCCCTTTTATTATTACCGACTCTACCAAAGTCCTCTCTAAACTGCTTTATAGCTCTCCGGTTGCAATTAAAACTGGCTGTTAATGAAAGCGTGCTACCTGGCCGTAATTCACCCACCTTAGCATTGCTCGCGAGTGGCTGTGGGGTTATTTAAACTCCTCCGGAATGGGAAGCAAGGGAAGAGGAGGAGGTGGAGGGAGAGTGGGGGGCCTTTGCAGACATCTGTTCAGATCAACTGCTCCTGCCTGAAGGCAACGGGAGTTTTTTAATAGCTGGCGGCAGGCAAAGGCATCCTTGGAAAGAGAGATTGAATTGTGCTCTGGGCTTGCCAAGCGTTCTCAGTCAGAGCAAAACAGCACCTTGGCAAAGCTTTTAACAAAGGGAAAAGCTTTGCCAAAGGAGGGATTTGAAGGTTTGCTGTAGAAGGAGAACTTAGAGGCAAAATGCAGCTCTTCAAGATCCTTCAGCTGGCCCTCTGTATTCTCCCATGGCACACATCCCACAGATGCTGTTTTGCATCCTCCCCAAATGCTTTGCTGTTGCATTGTGGCTCTGTGGGTTAAACCACTGAGCCTCGGGCTTGTCGATCAGAAGGTCGGCGGTTCGAATCCCCGCGACGGGGTGAGCTCCCGTTGTTCGGTCCCAAACCAGCCTAGCAGTTTGAAAGCACGTCAAAGTGCAAGTAGATAAATAGGTACCACTCCGGCGGGAAGGTAAACGGCGTTTCCATGCGCTGCTCTGGTTCGCCAGAAGTGGCTTAGTCATGCTGGCCACATGACCCGGAAGCTGTACGCCGGCTCCCTCGGCCAGTAAAGCGAGATGAGCGCCGCAACCCCAGAGTCGTCCGCGACTGGACCTAATGGTCAGGGGTCCCTTTACCTTTACCTTTACAAATGCTTTGCTTGGCAGGAATGATCCCTTCCTGTGGGGTCATGTAGCCAGTTCAGCTATGAAGCATGGTGCCAGTGTCGTATGGCAGTTAGAGCATCGACCCGGGACTTGGGAGGCCCGGGTTCAAATCCCCATTCAGCTACGAAGCCCTTGGGCCAGTCACTGTCTCTCCGCCTAACCTGCCTCACAGGGTTGTTGTGAGGATCAAAGTGGAGAGGCAGACAAGTGTGTGTGCCGCCTTGGAGGAAATGTAAGAAACAGATAAATGTGGATGGGGTCTACTTTTACTGCTAAAGGGACGAGGGAATATGGGAGTGAAACCTGCCTCCTGCTTATCTCCCCATGCGCTGCTATTTCAAATTTCTGCACTGAAATCAATGACCATGGCTAACTTAGTTCCACAGCCGCTGAGGGAATTCTGCAAATATAGAGCCCCCTTTCAAAAAAGGAGAATCCAGCCAGTCTGAATTGTGTTGGGCTGGCTGCCCTCTGCTGGCTGCTGCAGTCAGAGCCAAAGGAAGCAGAAAGAGCTGCTTCTGTGGATTATTATTATTTCCATCAGATGTCAAGGAAAATAAGCAGCTATCCTATTTTTACAAGACAGCTGAAGGCAGCCCTGTTTAGGGAAGTTTTTAATATTTAATGCTGTATTGTTTTAACATTCATTTGGGAGCCGCCCAGAGTGGCTGGGGAACTCAGCCAGATGGGCGGGGTACAAATAAATATTATTATTATTATTATTATTATTATTATTATTATTATTATTATTGAGGAATCCCTCCCAAGAGAGGCCAGACAGCCTCCGTCTTTGAACCTGGGACCTTCTGCATGCAATGCAGAAGCTCTACTGCTGAGCTGTGTCCCTTCTCGTGCTTCAAAATAGGCTCTCATCTACACAGAGGCCAACCCAGAGCATGCTTCTTGGTTACGCGATCCAAGGGTCAGTGGTAACATGTGCAGAAGCCGTTTGGCGCATCACCGCCGTCCCAGAATGCCTTCCGAGCACACAAGGGCAACCCAAGTAGACTCTCTTGGGTTTCTTCCCCTTAACTCACCAGAACGGTTTCTTTCTCCCTTTTTCGCTCCTTAGGTCTTTTCTTCAGAGGCCCCAGCAGTTCTGTGGATGCCGTGGGTGTTGCCGACACATGCTCTGCAGAATTCCGCTCTGTCTCCAGCTCAAGACCGGAAGGCACCTACAGAGACAAAATCAAAGATGTTTTATGCAAAAAGAAGCAGCCCTGAGGAGCTAAAAGCCATTTCAGAAGATGCAGATTGCCCCACTGGTGCAGAACAGAGGATTGTGCTAACGCAGCCTCAGGCATGTTTGATTCATGCTGGATCAGGCCAGTGGCCCACCTAGTAGAGCATCCTGTTCTCATAGTGGCCAACCAGATGCCCGTCGGAAACCTGCAAGCAGGATTTGAGCACAAGAGCCCTTTCCCCCTCCTGCCGTTTCCAGAAACTGGTATTCAGAAGAATTGCTGCCTCCGAGGTCGGAGGCTGAGAATAAACATCATGGCTGGTTCGAGCTGAAGTGGCAAGTCTCTGAATTTCTTAGCAGAAAGAGAATACACCAAATGTCAATAAGTACACAGCAGCAAGCTACCCCTTTCCAAATACTCCAGTAATATCCATGAGCCAGTGTGAGGAAACTGACTTGGAATAGAGATAGGGTGCTCGTGTGTTTGTTTAGTCATTTAGTCGTGTCCGACTGTTCGTGACCCCATGGACCAGAGCACGCCAGGCACTCCTGTCTTCCACTGCCTCCCGCAGTTTGGTCAGACTCATGTTGGTAGCTTCAAGAACACTGTCCAACCATCTCATCCTCTGTCGTCCCCTTCTCCTTGTGCCCTCCATCTTTCCCAACATCAGGGTCTTTTCCAGGGAGTCTTCTCTTCTCATGAGGTGGCCAAAGTACTGGAGCCTCAGCTTCAGGATCTGTCCTTCCAGTGAGCACTCAGGGCTGATTTCCTTCAGAATGGATAGGTTTGATCTTCTTGCAGTCCATGGGACTCTCAAGAGTCTCCTCCAGCACCATAATTCAAAAGCATCAATTCTTCAGCAACCAGCCTTCTTTATGGTCCAGCTCTCACTTCCATACATCACTACTGGGAAAACCATAGCTTTAACTATATTGTCGGCAAGGTGATGTCTCTGCTTTTTAAGATGCTGTCTAGGTTTGTCATCACTTTTCTCACAAGAAGCAGGTCTTTTAATTTCGTGACTGCTGTCACCATCTGCAGTGAACATGGAGCCCAAGAAAGTAAAATCTCTCACTGCCTCCATTTATTCCCCTTCTATTTGTTTGGTTTGATGCGATTACCTGGCAAGGTTAAGGACCAAGGTGTGTTTCTGTTGATGCCCAACAGGTGTTGATGAACTGGAACATTTCTTTAGAGGCACCAAGGACAGGACTGGAGTGGAGTGATTTAGGCCATCAGAGGTTTAAGGTGGCCTGTAAGTGGGTTGGGGAGGACGTGGGTGGTGCTGTGGGTTAAGCCACAGAGCCTAGGGCTTGCTGATCAGAAGGTCGGCGGTTCAAATCCCCGCAACGGGGTGAGCTCCTGTTGCTCAGTCCCAGCTCCTGCCCACCTAGCAGTTCGAAAGCACGTCAAAGTGCAAGTAGATAAATAGGTACCGCTCCGGTGGGAAGGTAAACGGTGTTTCTGTGCACTGCTCTGGTTCGCCAGAAGCAGCTTAGTCATGCTGGCCACATGACCCAGAAGCTGTACGCTGGCTCCCTTCGGCCAGTAACGCGAGATGAGCGCTGCAACCCCAGAGTCGGACACGACTGGACCTAATGGTCAGGGGTCCCTTTACCTTTACCTTTAAGTGGGTTGGGACTCCTATAAATCACAGTCCCATCTAGCCTAGCATCCTGCTCTCACAGTGCCCAAACAGATGCTCCTGTGGGAACCTCACAAACAGGAACCTAAGTCCTGTCAGGGCTGGTGCCAAAACCAGTCACCCCCTGGCTCCATGCCTGAAAACAGCACATCAGGACATGGGCAGAAATAGCAGAGTAGCATGAAGTCTCGTGCACAGTTCCAGTGTGAGAAAACACACACACACACAGGCAGCAAAAGTTACTCAGTTATGTTTTCTACTGAGGTTCTTAGAGCATGAAATGCTTACAAAGTTGAAGATTCTTGCTGGATCCCACAGGCAAGGCGCAAAACTTAGCTCAAAATAGCCCATCCAGTTACAGAGGCAAAAAAACGCAGATAGACTGTGCAGAATAAAGAGAAAAGATAGAAGGAATACAGGAATTCTCAGTGGCAGGATATTTAACTCCCAACTCAGAGCATTTTGTCCTCGAGTCTCACATGACTCTGATAAACACAGCCTAGCTGCAAAGAAGCTTTGAGAAAGTTCAGGAACATAAACGTTTACCCATAAAACTCCACAATCCCCGACAAGTCAAACTGATATGCAGAGCCTCAGAGTGCCTCGGGGGCAGAACGTAGCCTTATCCTCTTTGGTGAATTTGCCTAATCTTTGGAAGCCGTCCACCACGACATCTTGCGAGTGGGTGGGGTGGCCTGATGGTTCAATGTGCTTTCTATGGCGCATCAGGCATGTATGGGTGGACCAATGCACCTGAGCATTCCCAGCCTCAGTTGGCCCAAAGTGAAGTGTCTGAAACTGGACGTACAGTTCAGATTTTGAGCTGGTGGGTTTCAATGGTGGGCGAGAGGCAAAATTTCAGCAGGGTCCAGCGAGGGGAGAGCATCCCCAGACTCATATGGGTTTGGCTTGGAATAAGTTCAGCTATTTCCCCCCACAGTGAAGAGAAAGAAAATGGACAAATAAAGCAAAGACTCTGGGATATTGCACACGGTGGTCTGCGGTGTCGCTCACACACAGCGGTGTCAGTGGGAATGCAGTATGGGCATGCCTCACACAGTCTGTAGTCCGCTGGCAGTGGGAATGCAGTATGGGCATGCCTTTAGGTTGACAGCTTATATTAAAAATCTGACAGTCCCTAATTACCGAAGGCTAGTTACAGGTGGGTAGCCGTGTTGGTCTGCCATAGTCGAAACAAAATAGAAAATTCTTTCCAGTAGCACCTTAGAGACCAACTGAGTTTGTTCTTGGTATGAGCTTTCGTGTGCATGCACACTTCTTCAGATACACTGAAACAGAAGTCACCAGATCCTTAAATATAGTGAGGGAGTGGGGAGGGGTATTACTCAGAAGGGTGGTGGGAATGGGTGATCAGCTGATAGGTGTGGAAAACCTGTTGACGACTCTTAACGGCTGCAATTAGTCTTGCAGGGAAAGGCAAGGGGTGAGATGGCTAAAGATAGCTTTGTTATGTATAATGAGATAAGAATCCAATGTCTTTGTTCAGACCAGGTTTCTCCATGGTTTTAAGTTTGGTGATTAGTTGCAATTCAGCCACTTCTCTTTCCAGTCTATTTCTGAAATTCCTTTGTATTAAGACAGCTACTTTGAGATCTTGTATAGAATGTCCTGGGAGATTGAAGTGTTCTCCTACTGGTTTCTCTGTCTTGTGATTCCTGATATCAGATTTATGTCCATTTATCCTTTGGTGTAGGGTATCCTTTGCCGAAGGCTATTTACAAAAGCCAGACTTAACGTCTTCCCTTCTGCAGTGTTGGATGGCAGATTGAGAGGAGTTCCTTACCAGGATAGACTGTGCTCGTGTGCCCAAGACATTGACTCTGTAAAGCATATTTTGCTGCACTGCGTGAAATTCAAGCAAACCAGGGCTGAACTGATATTACCCCTGTTAAGACTTTCCCCGGGAAAATCAGAGGCTTACTATGTCAGGTTCCTATTGGAAGACCGGACAAATGATAGAACATTAGCAGTGGCGAAGTTTCTATCGGTGGTGGCAAGAACCAATGATCTCTATTCCTAAGTCTGTACATAATGCTTATATAACCTGAAGGCAGGCTGTCGAAACTGTGTACTGTTTTATAATGAATTGCTGGGTCTCTGGACCGTAATAAAGATTTAATAATAATAATATGCATCTTTCTTTATTGAGTTCTGGAGGGTGGCATATTACCCCAGTTAAACTAGCAAAGATGTATAAGTCTGAGAATGTGTTGGAAATGTAAGGAAAGTGTCAGTACCTTTTATCATATGTGGTGGGAATGTAAGAAGGTGAGAATGTATTGGGATATGATATATCATGAGTTAAGAAAAATGTTGAAATATAATTTTGTTAAGAAGCCTGAAGCTTTCTTATTAGGTATTGTAGGTACAGACATTGAAAAGAAGGACATTAGACTTTTCCAATACGCAGTGACTGCAGCTAGGATTTTGCTAGCACAAAAGTGGAAACAAGAAGAATTACCGACGAAAGAAGAATGGACAGTGAAATTGATGGAATATGCAGAACTGGATAAAATGACGGGAAGAATCCGGGAACAGCGGGACCAGAAATTCATCAAAGACTGGTTAAAGTTTACAAACTATTTAAAAGACAATTTACAATTGAATACGCTAATAGGATTTCAAGAAGTTTTGTAGTTAATGTGTAGAAATATTATTGTAAGTATGGTAGTTAAAGTAAGTAGGAATTTTATGATAATGTAAGCAATGGTTGATTAAAGAAGTATAATATCAAGATATAATTCCGAAAGCCATGTGGAGGGATTGAGGGAAGTCATGGCTTTGTAAGCCAAAGTTGGAAAATGTATGAGAATGTTGGATTTATTTTTTATTGTAGTAGTATAGTGTAAAAAATAATAAAAATCAATATATATATATATATATATATATATATATATATATATATATATATATATATATATATGAGTTCTGGAGGGAGTACTTACACTGAATAGGTCTCCATCTGTCTTCATCTTTTCTGAGGTCTCTGCTATCTGACGTGGTGCATTCTCTAGTGAGTGGAGATGAGACTCTGGATCAAGATGAAGGGAGCTCTGTTTTACCTGAAGAAACAGAATAATCTCTTTTTGGGTGTCGTAGGGGATATTAAACAGAACATGAGCCAATCACGTGCTACTGCGGCACATGCAGCCAATGTTGCTTTATATATTTTTTTATTAATGGAAATATCATTTCGAGGATCCAAAAATCAACAATAGCGCTTTGCTCAGCACAGGTAAGAGCACATTGGAAATCTTGTGCTTACTTCTGGGTGTGTAGCTAAGAAGGCTGCTGGAAAAAAAGACTGATAATGTGAGAGTTTGAAAGAGGATCAGGATCTGGAGGATAAATATTGAGAAAAGGTCGGGATGTCCTGAAATGTAATCGTAGCAGTGGCATCGGGGTTATCACGTTTGTTGAGGTCTATAATTTTTGCTTAAGGATCGAGCTCAGAGTATACACAGCTGATAGTCTGGCTTTCCAGGCCAAGTTACTCTTAGTACATAAAGTCCTCAATAGCTTGAGACCAAAACAAAATAAAAAATAAAAAATTCATTCCAGTAGCACCTTAAAGACCAACTAAGTTTGTTCTTGGTATGAGCTTTCGTGTATCTGAAGGTATCCAAAGAAGTGTGCATGCACACGAAAGCTCATACCAAGAACAAACTTAGTTGGTCTCGAAGGTGGTACTGGAAGGATTTTTTTTATTTTTTATTTTGTTTTGACTATGTAACTTAAATTGTATGAGTATTTGGAATTAGCAAGAATGACAGGGGCAATTCGGAACCAGCCAAACCAAAAACTCAAAAAGGAGTGGGAATGTGTAAAAGATTATCTGGGAAAACATTGTTCTCAGATATAACCCTTAATACGTTTCGACTAAATTTTGCAAAGTAAAGATCAGATAGATAAGGTATATTATGTATTAGAAAGGCAAAAAGGAAAAATGACACAGTTGAAAAGAGAAAGGAGACAGAAGAAGCCACACTGAGGTGGTGGGAAGTCACTTGTGTAGAAATATTGTTATTGTTTGGTTTTTATACGTGTACAATATATGTTAAAGAGTGAATGGAATATGTATATGAATAATCAGTTTAAAACTCAATAAAAAGCAATTTAAAAAGAAGCAAAGGGAAAACACTCCAGTGAAAGTGAACTATTACGTTTTCATGCACACAGAAGGAAGGAAAAGAATTTATTTTGGAAACAATAATGACCGATTTATTGTGAATTGATAATTTTTTGAGTCGCCTCACTTGTAGATATTGGAAATGTTAAAATACTGTATGTGCAGGAACTAGCAGGGGGATAGCTGGTGGTTAAGGATGATAACTTTACAACAGCAACAAAAATATTGTAATAGAAGGTTAATTGCAAGGAACGGAATTAGGAATAACTGGGAAAATAATGGAACAACAGGAGGAAACTATGGACACATCAATGATGGAGTGTGGGAAAACCATTTTTGGAAAATTTGTATTACATTTGCTTTAATTTGTGATTGATTAGGTAAAATTTGGGAAATCAATAAAAATGATTTGGCAAGAAAAGAGGAAAACATCCTCTGTTCCTGGTTTACAATACTGATGCTTTACCTCTCCCTCTGTCTCTGTCCTTACAGATGTCTCTTCCAGAGACCAAACTCCATCCTGGGTCACCAAGGTGGAAGCCTCAGTAGCTCCTGCCTGCTCCAAAGAGTCCTCTTCCATCGTCCTTTGAGGCAGAGTTGTGCTCTGTCTGTCCGGATTGTCCTTGGCTTTCTCAGCATCCAGCTCCCATAGGCCTGTGTGGTTGGCTGTCACTTCTGACACCACGTTGTCACCAGGATTGTGGCTAGCAGTTGTCGCAATCTTCAGATCTGCAACGGTCTGATGAAATAAAGAAAATGCAGCTTGTGAGGCGCCAGGGAACAAAACTTCTGGGAGCTGAGCCAGCCACTATGTCTTAGAAGGGAGTTGAGGAGAAGCCTTGAGAAACGAAAACCTGCCGGAGAACGACCTGAAAATGATTTACAGGTTGTATCTAACTCCAAGTAGATTTGCTAAGGTGTATAAGACTGAATCAGATAAGTGCTAGAGATGCAATGAGACTAAGGGTACACTCTGTCATATGTAAAGGTAAAGGTAAAGGTAAAGGGACACCTGACCATTAGGTCCAGTCGCGGACGACTCTGGGATTGCAGCGCTCATCTTGCTTTACTGGCCAAGGGAGCTGGTGTATAGCTTCTGGGTCATGTGGCCAGCATGACTAAGCCGCTTCTGGTGAACCAGAGCAGCGCACGGAAACGCCATTTACCTTCCCGGAGCAGTACCTATTTATCTACTTGTGCTTTCGAACTGCTAGGTTGGCAGGAGCAGGGACCGAGCAACGGGAGCTCACCCCGTTGCGTGGATTCGAACTCCCGACCTTCTGATCCCTTTACCTTTATATATGAGTTGAAAATATATGAGTTGCTATATATGAGTTGAAATGACGCACAAAAATGCTGGATTGCTGGATAGATAGATAGCTGACCCTTATGTTCTCTTCCAATTCCATGATTCTGTGATCATATCCTGTCTGGGGGGCAGGGTGACACTGCCTTTAAGTTTCCTCCGCGGTCTCAGTGTTGTCTTTGTAGAACTCAGCAAGGAGAATGACAGAGGCAAAACCAAATTGGTTGGCTCTGCCCGTCATTGGCTCTGGCGCCACCTAGTGTTGGTCTCCCGGGCTCCTGCCCTACCAGTTCCAACCAGGACCAGCAACCCAGCAAAAGATGATTCCTCCCCTCCACAATACGAACCTTCCCCATTTTGGGTTTAGTTCTAATCTGAGCAATTACCGGAGCAAGAGTGGCAGGCAGGGAAGTGGGGGGAGACAAGAGATATTCCGCAGCTTCTGGAACTGGGGATTCCAAATCGATGCTCGGCTCTTCTCGGGACACTTCGGTGGTGCTAGCTAGATGCTCGCTGGGAACATCAGACTTCCGTGCGCTCTGCTAAAATTATGCACACATATGTGTTATAGGAATTCTAAGGTCATATATATATATATGAAAAAACAATAATTTAAAAACCACTTTATACACACACATGCTCTGTTAAAATCATACAGATAATTACAATAAGAACAGCATGGCACCAGTCCTATCATTAAAAGCAGCCAGTTTCCAAAAGCCTGCTAGGAAACCGAGGAAGCAATCTTTCCACCATTGGCTAAAAGCGTTCCTGTTCACCCAAACCTACCCAGCCACTAAGATAGTTCAGGTCATTCTAATCTGTTTTAGTAGCCTAACGTTTGTATGTTTTAAGTAGGGTTGTGAAATAA
Organism: Lacerta viridis; assembly: GCA_900245905.1. Taxonomy (NCBI): domain Eukaryota; kingdom Metazoa; phylum Chordata; class Lepidosauria; order Squamata; family Lacertidae; genus Lacerta; species Lacerta viridis. The sequence continues at coordinate 96,622 of OFHU01004474.1, read as the reverse complement.
TAATAATAATAATAATAATAATAATAATAATAATAATAATGATTTCATTTTTATAAATATCATATTTATAAATATATAAATATATCAAACAGTCTTTACCTGCCAGCAGAAGGACAACAAGGAGGGAAGGAGCTAGCTGAGTTTCCCCAGGCAGGGAGTTCCGAAATCTGGGAGCAGCCACCAAGAAGGCCCTCTCCTCTGTCCCCTGTCAGGGTGGCACAAAGTGTTGTCCTTCTGCGATACTCACCACATCACCCGTGGTCTGCTTAGAGCCTTGCTTCTTCTTGGCTGACTTCCCCTTCCCCTTCCTAGAGCCGGCCACTTGCTGGCTCACCAGCTCGACCCCGTCCCGTAGGAGCAGGTCAGACAGCTCCTTCAACAGCGCCAGCTGCAAGTTAAAACAAAGAGGCGCAGCAGTCTAGATCTCATGAAGCAACCAAGATGAAATTGGTGTGGGCATCCTGCCAAGACAATACGGTCCAAATTCTGGATCTCCTGTCTGTCTTCCCTTTCCCCCTTGCACTCGGTAAAGGTAAAGGGACCCCTAACCATTAGGTCCAGTCGCGGACAACTCTGGGGTTGCAGTGCTCATCTTGCTTTATTGCCCGAGGGAGCTAGCGTACAGCTTCTGGGTCATGTGGCCAGCATGACTAAGCCGCTTCTGGCGAACCAGAGCAGTGCACGGAAATGCCATTTACCTTCCCGCCGGAGTGGTACCTATTTATCTACTTGCACTTTGACTTGCTTTCGAACTGCTAGGTGGCAGGAGCTGGGACCGAGCAACAGGAGCTCACCCCGTCGCGGGGATTTGGGGGATTCGACTGCCGGCCTTCCGATCGGCAAGCCCTAGGCTCTGTGGTTTAACCCACAGCACAACCCGCGTCCCTGGCAGGCTATTAAAAAGACACAGTAAGCCCTCAACTTCTGCGGGGGTTACATCCCTAAAGCCAAAATTGCAAATGTCGCCTTTACAGTTCCATGACGGAAGGAAGGCAAGAGATCAATGTAAGAAAATGTCGTGAGGAGTTTAGTGGATTTACTTAGCTATTTTGAAAATTAGTTATACAGTACAGTGGTACCTCGGCTTCGGAAGCCGAACGTTTCAGTTTTCAAATGCCGAAAACCTGGAAGGGAATGCTTCCGGTTTCGAACACGCCTTGCCGACTGCCCATTGCGCCTCGGTTGTTGAATGTTTTGAAAGTCGAACAGTCTTCCGGAATGGATTACGTTCAACAACTGAGGTACCACTATAGATAGATAGATAGATAGATAGAGATAGATAGATAGATAGATAGATATACAGGTGAAAGTCGGAAAATTAGAATATAGTGTAAAGGTTCATTTCTTTCAGTACCGTATTTTTCGCTCCCTAGGGCACACCGGACCATAGGGCGCACCTCGTTTTTAGAGGTGGAAACAAGAAAAAAAAATTTTTCTGGTTTTCCTCCTCTAAAAGCCCTGTTTTTTTGAGGATCAGCTAAAAGTTTTGCAGCTTTTTTGCAAAGGGAAAAGCCCTGTTTTTTTGAGGATCAGCTAAAAGTTTTGCAGCTTTTTTGCAAAGGGAAAAGCCCTGTTTTTTGAGGATCAGCTAAAAGTTTTGCAGCTTTTTTGCAAAGGGAAAAGCCCTGGTTTTTTTTTGAGGATCAGCTAAAAGTTTTGCAGCTTTTTTGCAAAGGGAGAAAAGCAAAGCTCCTTTTGCAAAGGGGGAAAAGCAAAGAGGAAAAGCCCCATTTTTATGGGGTTCAACTCACATTTCTGCAGCTTCTGAAGGAAAGGGAGCCTTTTCTACAGTTTCCAGACAGATAATCTAATCAGCCAGTCACATGTCGCTGGGGAAACAAACAACCTCCCTCTGCAGCACATTCAACAATGGAGGCCTGGGCAAGGGGGCTGAAAGGGAGCCAGGGACTCTTATCTCTCTCCCGATCTCTTGCTGATCAGCTGCTGAGCGGGGTCCTTTCAACACCCCTTTTTCTCTTTGTAAAATAAAAAGCACTATCTGCTTTTGGCCCCTGGGCAATTCGGCTCCAGGGACCACCATTCGCTCCATAAGATGCACAGATATTTCCCCTTAATTTTTAGGAGGAAAAAAGTGTGTCTTATTGAGCGAAAAATACAGTAATTCAACTTAAAAGGTGAAACTAATATATGAGATAGGCTCATGACATGCAAAGCGAGATATGTCAAGCCTTTATTTGTTGTAATTGTGATGATTATGGCGTACAGCTGATGAGAACCCCAAATTAACAATCTCAACTTTGGGGTTTTCATCAGCTGTGTCATAATCATCACAATCATAACAAGCAAAGGCTTGACATATCTCGCTTTGCATGTCATGAGTCTATCTCATATATTAAACTCCAGTAGCTAATGAAAACAATTGTTTTCATAAATGGACTTTTCCACAATATTCTAATTTTTCGAGTTTCACCTGTAGATATAGATATACCACTGCATCATAAAAAAATATGTCACAACAATATTAAAACATAAGAACAAGCAATAATGTTATTGAAAAGTTTAAAACAAGTTAAAAATAAAAAAGAACTTTGAAAATAAAATTGCTCCGGGTACGCAGTTCCCCAGACTTAATTTCCATAACCTTAATTCCAGAATCAGTTTTTTGTCTCTCTGTAGGTCATTTAGTAGGTTTGCAGCCTACCTTGATGCCATAAGCTTCAAAGACCTTTTCCAAATCCTGCACCTGGAACAAATGGCAGCAGTAGTCATAAACAGGATTGTTCATCATGTGCAATGCAAAGGCAAGAGACAGAAAAAAAAATAGTTTTCAGTTGCAAAGCAGTCTCCTATCCATATGCACTGTATATGCGTTATAACTCCATGACACTAGGAGGCGCTGTGGAGTTCCGTTTTTGCCAACCCGATTTCTCATGCAAAGCGTACAACGTGTTTAACTGAAACATTTCTCTGATGTGTCTAGATCCCAGACAGAGACTCTTAAGTGTAATTAAGAAAAAGATCTTTATTCAAGTAATGGGACAGGCTTGGCAGCAGATGCAGAGTTTTAAGAGTTCAGAATCTGGGAGGATATTAGGAACAGGGTAGAAGGAAATTAAAATGTAGTACCTGCTTCCTTTATAAAGTTCCTGCTTTTTTGCACTTAAATTGCAGGAACTGAGCTCCTTTGATTCCCCTCGGAGCTATCCATTTAGATGCATATGGGTTTGAGATCTGACTGCGCATAACCAATATACATTTTCCCATTCAGAACAGATGGGTATACAGCCAGAGCATAAACCAGGCACCCCCAAACTTCGGCCCTCCAGATGTTTTGGACTACAATTCCCATCATCCCTGACCACTGGTCCTGTTAGCTAGGGATCATGGGAGTTGCTTTGAAACTGCTTGAGGAGGACAAAAATCAATGAAAACTGAGAAAGTTTGAGGATATAGCACATCATCTCATAGAATGGTTACAATACCACCAACTGAACGACATCTTTAAGGTAGATTTAAAAAAAAATAGTTTTGCGATGGAAATATTGGAATTAGAGAAAGGTCTGTTGAAAAATAATGACAAATTCTTTTCTGAAACGTACAGGCTATCGTTAGACTGGGAAGTAAAAGAAGAAGTAAAATCGGTTATGGTGCAGTGGGCAACGGACTTTGGATATAACATACAGGTGGCGGAATGGGAAAATGTATGGAGAAGGGAACTGAAATTTACAGCTTGTTTTACTATAAAAGAAAACTTTATGAAGAATCTATACAGATGGTACACCACCCCCTGCAAATCGGCCAAAATGTATAAAACCAACTCAAATTTATGCTGGAGGTGTAGAGAGCTAAAGGGAACAATGTACCACATGTGGTGGGGTTGTAAAAAAAATCAAGAGCTTTTGGGAACTTATATATAATGAATTTTAAAAACTGTTTAAAGCAATGTTTATCACAAAACCTGAAGCCTTCCTCTTAGGTATTATGGCATCAGACACCCAGAGAGAGAAAAGCAGGATTTTCTTTGTACGCAACAACAGCAGCAGCAAGGGTGCTGGTTGCCAAGGGGTGGAAAGGAGATAAAATCCCATCAAAAGAGGGGTGGCAAGTAAAACTGTTTGAATACATGGAACTAGAAAATATGATGGGGGGGATTATAGGCAATATTTAAAAGAACATTGTCCCCATATTAAAACTTTAGAATGCTTTGAATAACTTTCAGAATTGCATAAGGTAAAAAGAACACAAATAAGATATACAGTGGACACTCGGGTTGCGAACGTGATCCGTGGGGGAGGCACTTTCGCAACCCGCAGCACCGTGTCTGTGCATGCGCGGCTCGCGATTAGTCGCTTCTGTGCATAGCACGGATTAGCTTTGTGCGCATGTGCGAGCGCAGAAACCCGGAAGAAACCCGTTCCAGTACTTCCGGGTTGGGCGCGTTCGTAACCCATGCCAAACGCAACCCGCAGCTATCGTAGCCCGAGGTATGACTGTAGAGGCAAGTAACAAGGAAGCGAAGAACCCACACCAAGGAGGTTGGAAGTCGATGGCTGAAATAAATGTTTTTGTGTTTTTTCGCGCAGTACCGTTTTCTTTCCTTTCTCCCCCCCCCCTTTTATGAGTTATGTGCTTTTTTTGTTTTGTTTTTGTTTTCACTGCGTGTCTGTGTTGATTATAAACCAATAAAGATTGGAAAGGAAGGAAGGAAGGAAGGAAGGAAGGAAGGAAGGAAGGAAGGAAGGAAGGAATTTGCTTCCAGCTGCCACCGAGAAGTTTCATTTTATGCCCACCCTATTGGAGGCCTGATCAATGTCTCTCATCACCAACATTTGTCTGGATTTACCTTCATGTCTGTTCCTTTGCCAGGTGGCCCAGGGTCTCCCTTTGGAGAGAAGCAAAACTGGTAAGTAAATGAATCTGTCAGTTCAAGTACAGACCCTGAAATGGAACATTCATGCAGGCAGATGATCCTTTGTGACCCCGAGATCTTCTGCCACAGAAACTATCAAAGGGATACAGAAACTCCCCAGGGAGGGAAGCTTATACCATGCAGAATTTGGTAGTTTAGATACGAGGCAAGGGTAAAGATGTATACAATAATTCACTGTGTGAAGAAAGGGAAGGTTTTCTCTCTGTCTCATAATACAAGAACCCAATCCTGCTGGGGCAGAGCGGAAGGTTGGACGATTCAGGACAAAGAAAATAAAGGATTTCTTTATTGCTGAATTCAACAGTGTAAATAAATTTTGATGGATGCCAACAATAATGGAATACTGAATGGTTTGGGTTTTTTGTAAAATACGCAGGGTTTTATGATCTGCACAATGAACCATGGAAGGAGAAGACAGGAAGTCACTCATATTTCAAAGATGTTTAAATGAATATTTTAAATGGTAAAACAGAAAATTATATATAAATATAGAACTGCCAAAAAAGAAAATAAAGGATTTCGTCGCACAGCACAGAGCTATCCTGTGGAATTTGCTTCTGCAAGATACAAGAACGACAACCAACCAACCAACTCGGAAGAAAGTGGGTTGCACAAATTCATGATACAGCCTTTGTGCTTGTTAATTTTTTAAAATAATATGCATTTATTGTATTTTAAATATTATTGTTTTTATCAGCTAGGTGTTTTGCCAACCCAGGCTCCTTTGGGAAGAAGGGCGGGATACAAACTTAACCAATAATTACAGGAAAGTAAGAAGAACATTATAATGAATAGTAGTAATAAATCAAGAGGCCTGCTGAATCAGGCCAAGGATCCATCTTTCTTGTCCAACAAATCACAAGAAAGGAGATTCCAACTCAACGTCAGGAAAAACTTTCTGATAGTAAGAGCTGCTCAGCAGTGGAACGGTCTTCCTTGGGAGGTAGTGGGCTCTCCTTCCTTGGAGGTTTTTAAGCAGAGGTTAGATGGCCATCCGTCATGGATGCTTTAGCTGAGATTTGTGCATTGCAGCAGGGGGTTGGACTAGTGGACCCCCGGGATCAATTCCAACCGTACAATTCTGTGGTTCTATGATCTGTTCTCACAGCAGCCAATCAGATACCCCTCAGGGAAGCCCGAAAGCAGGGCCGGAGCATTACCAATTCCTAGCAGCTGCCTCTGAGATGGTGTGGATTATCATCTACCGTACATGCTCTAATTCCAGTGTACTGGAAGAAGCAAAGATCACCCGTGTTGAAGCAATGATTCTTCAACATCAACTTCGTTGGACTGGTCATGCTGTTCGGATGCCTGATTACCGCCTTCCAAAGCAACTACCCTATTCCAAACTTTAAAAATGGAAAGCGTAATGCTGGTGTTCAACAAAAGAGGTTTAAAGACTCTCTCAAAGCAAATTTTTAAAAATGTAGTATAAACACCGACAACTGGGAAACACTGACCTGCGAGTGCTCCAATTGGAGAACAGCCTTTACCAAAGGTGTCATGGGCTTTGAAGACACTTGAACTCAGGACGCAAGGGAGAAACATGCTAAGAGGAAGGCACGCTTGGCAAATCCACACCGTGATCAACTCCCGCCCGGAAACCAATGTCCCCACTGTGGAAGGACGTGTGGATCCAGAATTGGCCTCCACAGTCACTTACGGACTCATTGTTAAAATAGTTCCAGTTACAGGTAGGTAGCCGTGTTGGTCTGCCATAGTCAAAACAAAATAAAATAAAAAATTCCTTCCAGTAGCACCTTAGAGACCAACTAAGTTTGTTCTTGGTATGAGCTTTCGTGTGCATGCACACTTCTTCAGATACACTGAAACAGAAGAAGTGTGCATGGACACGAAAGCTCATACCAAGAATGAACTTAGTTGGTCTCTAAGACGCTACTGGAAGGAATTTTTTATTCTATTTTGTTTTGTTAAAATAGTGTTTATGGAAGACAATCTTACTTGGCTATGAGTGATTGCCAAGGAAGAAAGAAGAAGCAGCAGCTACGCCCAGCATCTGTGAGAAACATCAGGAAGGTCTGTGGCAATCAGATCTTCCTTGTGGGCTTCCCAAGGTACATCTGGTTGGCCACTGTGGTCGTGATGGGTGAAATGGACCTCTGCTGTGCCCTAGCAAGCCTTTTCTTACATCCACCTGTAAAGCAAACGGGGAGAACCCCTAGCACCACACCACAACAGGTTCCAGAGCCCTTGGTGTGGGTTGTCTCCTGACATCAGAGCTTTCTCGAAATTATTTTCTGTAAATAGGTCACTGTCATGCCTACATGTGAAGTGGTGTGCCGGTGAACCTGGACTTCATGTGTGGCAGGGTGCTCCTTGATAACATTTGGACCAGGTTGCTCTTCCACACCCCAACTAGCATCATCACCAGGAACATCTGGGTCCTTCGCTTCAACGTCTTCTTCCAGTTCTGCGGCGACCGCAACACAGTCAACTGAGGATGCTGTGAAGTCTTCGCTTGATGGGCTCTCAAGCGAGAAGCGCGAAGAGGGATCCCATGCTCGATGGGCTTCATTTCACAGAAATCTGGTATCTGCCTCTACAGATTCCGGTGGAATGAAGGGCATCCAAGCCACGGACTGGCATTCTCTGTGGCAGGTCGTTGCGTCCATGAAGCACTGCGGTCAGCTGGAGATACATCTTTGGCCCGGGGCCTGAGGTTCCCCACTCTAGGTGGAGAACGGCAGCTAACACCATACCCCCATGAGATGCACAAAGGGTTTCTACACGAGCCAATGAACTCGTCCAAGTAATGCAAGACATTCAGTCATGTCACTAATATTTCAGTAGGGGAAGAAGTGGTACCTTCTCTCCTTTGACGGCAAGGTTGCTTTCCAGAGGAAGAACCTACAATTGTCAGAGGAACATTGATAAGAACGTGGGAAAGGGGAAAAGTCCCTTTCAGAGATGAGAAGCACCTCTTGTAGTTGCTTGGCCATGTTTTTAAGGGGGGGGGGTGATGTAGATGACTTTTATTCTTTTTTCTAAAGGTTTTCATAAGATACAGAAAACTAATGTAATTTTTTTTAAAAAAAACAAAAGCAGCTACAAAAAGTACAAATAGGTAGAACACAGAGTTCTTAAAAGTAGTTCTTAGCCCTTAGCACCCGCAGAAGGTAGTAAATAATAATAATAATAATAATAATAATAATAATAATAATAATAATAATATATTACTTTTAACCTGCCCATCTGGCCAGGTCTCCCCAGACACTCTGGGCAGCTTCCAAAAGAGACTGAAAATACATTAAAACATCAGTCATAAAAAATTTCCCTAAACAGGGCTGCCTTCAAATGTCTTCTAAATGTCAGATAGTTGTTTATCTCTTTGGCGTCTGATGGGAGGGCATTCCACAGGGAGGGCGCCACCACCGAGAAGGCCCTCTGCCTGGTTCTCTGTAGCTTTGCTTCTCGCAGTGAGGGAACTGCCAGAAGGCCCTCGGAGCTGGACCTCAGTGTCGGGGCTGAGCGATGGGGGTGGAGACGCTCCTTCAGGTATACTAGACTAAGGCCGTTTAGGGCTTCCAAGGTCAGCACCAACACTTTGAATTGTTCTCGGAAACGTACTGGGAGCCGATGTAGGTCTCAGCTGTCACCTGGGATTGTCCCTTTATCCTCCTAGTCTCTCACCCCGGAAGACCAACATTTTCCGGCCTCCTGCCCAGGGTCCTGCATCCACTATCTACCACCCCCATGAGTATACAATCCCTGGGCCTTAATAAAGTCCTCGACTGGAGCAAATCTCCCCAGTTAGCTTGGCTTTTGATCTGTGTGTGGCACATTTGCCAAGGAATGAGACACCATCTCTTTCTTCCCATCTTGCAATATTTCCCCAGGAGAACAAGCATTTACTCACGGTCTTTCCAGGAGCTCCAGGGGGGCCAGGCTGTCCCTGCAGAAACACAAGACGTACATATGCTGACATGGAAACGACCACCACCACCCAAGATACGAATGCAGAAGGCTACCCCCACTTGAAAGGTGCCTCGGATGGCTCCCATGCAAGGCTAACAAGGAGAATTTGCAAACCTACAGATTCGCCCTTGTCTCCTTTCTCTCCGCCGGCTCCCTAGGAGGAGGAGGAGGAGGAGAAAAGCAGAATGAAAGAGGAGTCAGAGGAGCAAGTGCTGAGCTGAGTGTACTTCACCACCTCCTTTAGAGTTGCATATGAATGCTCACAATCCCCCTTGGTGTGGCAGCAGGAGTCCACAAATCCACAAATCTGCTTGCCGGGGATGAGTGCCTTATGTAGCTTGAAAAGAGGGTCAGACAAATTTATGGAGAATTAGAATACTGGCAGCTACTTAGCCATAATGGCTATGCTTTGTCTCCACAGTCAAAGGTACCAGTTGAATACCAGTTTCTGAGAATCTCCGGTGGGTAGAGTGCTCTTGCAATCATGTTCTGCTTGTGGGCTTCTCACTGGCACCTTGGAACGGGATCCCGGACTAGATGGGCCACTGGCCTGATCCAGCAGAGCTCATCTTACATTTTTAATTATCAACATTTTACTGTGATTGCCAACAGACTCTCCATTCAATGTTCTCTGCAATTGGGGCGACGTAGTGCAATATATTCTGGACCCAAGTTTCAGCATTGCCACCTCGCAGAGCTACACCTTAATGCAAGCATGGGGTACTGTCATGGGCCTGGAGTCAGCTTCGCCTGCAGAATAGCAGAAGGGGGAGAAAGCGGAGTGACTCCACTTGCAGCCTTCAAGGACACAGAGGAGGAGGCACGGATGGGAACTAGCTGGCCGCAACCATCTGAAGCAGAGTTTCCAGCAGCAGTCAGACGCTGGAAACAATGCTTGTAGTTCCTGGCCCTACCTTGCTGCTTCCTGCTCAACTTGGCCCTGTGATCATCAGATTCTCTGACCCCCTGCACCTTCTGACCCACATGGATTGCTGTTTGCCCAACCCTAGGACTGGACCTGACTTTGGATGCTGAGTTTAGCGCTGTGGGTTAAACCACAGAGCCTAGGGCTTGCCGATCAGAAGGTCAGCGGTTTGAATCCCCGCGACGGGGTGAGCTCCCGTTGCTCGGTCCCAGCTCCTGCCAACCTAGCAGTTCGAAAGCACGTCAAAGTGCAAGTAGATACAGTGGAACCCCAGGTTACGTACACCCCGGGTTGCGGACATTCGAGTTAAGAACGCCTGCAACCCCAGATGCGCAGAACGCTTCTGTGCACTTTGCGCTGCGCAAGAAGCGCTCAAATCGCGCTACTTCCGGGTATTTTCTTTTGCGTGGGCGTTCGTGTTACACGCGCCCGTGTTACGTAGCGCGATTCGGAACGGATTGCGTGCATAAGACGGGGTGCCACTGTAAATAGGTACCGCTCCGGCGGGAAGGTAAACGGCGTTTCCGTGCGCTGCTCTGGTTTGCCAGATGCGGCTTAGTCATGCTGGCCACATGACCCGGAAGCTGTACGCGAGATGAGCGCCGCAACCCCAGAGTTGTCCGCAACTGGACCTACCCCACTGAGCTCTGCACGCTGTTGCTCAGCAACAAGACTACGGCAATAAGCCTATTCAGCCCAAGTGTCACATGCCAGGGTGGGTGGGGCCAGAGGCAAAAGGGGGTGGGGCAATCGATGCCACTCTTAGCTTTGCACAGAAAGCCATGCCAGAGATTTCCACACACACACACACATTTCTCCCTCCTCCATACAGGAAAACAAGGGACACGACCCCAGTTTTAAGGACACGTTCTAGGTGGGCAAAAGCACTTGAGGAAAGTGTGAGCAAGTGCAGGGCCTTGGGGGAATCCCAAAAGCCAGATAGTAGGGGCTGGGGGGGCACACGTGCCCCCACAAGGCAGAGGTTCCTCACTCCTACATTATGCGATTTGTAGATCTTTCTTATTCAAGGCAGGCTGCAGTGCTGAAAATATTAATATTTTGGCAACCTGCTCACAAAAGTGCCAGAAGTATTCCGACCCCCACTGCACAATGCTCTTGGTATCCAACTTACATCCTTGCCCGTTTCTCCCGCCTCTCCTTTCATCCCTCGCTCTCCGGGACGTCCTGGCAGACCCAAAGGACCCTGCAGAAGAATTGAGGGGACATGAGCAACTTGGGCTCTATTCTCACCGAGTTTGCTCCGCCTGTGGGGCTGAGCTTTGGACAAGGGTCTGACTGACATGACTGAATGCTGATGGGCAGACAACTCCCCATACATCAAAATACTCCCTGTAGGTAAATAAAAACCTAGTGTGTCAGGGAAAGAGGATTCGCTGGGTAGCTATGGGGAGTTTGAGGTCTCCATAGTAGCATGCAAGTCCAGAGAGATTCCTTACCCGAATTCCTCTCTCTCCAGTCTCACCAGGAGTGCCCGCTTCCCCCTAGAAGGACAGAAAAACCGATGCTCAATGCAATACCCTCTTAGGAGCTTCAGAGCTGTAGATGCACCCCTGTAATGCCAGGAAGCCCCAGTGCTATTTTTCTAGGAAAAGAGGTGCTAAAACTCACCGTGAGCACCTGCCTTGTTCTCTTATAATGGCAACAGTACACATCTGAGAGGTGCCACTGAGTTCTGTCTGGAAAAAAGCCCTGGTACGCCCTTTTAAGACACCTTACACAAACGTTATGACTAAAACAAAATAACAAATAAAAAAAAATTCCTTCCAGTAGCACCTTAGAGACCAACTAAGTTTGTTCTTGGTATGAGCTCTCATGTGCATGCACACTTCTTCAGATACCGCGCCCTGAAAAGCCCCTGAAAACTGAGCAAAATTGTCGATGCAACTACATATGTTAGCTTAAGTCAGGGGTCGGCAAACTAAGGACCGTGGGCCAGATCAGGCCCAATTGCCTTCAGGATCCGGCCTGCGGACTGTTCGTAGATCGGCGTGGGGATTCTGTTCATTCGGGCTGTGCAGTTTTTTCCCTGAGCCATTCCATTCCCCCCCCCACACCACTGCGGCGCCTTCTCCCTCCCTCCCTCCTTGCTTCTCCCTGCCCTGCCTAGAGGAGGAAGGGGGCAGGGCTGAGCTGGCTGGGTGCCATTTTAAGCAGCCCCTCTCTGGAGCCAGCCCTTTCGCACCGCTCATCTTCCCTCTGCCGCCATCCCCCGGGTGCTCCTGTGGGCCAGAGAGCGGAGCGGACAAGCTCGCTCTGCCTACCCACGAGAAGCAGCAGCAGTGGTGGCGGTGGCAGTGGCAGTCCCTAGGAGGTAAGTGCAGTGGCTGGGGCTGGGGCTGGGGAGGACGACTACTTGCCCCCCTCGCCTCTTCTTCCAGTTCCCCCTGCTGGTGCCGCTTCTCAGGCCCACCACAAGGTCTGAGGGACAGTGGACCGGCCTGCAGCTAAAAATTTTTGTCAACCCCTGACTTAAGTATTCAGTGGGTTTGTATTGCAAGGGATTAGAAGGAAGAATAGATTTCTCAAGATGTTACCTAAACCCAAGGCTCCCACTCTTCCCTGACTCTCCCTAGAATGAATTCAAAGCATCCGTTTTCATAGAGTTTCACAGTGTTAACAAATTGAAATGTTCGTCCCTATGTTCCTTTGTCACTTAATATGCCGCGGTTACAATATGCAATTCCAGATTTTCATACCCATTTACCCTGAGCAAAAAGTCATTGAGATACAGTACTACATTTGCGTGTAACTGACCTCACTAACAGGAGCAGGGATGGGAAGCCGAGAGACTACAATTCCCAGCAGCCCAGGGCCAATGGTCAAGAATGATGGGAGTTGTAATCCAGCAATTTATGGAGGGCACAGTGCTGGTTAGCTCTGAGCTAAATAATCACATACTTCCTTCCCTAGTCATTGGTTCAGAAATTGCAAACTTCATTATGATGATGATGTATAGGTGGTATTTGACCCCTGTTAAATTGGCAAAGATGTACCATGGACAAAGTAACAAGTGCTGGAAATGCAAACAAACAGAAGGAACTTTCTTCCATATGTGGTGGTTGTGCCCAAAGGTAAAAGACTTCTGGGAAAAGATTTATAATGAAATGAAAAAAGTGTTGAAAAACACATTTAAAAAGAAACCAGAAGCCTTTTTACTGGGCATCCTAGGCCAAGAAATTCCAAAATGTGATAGAACTTTATTTATGTATGCCACAACAGCAGCTAGAATTTTGATAGCTAAAAACTGGAAGACAGAAGAAATACCAACGATTGAAGAATGGCAGATGAAAATGATGGACTATATGGAGCTCGCTGAGATGACCGGGAAACTTCGTGACCAGAGGGAGGGACGACGCAGTGGAAGAAGAGTGGAAGAAATTTAAATTATACTTAAAAAACTATTGTATGATTGAAAATTAGATATAATTTGGAAGAAAAGCTAGACTGTAGATTTAGAGTTTGGTTATGATTGTAGGAACTGTGAAGGTATGAGTTAAGATATTAGATAGGATTAGTGATATTTTACAGTAAAGTAAGATATTTAATGCTGGTAAGAAGTTACTAAAGATGATTGACAAGGAATGCAAGAAGTGGAGATGAGAGGAAGTCAAGATACAATGTAAAGGACAGGCGTTAGTGAAAATAATATGTTTTTCTTTTTCTTTGTTTTTAAATGTAGGTTTGTTTTTTTTCTTTTACGGTTGTATTGTTTTGTATTTGTTTTATTGTTGTTTTCTGCTGAAAAATTAATAAATATATTTTTTTAAAAAAATAAATTGCAAAATTCAGCTCCCCAGACTTGTACTTTTAGTTTCTACTTACATCTTTACCTCTTAGGCCGGGCACCCCAGGTCTTCCGGACGGTCCTTGCTCACCTTTCTCACCTTTTGGACCAGTTTCCCCCTGAAGTAAACAATAGCCAAGATGTCGGTCTATTCTGCCCCCCTCTCTCCCTCCTCCCCCCACCCCCGGCAACAGCAACCTTATTCTGTCTTGCAGAATTTGTGTGTCAGTTATTATCGGGAGTACAGTGCACAAGGAAGAGAAGCTTAACTTTTTCCTCCCTCTCCATGGTCCTGAAAAAACCCCACCTCCTAAAAGCTTCCCTTAGCCCCAGAGGGGGGAAAAGCTCCCACTAGCACCAATGGCAGCTTTGTCCAGGTATAATAATAACAATAATAATAATAATAATAATAATAATAATAATAATAATAATAATTTTTTATTTATACCCCGCCGTTCCCGATTTAAAAACTGGGCTCAGGGCAGCTAACAGCAAATATAAAACGTTGATTTAAAAAACTTTAAAAACAGCTTAAAAACAGCATAAAGTACAACGTAAATGTAGCATCGCTAGGGCTAACTGGCCAAATTGGTCCTGCTAGGGCCAGCAAGGAGACCAGGGAAGAATTTAAATGTGGGGTCCCAGAAGGGTTTCTTCATAGAAAAAAGGAAGGGAAAAGGAATGGAGGATCAGGCTAAATTGAAGGCCAGGCGGAATAGCTCTGTCTTACAGGCCCTGCGGAAGGAGATCAAGTCCTGCAGGGCCCTAGTCTCGTGGGACAGAGCATTCCACCAGGTCGGAGCCATCACTGAAAAGGCCCTGGCCCTGGTGGAGGATAATCTGGCTTCTTTAGGGCCCGGGACCCTTAAGCTATTATTATTCATGGACCTTAGGGTCCTCTGTGGGACATACCAGGAGAGGCGGTCCCGTAAGTATGAGGGTCCTAGGTGGGTTTTTTTTCCTCCCCTGCCCAAACATTGGGGTCTGGATGAAAACCAGGCTGTCTCACACCTCCTTACTTAAGGATGGGGAATAAATTTTAAAGTGAACCATGCTTGCAATCCATTTAAACCACACACATTGCACTTAAAGGCACCTGCTACATAACTACCGCTGAAGTCTGTAGCTTAGCCCATGCACTATGAAGATTAAGAGAAATACATGCTTAGTTTCAGGCTTGTTGTCGGAGTCGGTGAAATACTGTATGTGAAATTCTCTGAATAATCTGGCTAAAAGTATTGTTAAAAGTATTCTCCGCCTTGCGCTGGTCAGCTGCATCCTCACCTTTTGCCCTGGCTTCCCAGACAAGCCAACGTTTCCCTGTAAAATTTATTGAAAAGGTTAGTGAGGCAGTCAGGAATATACTACATGCACTGGCAAAACAGAATACAGGAAAGACACCAACAACCAAAATGAATGAATGAATGAATGCATGAAATGATCAAGATCAGGGGTAGGCAAACTAAGGCAGCAGCTCTCAGACGTTTCAGACAGGGGTGTCTCTTAGCCCTACCTGGAAACCCTGGGTGTTGTCTGGGTGCCAGGGAATACGGCTAGAATGTTGTTCCTCTAAATATCTAGCCTGCCAAACTCCCAGGACTTGCAAAGACCACAGTGAAGCCAGTACTGAGCTCCATGGGACATTGGTTTGACTCCGTTTAAGGTAGCCTCCTCTAACTTAAGGGCACAGCTGTATTTCAGTGGCAGACCATCTGATTTGCATGCACCTCCCTGTCTCGAACTCTACACAGCTGCTGCCTGTCAGAGGTGGACGAACCAACGTTCTGACTTTATATATAAGCCAGCTTCCTGTGCTGCTATTCAAATGCTGATTCGTTTCAAAACATAGCAATCCAGAAAGTAACATTGTTTACATAAACATTGTCACATTAAAAATCCCTCATAAATCAAACTATCAGTTAAAATATGCAGTGTTGTTCTGTGTGGAAGCTAGCATAGGAAAACCCACAGACTTTGTTTTCAAATTATGTCTGCAAGGGCTTGGAGGAGAGGAACACTCCAAAAAGCCAGATTCGCTTCATTCAAGTTCTGCCCCTGCTTTCCTGTCTCTCTGTCCCGTTTCCCAACTCACCCTTTCTCCTGGCTCGCCCTTCAGCCCCAGCTGGCCTGGAATGCCAAATCCCGGACTTCCCTGCAGAGATCAAGGCAAAATTCAGCCCACTTTGAACCTTTTTCACCGTTTCCTGAAATACTCTTGCAGAGTAGCAAGTCCAGAGCTGGCTTGGTTTCCTGTTCTCTAAAATGCAACGGGGGGGGGGGGTAACCCGTTTGAAAGAAAAGGGAGCTCGGAGCATTATTTGGGGACCAAACCAGATGTGGCCAGGTGCAAAAGAGGACAGGGGTTCTGCAGCTTTAATTTCTGCATATGGACACCCGTGACGATGGTAGACCTTTGAGTCTCAAGGCATTGACTTTCAAAGCATTAAATGCCTTGGGACAGATCATATAATCATATGCAATCATATAAACCAGCCTAGGCTTTAAGTTTTCCCAGTAATAATGTATGGAAGTGAGAGCTGGACCATAAAGAAGACTGATCGCCGAAGAATTGATGCTTTTGAATTATGGTGCTGGAGGAGACTCTTGAGAGTCCCATGGACTGCAAAAAGATCAAACTTATCCATCCTTAAATAAATCAGCCCTGAGTGCTCACTGGAAGGACAGATCCTGAAGCTGAGGCTCCAGTACTTTGGCCACCTCATGAGAAGAGAAGACTCCCTGGAAAAGACCCTGATGTTGGGGAAGATGGAGGGCACAAGGAGAAGGGGGCGACAGAGGACGAGATGGTTGGACAGTGTTCTCGAAGCGACTGGCATGAGTTTGGCCAAACTGCGGGAGGCAGTGAAAGATAGGCGTGCCTGGCGTGCTCTGGTCCATGGGGTCACGAGGAGTCGGAAACGACTGAACGACTGAACAACAACAACAAGGCTTTAAGATCGGCCTCTGAGGCCCTCCATCCACACCCACCATCAAGTTCCATCATGCTGGTGGGCAATCAAAACAGGGCTTTTTTAGTGGTGGCTCCACATCTTTGAAATTACTTCCTAAAAGGAAGCACATATAGCCCTTTGAAAAGCAAACTTCGGGACCATTTTACTTTCAATTGGGCGTTTTGGGAAAAGCATTGGGAGTTGGGATTTCAAACTGTTTCTAACATCTGTCCTTTCTTTTCTTTTATCTTTGCAATTGGCTTGCTTTTACTTGTATTTTTAAAGTGTTTTTGTTTTTGTTTTTTTAAATCTCTTTCGTAAGCTGCCTTGAGAATGCTTTCCCCCTGAAAAGTGATGCATCTGTACATAAAATCTCCTGGACAACCCGCACAGTGAGACAAGTGACAATTGCAGAAAAACAAAAGGCTAGCACTTTAAATAAATAATAAATACACTGACCTTCTCCCCCTTTTCTCCTTGGTCCCCTGGGTCTCCTTTTGGACCTGGGGGGCCAACTGGCCCCAAATCCCCCTGTATAAAGTAATGAGAGAGAGAGAGAGAGAGAGAGAGAGGAAATTGCAGTGCTTTTTGAACTGTGTCCTGGGGAGTTCTAGAAAGTTTACTGGGCAGTGATGGCCGATGAGCTCTCCTAAAAGGCACCCATTTGGATGTGATTCTTCTCTCTGAACGGTACATTATCAGCCTTAGGTGTAAGGAGGACAGCCAAGAAGATCTGATCCGGAAAAGCTCTTTTAATGGCACAGAAGGCAAACACCCACCAATGCTCTTAAATCCACAGCTTTCCTGCAAAACCTTGCTGGGGGGAAATGTAAATGGTAAAGGTAAAGGGACCCCTGACCATTAGGTCCAGTCGTGTCCGACTCTGGGAGTGTGGCGCTCATATTGCTTTATAGGCCGAGAGAGCCAACGTTTGTCCGCAGATAGCTTCCGGGTCTTGTGGCCAGCATGACTAAGCCGCTTCTGGCGAACCAGAGCAGCGCAAAAAAACGCCATTTACCTTCCTGCCGGAGTGGTACCTATTTATCTACTTGCACTTTGATGTGCTTTCGAACTGCTAGGTTGGCAGGAGCAGGGACTGAGCAACGGGAGCTCACCCCATCGCGGGGATTCGAACCGCCGACCTTCTGATCAGCAAGCCCTAGGCTCTGTGGTTTAACCCACAGCGCCACCTGAGTCCCTTAGGGAAAAAATGTTCCCCCTCCCAAAAGATTGACAGCTGCCTCCACATATGCTGCCTGCTGCTGCCTTACTTACCCTGGTACCTTTCTTGCCTGAAGGTCCCACCACCTGTGGAGTAAGAGATCACAGGTAAGACTCTCCACCCAATCCTAGCCTTGCTTGCCTGGGAGCGGCGATTTCTGGCACACGTTATTCTGTGTTCCAGGGACCGCTGCTCGTCCAGGAAAAAGGCCAGGAATATCATGATCCCCACCCCACCCCACTGGCAGGCATGGAAAATCTCGCGCTCCTAATAGCATGTATGAAGAAGGGCCATGGCTCAGTAGCAGAGAATCTGCTTTGCATGCAGAAGGGCCTGGGTTAATCCCCGGCATTTCCAGCTTAGGGCTGGGAATACCTCCTGTCTAAAACCCCAGAGACCCTCTGTCAGTCAGTCATCTTCTTCTCCTTGGAGATCCCTCATAGCCGAGTAAGATTGTCTTCCATGAACACGGTCTTAACAGTGAGTCTGTAAGTGACTGTGGAGGCCAATTCTGGATCCACACGTCCTTCCACAGTGGGGACATAGGTTTCCGGGTGGGAGTTGATCATGGTGAGGGTTTGCCAAGCGTGCCTTCCTCTTAGCATGTTCCGTCCTGAGTTCAAGTGTCTTCAAAGCCCATGACACCTTTGGTAAAGGCTGTTCTCCAACTGGAGCGCTCGCAGGCCAGTGTTTCCCAGTTGTCGGTGTTTATACTACATTTTTAAGATTTGCCTTGAGAGAGTCTTTAAACCTCTTTTGTTGACCACCAGCATTACACTTTCCATTTTTAAGTTTGGAATAGAGTAGTTGCTTTGGAAGACGATCATCAGGCATCCGCACAACATGACCAGTCCAACGAAGTTGATGTTGAAGAATCATTGCTTCAACACTGGTGATCTTTGCTTCTTCCAGTACACTGGTATTAGTTCTGCCTGTCTTCCCAAGTGATGTGTAAAGTTTTCCAGAGACACCGTTGATGGAATCTTTCGAGGAGTTGGAGATGGCGTTTATAAGTGGTCCAGTCAGAGTGGACAATATGGAGCTGGAGAGACCCGGGGTTTGACGAGACAGCTTATGATGATATTGTTGCATGCCGCTCCAACTGAACTATTATGATTTGGGCTGGAGAAACCTTCCTAATCACCGCAAAAAAATTAAAAATACACTTACACCCATAGCTGGAGCACCAGGAAATCCTTGGATGCCCTGTGGAGGAAGGGGGAAAGTCAGGGTTATCAGGAAAGGGTGTGTTAAGGGTGAAATTCCAGGACACGTGTATTGGGGTGAAAGCCCAACTGAACTGAGAAGGGAGAACACTACCTTCTGCCATTTCAGGGTTGGGGAAAACTTTTGACTCCACAGGCCAGGAATGTTTTCATGGGCCAAATTTGACAGGTCCCACCTGCCAGTCACATGGCATCATTATGATGGCCCATGATTGACAGGGGGTTGTCCTACCCACTTTCTCAAGCTCTCTTGCACAGGGTTCCAAAGCAACTGAAAACCAGCTGGTGAGTGGGTGCTTGCGAACTATAGCACAAGGGGTGCTGCCAGACCTGTGCTCAGTGCTGTAGCAAGCAAAGAGCTTCTTTGTCCCCACCTGCTTAGCGTCGGGGAGGAGAAAGAAGCCTGCAAAAGTTCAGGCTTTAGTTGGGCTGTGCATACCTGTTCCCTGGTAGGGACAGGTGTGTGCGACCGAACTGAGCAGAATGTAACCCCTGCTTGTCAGATGTCAAGCGGGGCTTGAGTCCTGCTGCAGCCAATGCAGAATTGAACCCCACCTTCCCACCCAGCTGAGATGGGGGAAATAGCTTCATGGGCCAAATTGGCCACCCTGGTAAGCCTGTCGGGTCGGCTGGGGGGGGCAAGGATGACCCCCAGGCATAATGCAAGAATGATTCCAGCCCGTCTCTCCCATCAGCGTCCAGCGTGCAGCTCTAGGGAGTTCCGACAGCCCTTCTCGACAATTTATAATGACTCATGTCTTGGAGACACTGAGCACATATTCATAGTCCAGCAGAGATAAAACGCAGACGGACTAAGGCTGAGGTTGTGTGCACTAAAACTACTTTATTAAGCGTAAGGCAGAACAAAGGAAAACATGTCTCCTCTCGCTGAGAGAAGTCTGAAGAAAAAGGTAACAAACGGAAACAGAATACAGTAAATCATCCGCTCCCGTGATTCCAACAATCAGTGCTGGAATGCATAACACAGACACGTGATCTGCACAGTGAGAGGAATAGAAAACCCAACAAAGCCATGATTTGCGTGCAATCCAAAGGTTCCCCAACCCGTGTGCCCACAGCCTGAAATGGTATGGTCTATGTCCACAATGAAAACCCCAGGTGAGCATCAAACCTCAGTTCTGGCTGCCCAATGACTCCGCACCCCCATTTGCTCTCGCCAATGTGATCCAATGGTCTCTCCATGCTGTTTTCACTTACTTGGTCTCCTTTGGGCCCAACAGGACCTGGAAGACCCTAAAAAAAAAAAAAACAAATAAGAGAAATTGAAAGTGTGTGTGTTTTGATAGAATTGTTTTCTTGTGTAATTTAAGTATGTGTGTCTGTATATTTTTTTTCCATTTGTAAACTTTGCTGTTGTTGGAGAAGAGGGTTGCCGCAGAGTGGGGTGGGCCAAAGAGTTAAGAGTCAGGATGAGACCAGGAGCAGAACCTGACAAGTCAAGCTAAGGTGGGACCTGGTGTTCCAGGGGTGGGGCCTGTGAAATCTCATCAGTCTTGGGAGGAGCCTTGTAGGTCTGGGGGCGGAGTCTTTAACTGGAGTTGACTGCCCTTTCAGAGCCTGAAGCTGGACAGCTCAGTTGGTTAGAGCGTGGTGCTGATCATGCCAAGGTTGCAGGTTTGATCCCCGTATGGGATAATTGCATTTTCCTGCATTGCAGGGGGTTGGATTAGATGATCCTCAGGGTCCCTTCCAGCTCTATGGTTTTATGATCTGGGTTGGTCTGTTAAGATATACACTGTTTATGTACTGTATATATCATTCCCGTTCTTAATTTATTTGCGGAAAATGCAAAGCATCTTGCAACAGAAAAGTAATTAAATGCATATTTAAGCAACCAGTCAAATCAAATGGTGGCAGCTTATTATTATTATTATTATTATTATTATTATTATTATTATTATAGCAGCCCATAATACTGTTGACAACAGATGGCATCCAAATGACTTGTCATTAAAAATAAAGAGAGCCTCACTTGGTGCCTACAATTCAGTGAAGGTTGCAGCCGGACATCTCTGGGGAAGACATTTTTTTAAATGCAGCATCACTACTGAAAGGGTCCTGTTGCTGTTCAGCACCCATCTCTTCTCTGAAGATGGACATGCCTCTGATTAAAATCTGAAAGCCTGGACATAACTGTCTGATAACCTACAACGATGTGGTTTCTCTGATCAGACTAGCAAAAATAATGAAGGGTGCATTGAATGTTCTGCTTGTATACTTTATGAGCTGATGGCTTGTCCTAGTCTTGAAAAAAGGATGGTTCTTAATTTAGATCATATTACCTGAACTCTCCTGACAAAACAGTCACAGAAAACTCAGAAATGGGTTGGGGAAGATTCAGGGACGTCTTAAGGATATCTGGCACCGTGGTTCAAAGATCCCTCCGGTGGGCAGCAGCTGGAGGGCGGCTCCTCCGGCAGGGAAGAGGCGTAGGCTCTGGGCGCAGCGCTGCTTCAGTACTGTGGGTGAGGGTGCCGTGCCCAGCCTCTGCCTCTTCCCTGGTGCCCGTGCCACGGTGGCCACAGCAGGTGGAGGCTCCGGGTGCGGCACTGCTTTGGCACGGTGGGTGAGGGCAGTGAGCTGGTGCCAGGAGGCGCCACATCCAGCGTCCGCCTCTTCCCAGGCGCCCTCCAGAACTTGACGTGAACTTGGAGCCCTGGCGCCCCGCACCACTTGCCTCTGTGGGCAAGACGCCCCTGGGAAGATCATCAAAATATCAGGCAATTGGCAGCTTCAAATGAAGAGAGGCTTACCGCAATTCCTTGAAGACCCTTCACCCCTGCCTCTCCACGCTCTCCCTGCAAAGGACAGACCGCAGATTCTCATTCTATGCTACAAAAACACATTAAGTGTCTAGCCCACAATGGATACTTGCACTCTACATTCATCTAACAGAGAGAGGGGGTGTGGAGGCCTTCAGATGTTGCTGGACTCCAACTCCCATCATTCCTCATCATTGGCCATGCTAGCTTGCTGAGCCTGATGGGAGTCGGAGTCCAACAAGATCTGGAAGACCACAAGTTCTGCACCCCTGAGCTAAGAAGGCATCCTCTGCCTATGGTTGGCAGTGCAAAGCAGTCACAGGGTGCATTGCTGGTGGTAGGGGAGTGAGAGTGGCATTGCAAGGGTCACCCAAAGCACACACATCCCAACCCACTCAGCTAATTGCACACCTGCAGTGTGGGAAGTCTGATGTTGCTCGGATGCCTGATTATCGTCTTTCGAAGCAACCACTCTATTCCGAACTTAAAAATGGAAAGCGTAATGCTGGTGGTCAGCAAAAGAGGTTTAAACGCTCTCTCAAGGCAAATCTTAAAAAATGCAATATACACACCGACAGTTGGGAAACACTGGCCTGCGAGCGCTCCAATTGGAGAACAGCCTTCACCAATGGTGGCAGGGGTTTTGAAGACACTCGAACTCATGGTGGCAGGGGTTTTGAAGACACTCGACCAATGGTGAAGACCAATGGTGGCAGGGGTTTTGAAGCCACTCGAACTAAGAGGAAGGCACACTTGGCAAACCCTCACTGTGATCCACTCCCACCTGGAAACCTATGTACCCACTGTGGAAGGACGTGTGGGTCCAGAATTGGCCTCCACAGTCCCTTACGGACTCACTATTAAGACAGTGTTCATGGAAGACAATCTTACTCGGCTACGAGGGATTGCCAAAGGCAAAGAAAGAAGAAGAAGTCTGTGATAAGCGATGAGCAGCTATGGGGTTGCAACTTATATATAACAGAGCAGGATGGAGACCCTCCATATAAGATTGGCAGATGCTAAAGCTTGGGGGGCCCCTCCACCTCTCACTCTCTGTTCTACAAAACAAAATTAAAAATAAAAAAATTCCTTCCAGTAGCATCTTAGAGACCAACCAAGTTTGTTCTTGGTATGAGCTTTCGTGTGCATGCACACTTCTTCAGATACTCTGTTCTACAGTACTGTTGTGGTTGTGCTACCCTAGAACCAGCTTGGGCTGAAAGCAATAGACACCTCACCTTTTCTCCTTTGACACCATCTTGGCCTTTTTTGCCCTAGATTGAAAAAGAAGATAGCTCAAAACACCATTGTCCATAGCAAAATCCATTGGCATCATGAGGTTCACTTGCAAGCATCTCACACTACACACTTTGCAGGAAAAGGGACTGTGAGTTTTTTTTTTCCCTCCCCGAGAGGGGCAGGTGTGGGCCGTGCACTCGGAACTCAGGTCCGAGCAACAATCAGGACTCTTATTCTTGCGCTGGACAAGAACTGTTATTTAGGCCTCGCATTCTTTAATATATAATTTGAAAAAACTGATGTGATGGCCATCTTCCAACATCTGAACAGCTGTCGCATGGAAGATGGGGCGATTCTAAAGGATTCAAATGACAAGAAAGTAGATTCCAACGAAGTTAATGGACCACGCAGAATTGGGCAAGATGACAGGAAGAATTCGAAACCGGTGGGACCAGAGATTCATGGAAGATTGGAAGCAATTTGAGAATTATTTGGAAAACAATTGTAAACAGCAAATGACGCTAGTAGGTCTACAGGAAGTTTTGTAAAGAGAACTATATGAAATATTACAGAAAATATTTAGGGTAGCGGTAATTGGTTATAGATTTTTAAAAGTAATACTAAAATTATGAAATTACAAGATTAAGTTATAAAAACTGGAAATCTTTTGATGCGGTTGATGGAAGTCCAAAAATATTGTATAAGATGTGAAGTGATGTTTGGAAAATGTCAGGTGTGCCTTGGGTTGCTCACGAGCAAACAGGCATGAGTCCGAACTGTCTTTTAACAGTTCTATTGCACTAAGCTGTTTACAAAGCAGAGAGCTGAAAAACATGACTTTATCAGTCGCTAGAAGAATCTGGGAGTGCCGGTTTCCGGCTACGACCCCAACAAAGGAATTTCGGGATACCCAGGCGCCTCCTCCCCTGTCTCCTTCTGACCCCCCTGCGCAACTGAGGCGACGGAAGAGGCGTGCTCCCCTCTGAGCAAATGTCGCGGGACGTGCTGGGGCTCCCAGCCACATCCCCAAGACGCTGCCTCTCCAGACTGCTTGTTCCCTGCCCCTCCCCGCCGGAGGAGTCGCTCTGCCCGCTTGGAGAGGTATTGCTGCTGAGGAGGTGTAAGGGCTCTCTATACATCCTGTGGGGCTGAGGGCGGTTCCCTGACAGAAAATATGTTAAAATTTAATCAAAAAATATATTATAAAGAAGAAAAGAAAGTAGATTCCAACTAAACATTAGGGGGGGGGATTCTCACAGGAAGGGCCATTCGACAGTAGAACGGATTTCCTTGGAAGGTGGCCGATTCTCCTTCATTGGATGTTTTTAACCAGAGGTTAGATGGCCACTTGCTTGGAATTCTTTAGCTGTGATTCCTGCACTGTGGGGGGTTGGACTAGATGACCCATGGGGTCCCTTCCATCTAAGTATTCTAGCCAAGCCTTATCCCCGATATACGAGTTTTGGGAGGGAGTTATTGTATGGAAGAGCAATCAGTCATGGGGTCTACCACCACCAGACACAACCCAGAATGTTGTAATCCAAAATATCTGAAACACACCAAGTTGGCAAAAGGCTGCCTTGCCGTCAGCCTTTGGTTCACTTTTTGCATTCCAAAACACAGCCACATTGTTAGCCTGGCATTCCTACCCTCAAACCTGTTGGTCCTTCTGTGCCTGGCATGCCTTGTTCACCCTAGGGAGAGAAAAAGGAAGGTATTATTTCCAGCAAGTCATTTCTCATTGCGGAGGACTGAAGTTAATAGGGTAATATGAGGTGGATTCAACCTCCCCCCCCCCAGCCAGTTATTTGGAATAAAATAAAAACATATTTGAAATTATTTCTTAAAGCATTCAGCCCTCCCCATATGCACCAGAGACAGAAAGAAAGAGGATGAGAATTAACTGGGAATATACGATTACAGAAATGTACATAGTGTGGAGAAAGTTAATAGACTTCAAGTTAAATCAGATCAAGAGGAAATTCGCAGAAAACCTGATTGCTGTTTGTTCCAATTCAGCACTAGAGATGGGGAAGGGGAAAGTGGGTGGTGGGTGGGAATGGAGCTGTGGATTAACCTTTAAATTGACTCACATAGTGTCCATACAACACAGTTCAAGAAAATAAAATATTAAAATCAACAACTGCAGACTAAAAGCAATCTAGTCAGACAGAAAAATACCCTCTCCCCACCAAACACAAGACTCCTGCCTGGAACCCTGGATAGTTTCTGCCAGCCAGTGTAGTGTAATATTGAGTCAGATGGACCAGTGATCTGACTCATTCTAAAGCAGCATTCTATGCTCAGGGCAAATCCAGCATCTTGAACTGAGCCCAGAAATGAATCGGCGCCCAGGGCATAAATTTGACCACCTGGTCCCTGTTAGCAATCTGGCCACTGAATTCTGCCCCAGCTACAGAGACTTCCGGCGAAGGTCGCCATCGCGGGCGGTCGTGGGTTGCCTCGGCTGCGAGGCCACCCAGTCTGCCCGGGGGTTGGAGCCCCGCCACCGCTACGCGGGGCTCCGGTGAGGCCGGGAAGAGCGTCCCGTGCCTCGGGCTCCCCGGCGGGCCCGCTAGGCTACGCACCCTTCCCTCGCCCCCCTGTAAAGGGGGAGTGGGGGTGAAGGGAATGTGGAGCCGGGCCATTAGGGGAAATGCCCCAACCGGGTAGAGAAGCGGCGAGACTGGCCGTGGTGAGCGAAACGTTCTCCTGAGAGATGAAAGAAAAAGAAGCTGGAGGTCGTAAGTAACTGAATGGATTTATTGCTGAGTTTAAAGACTTAACGACTTAACGACCCTGAAGGCTTTAGATAACGGAGCCCGCCTGTCTCCCTTCGGAGGCGAGGAAAATAACAGAATGTAAAACTGTTGCTATCGGATGGATATATTGTTAAGACTTTTTGAGGAGTGAGACTTTTTAGATCTCCCGTGGGGGAGGAAGAGGATGGAAAATATCCCAGTTGAAAGTTTTGGTCTTTGCGTTCCGGTTTCAGAGAAAAATGGCTGCGAAGGCTCTGAAGCGAAGTGGAAAATTACTGCTACATGATGAACAATGCTGAAATAGAAACTGAAATCTGATACCTATGCCCGTCCTCACCATGTTGGGCTTTGTTTTTAAAACTGTTCTGGACTCTGCATTAACTGATGAAGAAAGGATTATTATATTGAAATTGAAACTGATCAACTGGAAATTGAAGGTTTTGAGTGGGGATTTGAAGGAAAATTTATTTCCCACAGAGGAGACCTTCCAGGACACTTGATATTATGGAACAAAATTTGGGCAAAGAGCTGATGGAGTCGTTTGAAAAAATGAGCGAGTTGACATGGCGATCCCTGGGACAAGAAGCATTCCTCGGTGGTGGCAGTCCGAGGATGGCAAGGAATATTATATCCAGCCCTCGAGGTGTGAGCTCGGGAGCGATGGGCAAGAAATCAAGATATCTACAAATAGAAGAATGCAGTATCGAATGGGAGAAGCCAAGAGATGAACAGTGTATCCTGATGCTCGATGCAAGGATGGTTGGGGAAGGTGTCTGGTTTTGGGTCTGGTTCTGTGGATGTATAAGAAAAGAGGACAATCTGAGGAGCGGTGGTGAAGGATGGAGCAAGACATGGGACAGAGGGGGGATAGGGTGAACTATATTAAGTATAAAATATAAATGCTTTGTTATGGTAATCTGAAATCGGAGGGTTAAGACATTAAGTTTTATTTTAATTTTTATAAGAAATGGGATATTTTGAAATTTTTTTTTGATATTAGCAGCAGTTTAAGGGAAGAAGAAGTTTAGATTTAATATAAGATTAATTTTTTTTAAGATCCAAAGAACTGTTAGTAAGATTGTTGTTTAAGGTTTGAATTTATTAAGTGAATAAAATTATTAGAGAAAGGAAGTTATTAAAGTAGAATATGGATATAAAACCGAAGGAGAGAGGGTGGGGGAAGTCAATTGTCAAGACTTGGAACTAGGACATTTTCTTAAGTGTATAAATAAGAAGAATTGTATTTGTGTTTGTATTTGATTTATATATGTAGGTGTGGGTGTGGGTATATGTTTGTTATGAAAATACCAATAAATTCTTATTAAAAAAAAAGAATTCTGCCCCAGCTACAGTTTCTGAACCATCGTCAAGGGCAGCACAATGTATACGATATTGCAGCAATCTAACTCAGAGACCAGATTATAAGTGCAATTAACCAAGAGGCCCCCCTTACAAAAAATGAAGTTGCTACCGCTTCCTGATCTCAGCCACATTCGGTCAGATTTGACAAATCATCATTCAAAACCCACCTTCTGTCCTTGGGATCCGGGAAGGCCTGTCGCCCCCTGAAAAAGAAACGGAGAGAGGAGTGTGGGAGAATTAGCAGCCAAATCCAACAATGCATATTCTTGCTACTTAGTAAGTTTAGGGGTGTACAACCATAGAAGAAGAAGAAGAAGAGGAGGAGGAGTTTGGATTTGATATCCCGCTTTATCACTACCCGAAGGAGTCTCAAAGCGGCTAACATTCTCCTTTCCCTTCCTCCCCCACAACAAACACTCTGTGAGGTGAGTGGGGCTGAGAGACTTCAGAGAAGTGTGACTAGCCCAAGGTCACCCAGCAGCTGCATGTGGAGGAGCGGGGAAGCGAACCCGGTTCACCAGATTACGAGTCTACCACTCTTAACCACTACACCACACTGGCTCTCTATTGCTGATAGGCAGAGACTCAGACCATAGAAATGTGATTGGTAGAGAGGGCTCTCTGTGATGTCATTTCCCCTCCTCTTTTGATCAGGAAGAATCAATAAGTATTTCCTGTTCCTTCTCTCTTCCATTGACCAGCGATGGTGAAAGACATGCCCTTTACTTGCTCCAGCTCAGACAAATGCCTGAGACTGTTTCTATTGTAAATATAAGCATTTTGCCTGCATAGTTTTAACTGCTACTGTAGCTGAGAACCAATGCAAGACTTTGAGTAAGTAAATCATATTTTAAACTTACTTTAAAGTCTGTTGTCTAATTCTTTGTTAAGTGGGGTAAGAAAAATGGGGAGCCAGATTCCTTCGTAGCTGGACTTGTTCAAAAGAAGGCTTTGCAGCCTAATTTGATGCTTCAATTTGCTGCTAAGGAGGGGAATTTAAACTCTGTTTGACTCACCGACATGGGGGCCTGGGAGGGGTGACTTTCAATTCATATATCATCTCCTACCTATTAAAACCCATCACCCAAGGAGTTCAGCCTAGGCGTTGCCAAACAGACACCTTTCAGCATTCCATGAGCTGCCTTGGACCTCTTTGTTTTGCAGCCCTGAACGAGAAATTTGTTCCAGAGATGAAACCCACCTTGTCTCCTTCTGCTCCCTTGAAACCAGGGGTCCCTGGAAGGCCAAGTCCTACCTCACCCTGAAAAAGAAGCAGGGAAGCACATTCAGAGCATTGGAAGTGTGTGGCAGTTGACTTGGCTTGCACTGAGAGACGGATCTACCTAATTTGCACTTCCTGAAACAATATGTGATACTTCTACAAAGCTTGGGCTTCCTCAAGCCTGCTGACCCATTCCTCTTGGGCTTGGGTGCTACTGTTTTGGCTGCATAAGCAACAGCACTCACTGCATGAGCTGTTAAGTATAATTGTTTAATTGACGCTGAAATGGAGAATGCCTGCATGTGTATTGCCAATATTGGGGATTTTCCATGGCAGCATACTAAGAGCTTCCTGAGGTCTAACTGAGTTCATGATTAACTGGGAATATTCTCTGCTCTAACAAGTGAGTGTTGAACCTTAGATCACATGATTAAGGTATTGAATTACAAATCACCACCTTGAAGGGAGTTTTGTCCTGTTTTGAAGAAAGTTCCGCAAGTAAGGTTTTTAACAACACTTATGGGTCTGGACAGTGTTTTATTCAGTAAGTAGTCAAGTTGCTTCCAGTTGCTTCAAGCTATGCAATATTAACATCTGCAACAAGAACATCAGAAACAGAGGAGGAATAGAACAGGATAAATCCTTCAGAAAGCAGTAAATCTTTGGGGAAGGATCGTAGCTCAGTTGCAGAGCATCTGCTGTGCAGGCAGAAGGCCCAAGCTTCAATCCTCAGCATTGCCAGGTAGGGATGGGAGAGAGACCCCAGTCTAAAACCCTGGACAGCTGCTGCCAGTCAGTGTAGGCAGCATTGAGCTGGATGGACCAATGGCCTGGCAACTTGCTATTCTCATAAGAACACAGGAATAGCCTGCTGGATCAGTCTGACGGCCCATCTAGTCCTGCATCCTCTTCTCACAGTAGCCAAACATACGCCTGTGGAAAACCAGCAAGCAGGATTCGAACACAAGAGCCCTCTCCCTTCCTGTGGTATTCAGAAGCAGAGCATAGCCATCATGGCTGGAAGCCATCAGCAGGTCTCTCCACAAATTTGTCAAATATGAAACCATCCTTGCCTGTTGGGGGATTGAGTTTCATAGTTTGCACTGTGTGAAGAAAGACTCTTTCATCTGTTCTAAATCTCCCAACATCCAGCTCCATTGGATGTTCTGCAAATTCTAGTGTTACGACAGAGGGAGAAAAAGTGTTCCTATCAGCGTCCAACACAGGTAGACGGATCCCAGCAGAACATCCCAGGAAGGTCATTCCACAGCTTTTCACGCTAATGAAAGCAGTACCTTTTCACCTTTTGGTCCAGTAGCTCCAGGAGTACCATCCAACCCTATCGGGCCAGGTAAGCCAGCTTTCCCCTGTAAATTAAAGAAACAAAAACAAAATATATTAGGAAAGAGAGAAAGGTTTCCACACCTGTTGTACCTGTGCACCAGGCCAAACTCAGAAGCAAACGATTGTCTCTTCCCTATCTTGCCAGTATCGGTGGGAGTTGCAGTCCAACCATCTCAGGAGGGCACAGGCTCCCCACCTGTGTCTTGGAGCCAGGTGAGCAAGAAAAAGGTGCTGGGTGGTTTGCTATGGATTGGTAACCGCTCTAACAGCAGCAGAAACAACAAATCCTGCCCTCGGGTTAGGTTGCTAGAATGCCTGATCTAGTTCAGCATCACATTTGGAACCACAGAATTGGAGAGCTGGAAGGGAGACTAGGGGTCATCTAGGGTCAAGTCCCTGCAAAGCAGGAATCGGGACCAGAGCTTTCACACAACACAAAAGCCTCATCTGGGAAGCTAACAATAAGGTAAAGGGACCCCTGACGGTTAGGTCCAGTCGTGTCCAACTCTGGGGTTGCGGTGTTCATCTCGCGTTACTGGCCGAGGGAACTGGCGTACAGCTTCCGGGTCATGTGGCCAGCATGACTAAGCCACTTCTGGCGAACCAGAGCAGCACGGAAACACCGTTTACCTTCCTGCCAGAGCGGTACCTATTTATCTACTTGCACTTTGACGTGCTTTCGAACTGCTAGGTGGGCAGGAGCTGGGACCGAGCAATGGGAGCTCACCCCGTCGCGGGGATTCGAACCGCCGACCTTCTGATCAGCAAGCCCTAGGCTCTGTGGTTTAACCCACAGCGCCACCCACGTCCCAGCTAACAATACAGCATGTTTAATGCTCGTTTTCATGTTGTTAGAATCTGGTGGTAGGGTGTTTGCAGCCCCCTCGACTTGGAAAATTGCAGGTGATGAAATTTGGGGCATGCAGTTCTTTCTTGCTGTTTTCAGGTGGCGAGGAAGAAGCAAATATGTACGGAAAGAGTAAGGAAGGAGCAGCGTTGTTGTTTGTGCCACACCAGGAACACTGGTGCGAATGAAATTTAGCACAACCTGCCGGTATAGCGGTAAAAAAAAAAAAAACTGTGGTTCCAACACACGACAGGTACTGCAATGTGAAAGGAACATTGGAAAACGGGGCAGAAGCGCTAGCATTACCATCCAGAGAACAATCGCAAAATTGCTATCGTCTGGACGCACCCTGAAAGGTCACACTCACCAACTCTCCGGCTTCTCCTTTCTCTCCCTTGACGCCGCTCTTCCCTCGAGGTCCCTGTGGGGAACAAAGAACCATTTTGTTGCCTCAGCTGCACGGCGGGTCTCTCGCAGGATCTGAGCTGAGGATCGCTCGAGGGTACCATAGCGCTGATTTTTTTAGAATCATGACTTAAGAAGGAAAGAAGGTGCCAGGTTGGACCAAGGGAGGCCCATCTGGTCCAGCATCCTGTTCTCAAAGGGGGCCAACCAAATGCCCCAGTGGGACAATGCAAGTGGGGAGAACAGGACGCTGGACCTCCGAGTGGCGCAGCAATAAAACAGCTGGCACATTTGCAAAGCTAAGCAGAGTCTGGTATGGTTTCAAATTGGATGGGCGACCGTGTGCTGAGATTCTTGCATTGCAAGGGGCTTAGACTCGATGACCCTCAGAGTCCCTTTGTGATTCTATTATTATTTGATATGTCCCTTTGGATTGCTCCACCAGCCAGGCTCTTCTGATGTTCTCAAGACAGCATAGCTTGAACAGGTGGTAAAACAACCCGGCACTTACCCTGACCCCAGGGTCTCCTGGCTCACCCTGGAACAGAGCGAAAGGAGATGGTTATATTTATTATTATTATTATTATTATTATTATTATTATTATTATTATTAGAATTTATATACCGCCCTATACCCAGGGGTCTCAGGGCAGTTCACAGAATAAAATCAAGATATAAAACCACAAAATACCTAATAAAATAAAAATAAAAACAACAACCCAATAGCCCCCCCCCCCAAAAAAAACACATTTTAAAAGGGCATAGGATGTAAATCAGATCAACCAAAGGCCTGGTTAAAAAGGAACGTTTTTGCCTGGCCTAAAGGTGTATAATGAAGGTGCCAGGCGAACTTCCCTGGGGAGAGCATTCCACAGATGGGGAGCCACTGCAGAGAAGGCCCCGTTCTCGTGTTGCCACCCTCCGGACCTCTTGAGGAGGAGGTATACGAAGGAAGGGCCTCAGAAGATGATCTCAGGGTCCGGGTAGGTTCATATGGAAAGAGGCAGTCCTTGAGGTATTGTGGTCCTGATCCGTTTATATAATGCTAAAGGCATTCTTTAAATTATTCTGGCCCCTTAATGCTTCTTCCACCCTCATAAGACTTTCAGGTTTTCTGCTCTTCATAGCTTCCAGGAACATACTTGTGCCCCAATGCTAAGCCAGATGAGACCTCGTAAAAGGAGGAGGACCCCATTCCTGCCTCCATTTTTATTACACATAGAAGAACCCTCCTTGTACCTTATCTGGAGTTGTTGTTTTTACTGTAACCATCAGCCCTTAGGTTCCTCCTTAAACGGTTCTTTACTTTGAGGTCAGGTCACACTCCTGAGTACATAACTCAGGCCTCACTGATAATCAGTTTAATAGAAATTCAGTGACAATTGCCACCGAGCTATGGTTTCCCCCCAACCCACTGAATTCTACTGTTTGCAAATATAGACAGCATCCGAGGCTAGTATTCCCCTTGCCTGCTTGCAAGCCCATACACACCTTGACTGACAATCCAGGTGGTCCCTGCGGTCCGGGGAGTCCGGGCAAACCTGGTGGTCCTGGCACTCCGGGAACTCCTGGCTGCCCCTTGTAACCCTGAAATGGTTTAACCCAAACATCTGAACAACTGTCACGGATGCAGAGGAGTGGGGGGGGGAGCAGGGTAGCAGCTGGGGAACCCCCAAGGGAAGAAGGCTCAGAACCAGAGGATTGTTGGGACAACAATGGGTGGTCAAGGGAGAAGGAGGAGCAGAGTGGGAGGAGGAGGTGTTGGAAACTGAAGGGGCAACAGGGTTTAGGGAGCGGGCAGAGTCTGTGGCAGAGAGCAGTTCAGACTCCAAGGCAGAACTGGAGGCTGGAGGGGAGGGGGGGCCAAGAGACAGAGTGGAGGCAGCCTTCTGAAAGAGCCAGGGAGGTCTCCCCCTCCTGCTGCGACCGGTTCCCTTCGTCCCTGGTCTCCCAGGATCAGAAGAGGTATGAAGAAGGCAAGTCAGAGACAGACAAGGCGGTGAAGTCTCAGATTGCTTGGGAAGGACCCAGGAGAGGAGGAGACTTAGGCAATTGTGGGAAGGCCTCACTGGGACAAGATCTATTGGGAAGAATTGCTGTGCTCACTGGGTGCCTGGCCTCCTGAGCAGTTTGTTCCTTTGAATAAAGAGCTCATGGATGCCGCGTGAGTTATTACTGACCTGCTCATGGCAACCACCCCTGACAGCAATACAGCCTCCGTTGCACTATGAGGTTCCCCATCACCATGCACCCATGCTGCTCGCTGCAGCTTCTCCTCATCCCATGCAGCAGGCATCTGACCCACCAGCAAGGGAAGGAAGCAATAAACTCCTCTGGGGCTCAGAGTGAGAGGGAGGAGAGAGAGGAGTTCAGTAAACTGTGTTGAATTCAGAGTCTGGGCAAAGCCATGTCCAACCTCTAGAGGAAACAGGATGTATTGGGGAGAAGGGTCAAGTGATAGAAATATTAAGGAGGACAAAATATTTTGCTCCTACTTACAGGCGGTCCGGGTAATCCGTTTTGCCCTGGAATGACCTCCATACCTCCTAGCACATAGCCCGATTCTCCCTGCAGAAGAGGAGATGCTGTATTTACATACGTACTGCTAATCAGGCAGATCGCAGGTCTATTCCCATGGGGAAACGCCAAAGAAACCCAAGACGACAAAAAAGGAGAAGGGAAGAAATTTGAACCAATTCACATTTTAAGGCGAACCTACCTGTGACTCAGCTAAACAGCTGCAAATGTAACGTTTCAGGTGCATTATACAAATGCGACACGAGAGGGTGATGGTTTGCTTATGGGAAATTAAAAATATGTTTTAACATTTTTCGTTGTTGTTTAGTCGTTCAGTTGTGTCCGACTCTTCGTGACCCCATGGACCAGAGCACGCCAGGCTCTCCTGTCTTCTTTTAAAACACACACATATATTTCACAGTGTTTTGTATACAGTGGTACCTTGACTTACGAATTTAATCTGTTCCAAATGCACATTCGTAGGTTGAAAAATTCGTAAGTCAACAAAAGCGATTTCCCCATAGGAATGCATTGGAAACGAAAAATTCGGAAAAATTCGTAAGTCGAGTAAACCGCATCTAAAACTGCCAACAGATGTCCTTCGGATGTCGAAAAATTCGTAGGCGTGCGGGCACTTTTTTCATTCATAAGTCAAAAAATTCGTATGTTGAGTAATTCGTAAGTTGAGGTACCACTGTATATGCCTAGATTTAGCCCTGATCTGCATTTTCTGAAATGATACAAGAACTTACGCCTTAGGGAAGTCACCTTGGATGCTGCTAATGCAGCGGTTTGGCTTCACCCCTGGAGGCATGCCCCATTGTCTCTCGAGACAGTCGGATATCAACTACTACTGCTGCTGCTACAGAAAGGGCTGTTCCCCACCCTTTGGTCCCACACTTGGAGATGGCGCATGGAGAAGGGCCTGAGATGTTGATTTTGGGGTCCAGGCAGGTTCATGCGAAGAAAGACGGTTCACACAGTCACACGCGCATCAATGGTGTCATCAGAATTTAAAAGGCATACAGGAAACTTACTCTATCTCCTTTTGGCCCCGGAGGTCCTGGATATCCTGGAGGCCCCTAGAACGCCAAGCAAAGGATGGAGGTTTAGGTTCCTGCAAAAACAGAGAACCTGAAGGCACCAAGAGATCTCATGCACCGCCTGAGGTGAGGGACAAGATGGGGGCCTTACTCCATTCCATGCATAGAAGCTGACTGGATGGCATATGAATCTTACTTCAAGATGGCTTCTCCAACAGAAGTGGACAGTCAGAGGGCTCTGAAATACCACCACCTGCCTCTGGTGGTCACCTCACTCTGCTTAACAATAAGGCCAGCCCTAATTTCTTTCCCCATAACTTCCCTACATCCCGGGACCTCTACTCAGTCTTCAGCCTGTCTTCCACATACAGTGGTACCTCAGTTTATGAACTTAATCCATTCCAGAAGTCCGTTCTTAAACTGAAACCATTCTTAAACCGAGGCGTGCTTTCCCTAATGAGGGCTCCCACCGCCGGTGCCCTTCCACCCTTCGGCTTCCATTCGTAGACCGAGGTAAAATTTGGAAACCAGAACACTACTTCCAGTTTTGGGGACTTCGTAAACCGAATCGTTTGTCAACAGGACCGTTCTTAAACCGAGGTACCACTGTTATCTCCTTTTGGTTCCAACAGCAAACAAAACCAGACGACGTTTCCTTCCCTCATAGAAACCAGACTGCAAGCATCCTGTATTGACGCTTCCCAAGCATTCCAGTCTGGCCAAGCATTGCCAGTGGTTCCACCGTAAGCAAGCATAAAACGACACAGCTTAACTGAGTTTAACTCAGTCAATCAGAGGTGCTCAACTGTCACATGCAAAAAGACCGTGCAAATTTGCAGGAAACCTGTAAATGCCCACCCAAAGGCAGGGCCGGTGCTAGGGCTTCTTGCGCCCTAGGCGAGACCACCTTCTGGCACCCCCCCGCCAAAGCCTGCTTTAGCGGGAGGTGGGGGTGGTGGAGAGGCAAGCAGCAGTTTGTGAGGGATCCTATTTCCCCCTCCCTCAATACTTCCTCAACACTCCCTAGGTTTCACTGACAACTAGGATGAATCCTTCAGTGTTCATATGGGAGTTGTCTCTGGGGTACCTCAGGGCTCTACGTTTGAAAACCTCTTGCCACCTATGGGCAGGGGCATGCAGGGGGGCGGAGGGGGTGGGGGGCCCTGGGCAGCGCCCCTATTGGGGGTGACACATCGGGGGCGGCCCCGCCCACTGGGCTTTTTTTTAAAAATTTGTTTAATTTTTTTTTTTAAAAAAAAATCTTTTTAGGTTATTTTCGGCACTGCCGGGGTGGAGCCGCAGGGGCGGCCAGCGAGGAGGGGTGTCACCCCCCCTCGCTGGCCGCCCCTGCGGCTCCGCCCCAGCAGCGCCGAAAATAGCCCCCCCTTCCAGCGGTGCAGCTCGGCATGGAGGCAAGGGGCGGGGCAGCAAGGTGGCCCATCCCTCTCCCTGCCCTGACTTGCGCTCCGCCAAGGGAGCCCGGGCGGCGGATTCGGGAGTCTTTGCAGCCCGCAAAGACTCCCGAATCCGCCGCCCGGCACCCCCGGGGGCGGGGCGTCGCGTGCGTCATGACGTCATGACGCACGCACGCACCGCGATGCCCCGCCCCCAGGGGTGCCTCTTGGCTTCCCGCCCCCGGCAGCCAAGGGGCTAAGAACGCCCCTGCCTATGGGATCTCCCTACCAGGGTTCCCAACTACTGCAGTTTGCCTTCCCTTTAGGCAAATAAGTGGCACACTTGGCTTCACTGTCCAGCCCTCTGTATGACAGGAGAATAAGCAAACAGTTTCCTCTTCCACAGGAAAGCTTTGTTCTCTCCTCTTAGTCACACCTCTTAAGGTACTGATACACTGCCAGAGTCAACGAACGTTTAAGCACATTTAACTTTATTAGGTAACTTGAAAACATGGATGTCTCGGGTTATTACTGGTACAAATCTTCTTCTCATGTAATTCAGCTTTGTTATAATATTTCCTGCATCCCTTTAGCAATGGTAATGACCTTTCCTCCCATTCCCCAAAGCCTAACCTCTCCTTTTCTCTCCCGTCCCGCCCCCCCCCCGCCAAAGCCTGCTTTAGCGGGAGCCGGGGGGTGGTGTAGGGGGCAAGCAGCACCTCTCCGCTACAGCGGAGAAGCTGCTGCTAGCCCGTCCCGCACCCCCGCCCAAGCCTGGCCAGTGCCCCCTCCATTTTGGCACCCCAGGCAATTGCCTAGTTCGTCTAAATGGACATGCAGGCCCTGCCCAAAGGACTAACAGACTTGTTTGTTTATTTTAAAAAATTGGGGAGAGCAGCACACTGGTTGGGAAAAGGAGTCATGTGACCTACTTACATGATCACCTTGAATGCCAGGGAGACCCTGCCGATGGACAGAGAGAAAGAAAAGTGGGTGTTACAAAGACTGGACACAATAAGGCAAACCTTTCGAAGGTGCTTTCAGTTCAGACCCAAATAGCTACCATGAGTCCAGGGGAACCAGGGGGACCACTTCGTCCAGGCCTGCCGGGCAATCCGGGAATCCCATCCTTCCCAGGAAGTCCCTAAATATCAGGGGGGGAAACAGCAGAGTTGAGATGGGAGGGAGTTTCTTGGGGAAAACGTGTGCTGCTGCTGGAAGCATTTTGAAGGACGCCAACAGTTACATTTACAGTTCAATGGCGAAACATCTCAGGGCGCTTCGCAGAATAAAATGCAAGATAAAACACAGCAAATCATTAAATCGAAACAAGACAACGACACCCGCTTCCCGCAGATCTATTTAAAAGGTTGTAGGATATTAATCAGCCCAAAGGCCTGGTTGGAGAGGAATGTTTTAAAAATATATAATGAAGGCGCCAGGTGAACCTCCCTGGGGAGAGGGGAGCGTTCCACAAACAGGGAGCCACTACAGAGAAGGCCCAACACTCGTGGGTCCAAGTGTTGATGCAAAACCTAGCCTGTTCCCACACTTACCCGCTCTCCTTTTTCCCCCTTGGTGGTGAAACTAAACGGGTCGTAGCCCCCTCCTGCGTGAAGACCCGTGAAGCTCTGGAAAGGAAAGTCAGAAAAGGAGTGTCATTCAAGATGCTGCCCTCCAGCCAGTGTGGTGTGGTGGTTAAGAGCGGTAGACTCGTAATCTGGTGAACCGGGTTTGCTTCCCCACTCCTCCACATGCAGCTGCTGGGTGACCTTGGGCTAGTCACACTTCTCTGAAGTCTCTCAGCCCCACTCACCTCACAGAGTGTTTGTTGTGGGGGAGGAAGGGAAAGGAGAATGTTAGCCGCTTTGAGACTCCTTCGGGTAGTGATAAAGCGGGATATCAAATCCAAACTCTCCTCTTCCTCCTCCTCCTCCTCTTCCTCCTCCCCACTTCCCAAGGTCAAGCCACCTGCTTTTTAGAAGTTGATTGCATTTCCAACACAGACTGTATACAGCAGGGTGGGGACCCTGGCAGCCCCCCACCCCCAGGTGTTGTTCAAGCTTATTAACAAGGCAACCCAACCGAGGCTGTGGCCAAACAATAATGTATGAACATAAATATATATCTGAAGATGTGTGCATGCACACGAAAGCTCATACCAAGAACAAACTTAGTTGGTCTCTAAGGTGCTACTGGAAGGAATTTTTTATTTTATTTTATTTTATTTTATTTATTTATTTTTGAGTAGAGCTAGGGTTTACCATATGTCCGGAATTTCCCTGAATATGGCATCCAGGCAGGAATTGCCAGGAAAATCCGGATGTTGGCAGTATATTTCTTTGCGATTTTGCTTAAGAAGCTCAACAACGTTGGCGAAAAGAAAAAAAGAGTCCGGACTTTAACTTTTTTAAACATGGCAACCCTAGTATTTAGTGTAAAAGGTAAAGGTGAACGACCCCTGGATGGTTAAGTCCAGTCAAAGACAACTATGGGGTTGCGGTGCTCATCTCGCTTTCAGGCCGAGGGAGCTGGCATTTGTCCACAGACAGCTTTCTGGGTCATGTGGCCAGCAGGACTAAACCGATTCTGGCGCAACGGGACACTGTGCCGGAAGCCAGAGCAGTAAAAAGAATCCAAATAAGAACTCTGGCCAAAAGTTTTAACCAAACAACATACGTTTACTCGTGAGTAAATTCAAATGTAATATCAGTTCTGTAAAGAATTACAGTCTTAAATCAAAAGTAGTTTCGTATTGGAAATTTTCCTTAAGAGTCTTTTAGAAATTGATGTCAGAGCTTCTCCGATGCGTGTCAGATGTAAACCAGGGATACCAGGACAGGGCCCCGTTTCGGCATGGATGCCTTCTTCAGCTGGCAGTATCAAATAATATCAAATAATATTACATAGTTCAGAGTACATCAGGTTTCAGTATTTTAA
This sequence comes from Lacerta viridis, assembly GCA_900245905.1. Taxonomy (NCBI): domain Eukaryota; kingdom Metazoa; phylum Chordata; class Lepidosauria; order Squamata; family Lacertidae; genus Lacerta; species Lacerta viridis. The sequence goes on along the minus strand of OFHU01004474.1, from coordinate 57,808 downwards.
GTTTCAGTGTTTAAGATTTTACAAAATCATTATTAATTAGCATCAAGCAGGTCATATCAAAGTTTTAAACCGAATTTAAAACAGAATTTTAAACAGAATTTTAAAGTTTCATTCACTCAATAAGATTTAATAAAGGTCATAATTCAACAACATCAAAAGAATAATAGAAAGTTTTAGAGTATCGTACTTATGTATGAAACAAAGTAGTTTTTATAGTATTTGGTTCCTTACCTTGTTTTATATGATAGAAGTGTACGAAATGTATATGCTGTCTATTTCTTTGATTCCTAAAAAGGATATAGCGTCTGTAAATCATGGAAAAAAGACTGTTATAAACCTTCCATTAAATTGTATGCATGTAACGGAGGAGCCCACAAGGAAATTGCTGAACACCCTGAAGCTCGATGCAAGGTTTGTTGTGAATGCAGCCTGGATTTGTGGACGTCTGGAAGGAGATTATTGGAGAGCCAGTTCTGGTGAAAGACAGAAAAAGACAATGGACAGAGGGGGAGTGGGTTGAAGTATTAAATTTACAATTTAAATGGTCTGTCATGGTATCCGAAATCGGTGTGTGAAGTCTGTTAATCATAAGTTTATTTTAAGTAAGAAAGGAGATATTGAACTTTAAGTTAAAAGCAGCATGTTAAAGGATAGAAGAAATAAGTTTAGTTATAAGAATATTTGATTATGATTTAGGTTATAATAGTAAAATTAAGATAATTGTGTTATTTTTAAGTAAAACTAAATTTTTATAGAGTGAAGTTGTTAAGGAATTAAGTATATTGATTTAAAACCGAAGGTGAAAAGGCGGGGGAAGTCAAGCGTCAAGATTTGAAAGTAGAATTTTTTTTTTTGTAAGGTATACAATTAAGAAGAAAAATCCTGACATTATGTGTATTTGTATTTGTTTTTATATTTGTAGGTGTGGGGTCGGGTTTGTGTTTTTTTTTGTATGAAAATGCTAATAAATTCTGTTAAAAAAAAAATTGTATGCATGTGAAGTGCAAGATTATGTGTCGCCTCACCTTAGAAGAAGTTTTCCTGTGTTTTCTGGCGTTTCCTGCTCATAGGTGAGTTTGTTGTTTTATATATGATAGGAGAAGGGATAATCCCCTATTCTTCTTAAAGGTATAATACAATCCAGAATCTTCCATTGCAGAGAGTACTATGGTGATATTTTAAAGAAAGGAAATATATTCCTGGTGTTCATTCAGACCCTTAGGAGACATGGTGTCAAACAGATGAATGTATCTGGCTTCCTGTTGTAATAGAAGTTTTTCAATGTTTCTTCGGTTATATAGGTCTATTTTGGGTTTCCAGATAATAAAGAAGACAAAATCATCCTCCGTGTGTTTTTGTCGTATATAATGTTCCACTAACGGGGCTTCTAGTACCTTATTTCGGATACGCGATCGATGTTCATTTATGCGTAATTTTATCGGTCTAGTACTCTTGCCTATATATATCTTTTTACAGGGGCACATCCATGCATATACGCTGTTTTTTGTGTTGCAATTGCTGAAGTGTTCTATTCGAAATTTAAAGCCAGACTGTGAATCAACAAACTCTTTAACTTGTAGTGCATATTTGCATACGCCACAACTGCCGCATTTATAATGGCCCTTCGTAGTTTCCTCCGGGTATGCAAGCAAGTCCGATTTAACCAAATAATTTCTAAGTGATTTGGTTTTATTTAGCCCAAACATAGGTGGATTCTGACATCCCGGTATGTTTGATAGCAGGTGCCAATGTTTATATATAAGTTTCTTAATATTGGACGTGTAATCTTGCACTTCACATGCATACAATTTAATGGAACGTTTATAACAGTCTTTTTTCCATGATTTACAGACGCTATATCCTCTTTAGGAATCAAAGAAATAGACAGCATATACATTTCGTACACTTCTATCATATAAAACAAGGTAAGGAACCAAATACTATAAAAACTACTTTGTTTCATACATAAGTACGATACTCTAAAACTTTCTATTATTCTTTTGATGTTGTTGAATTATGACCTTTATTAAATCTTATTGAGTGAATGAAACTTTAAAATTCTGTTTAAAATTCTGTTTTAAATTCGGTTTAAAACTTTGATATGACCTGCTTGATGCTAATTAATAATGATTTTGTAAAATCTTAAACACTGAAACTTAAAATACTGAAACCTGATGTACTCTGAACTATGTAATATTATTTGATATTATTTGATACTGCCAGCTGAAGAAGGCATCCATGCCGAAACGGGGCCCTGTCCTGGTATCCCTGGTTTACATCTGACACGCATCGGAGAAGCTCTGACATCAATTTCTAAAAGACTCTTAAGGAAAATTTCCAATACGAAACTACTTTTGATTTAAGACTGTAATTCTTTACAGAACTGATATTACATTTGAATTTACTCACGAGTAAACGTATGTTGTTTGGTTAAAACTTTTGGCCAGAGTTCTTATTTGGATTCTTTTTAGTGCATTTGGCAATAAGAACTCCAACTTCTTTTACGGAAGCCAGAGCAGTGCATGGAAACGCCGTTTACCTTCCTGCCGGAGCAGTACCTATTTATCTACCTGTGCTGGTGTGCTTTCGAACTGCTAGGTTGACAGGAGCTGGGACTGAGCCATGGGAGCTCACTCCATCGCGAGGATTCGAACCGCCGACCTTCCGATCAGCAAGTCCAAGACTCAGTGGTTTAGACCACAGCGCCACCCACATCTAGTATTTAGTGTATGCCTGTTGTCCTCTTCTGCATATTTAACATCAACTGATATGCCTTCCAGATAACTTGAAAATGCAGGGCTGTGAGTGCTTTGTGAAGATGTCATTGGTCCACATCTCCCATCTTTCCTAACTACTGGCCATGCTGCTTGAGGCTGATGAGAACTGGAGTTCAGCAACATCTGGAGACCCTCAGCTTTTCCATCCCTGCGGCAGAAGTCCTAGGTTCTTCTGGAGCTCCGTTCTAGAGAGGAACCTCAACCCAACCTCAGCAGACCCAAGCATGGTGCTAGCAGACAGCGCGTTGTGCCTGTGAGGTCTCTTTCGTGGGCCTTAAAAAAACCAAAACTCCTTCCCCACCCTGCTGGATCATCACTTACCACATCTCCAGGTGGGCCTTGGTCTCCCTGGGCAAGGAGGAAAGATGAGAAAAGACATAGATTCATGGAAATGTAGGTATTATAAGCATAGATATACCGAAGGAATTGAGAACGTACGCAACCATGGCTGTGAGAACATTACGAGCCCAATATTGGAAAGGAGATAAGATACTATCTAAAATAGATTGGCAGGCAAAATTATTCAAATATGCTGAAATGGCAAGATTAACAGGAAAAGTTAGAAACCATGACAACCAGAAATTTTATACAGAGTGGGACAAATATAGACAATATTTAAATGATCATTGCACACATTTGAAATCTCTCGCAGGGTTCGAATGTATCCTGCGAAGTGACAGAAATTATGGATATATTGGACAAACTCAATCTAGATACTACTTAATATGCAGTAAATAAAGAACTATTAAGGAACCACGTTCAGGTGGAGGGAAGTCTTAGTAATTTACTTTTTTATATAAATTTACATTATTTCCAACATTCAAGTATTTATTGATCTATGTATAATTTGGATGGAAATTTTATTCATTCATTCATTCATTCATTCCCCAGCCACTCTGGGCAGCTTCCAACAGAAGGTTAAAAATACATTAAAACACCAGTAATTAAAAACTTCCCTAAACAGGGATGCATACTCCAATTGTTTTTTAAAAAACAAAGTTTATATGCAATCAATCAATCAATCACTCAATCAATCAATTCATAGAAATGTAGAACTGTAGAGTTGGAAGGGACCCCGTGGGTCATCTAGTCCAACCCCCTGCAATGCAGAAATCTCAGCTAAAGCATCCATGACAGATGGCCATCCAACCTCTGCTTAAAAACCTCCAAGGAAGGAGAGACCACAACCTCCCGAGGGAGACTGTTCCACTGCAGAACAGCTCCTACGATCAGAAAGTACTTCCTGATGTTTAGTCATAGGAACGGAGGGCATTTTTATGGGAGGAATTAGTTCTGCGGCATCAGCCTTTCAGAGCAGGTGGCCTGGGGGCAATTCAGTTGAAAGCATAGGCTGTCAGACCAGAAACAGCTCAACCTAAGTAAGAAGTGGTAGGAAATTCCATTCCACCTTAAGTTGCAGACATGGAACTGTTGTGTGTAACATGTCTGTTTACACACCAACAGATTGCTGGGAACTTCCGTTGTGTATAGCTTTTGCTTTTGCGACTCTCTCTGAGGAGAAGAAGGAGAGACGACATATTTTTCTTTGTCCTGATTTATGCTCAATAAATCTGCTTGTAAATATGCTTTCACAAGCCTCAACACGCCATTTCTGTTGCGCAGTGCGCTCTGCTAATATAGTGTGCCCAGGCTTTTGAAGTCTGGGTCGCTGATTTATGCCACACCAGAGATCTGGGATCATCCAGCAGGTTGGCTGGAATGGCATGATCCAGCTGGGGGCTAGCCAGCTGGCCTCCCGACTCCCTCTGGAAGCCGACAGGAGGCGCGAGATCTGTCTCATCAGCTTTAAAGGAGCCCATGGGATCCTGTCCCCTGACAGCAGCAATACCACCCTTTGCCTAAATGCTTCTCACAATGGAACCTGATTCTTCCCTCCAGCTGGTTCCGGTCACCATCCTTTTAACTGTCTGGGGTTTCCATTGCAGCCTCCTGCACTGCTGAAGAGGCAAGCCACATTTCTGTTTGAGCAGTACATAATTTATTGTGTGGAAAAGCTGCTTGCCTCTTCGGTGCACAGTGCAGGCTCTGGCTCATTTGAAGTTGTTGTTGTTGTTGTTGTTGTTGTTGTTGTTGTTGTTGTTGTTGTTGTTAGTGTTAGTATTATTGTGGCTTCAGCAAGTGCCTGGAAAGGTATTTAGGAGCACTCGTTTACCCAGATCAGTTTAAGAACAACTGTATGATCTCATGACTAAAGTTACAGTTAATCCTAAATGTTTCTAGTCCAGAGGCTTAATTTATAATCTGCATTCTATAAACAGGTTATCTGTTTAGCCTCTGGTGCTTCCAAACCTTGTGAACCCAGAACAAAAACAAACAAACAAAAAATCCTGATCAGGTTATAATACTTGCCTTCTCCCCTTTCTGTGCCTGCAAACAGAGAAAAAGCAATTATTATTGTTGTTGTTATTATTAGACATTTATTTTATTCCACGCTTCAAGTCAAAAAAAGGCTCCCAGAGTGGCTTTCAAGTATTAATGAGAAGACAGACCCTGACTTCAGGCTTGCAGTAGAAGAGATGCAACACAAAAGGAAAGGGAACTAGGAGGGAGGAGGAAGAAATCAACCTCAGGAACTAATTCTTAGTTACAGAGATCTGGGATGGAAATATTTGAAGGGAAGCATTAGACCCCAGGCCCAAGTTTCTCCATCCCCTACTTTTACGTTACAGCGATTGTTCCACTGGCATAGCAATGATGTATCTTTTCCCCTCCGTATAATTAGGATTGCTCTGCCCATCTCTCTCTTCCCCCCTTTTTTTTGTCTCGTGCATTTTAGTCGGTAGACAGCTGCCTATATCTCCATTTTATCTCCATTTCCCAACTTGCTTCATGCAACTGCATATTCTTCTTTCCAATTTCCCTGAAATTACATCTCGGACAAGCCTCCCTCTCTCCCTCTCATTTCTTAGAATATGCCCTATCATCTCCCGAGACAGACGGATGCCAACAACTGAATTGCCTCTTCATCGTAATTGGTATCAGTCTTTGTCCTTCTCCCAGCCTGTCCAATTTCCCTTTCTATTTATCTCCTTTCACCTATTCTTTTTTTTTGCCACCAGTTTTGCAAATGCCTCTGTTGCTCGCGCAGCCTTCCTTTCTGCCCATGCGGCGCTTAATAAGTCTTCCTCGTTCCCTTTTTTCAGGGGTCATCTTATTCCCAACAGGGGGAAACGGCAGGTATAAATAAATATATAATGATAATTTTTCTTCCCGTCCCATTTCTCATCTCATAGAAACGCCACTTTCACTGTAGACAACCTGCTTTTAATTTCTGCTCTAGGTGGGTTGATGTCGCTTTCTAGATATTTCAATTCTGGCACATGCAAACCATGCGTGCTTGCGTGCGCTTTAGGGGAAATGATTTTTTTTTTGGTGCATTTGACACAAAGGACGACCTCTCCCCACCCCACCATCCCACTGTGGTCTAGAGCATCACTCAGGTGGTCTGCGGCCAGGGCTGTCTTAAGTATATGCGGCGCCAGGGTCCAAAGATCTGCCCAACGCCCCCCTCCCCAGGTTGCCCAGTCCCAGGTGCGCAGGAGGGCGGAGCCGGCCAGCTGCCTCAGCATCTCGCTGGCTCGGTTGCCCCCGAACTCGCGGTGCAGAGCTGCCTGCAGCAAAAGAAGAAGAAGAAGAAGAGGAGGAGGAAGGAGGAGGAGGAGGAGGAGGAGGAGTGGGGTGGGGTGGAGTTAGGGATACCCTGCCGTATTGAATCGCTGGCTGGCTTACTTTTGAGCACCTTGGGTCACAGGGTCCTTGCGGGGTCTGAACCATCAGAGGAACTGAAGAGGAACTGGAGACGGGTGCAGCCCTCTTTGCATCCAGCAGCCCTTCCACCTTGTTCAACTCTTTGCTGGCAATCTGAGCACAAAGGACATTGAGTTAGGCTGGCCAAAGACAGAATAAGGAGAAGGAGAAGGAGAAGGAGAAGGAGAAGGAGAAGGAGAAGGAGAAGGAGAAGGAGAAGGAGAAGGAGAAGGAGAGGAGAAGGAGAAGGAGAAGGAAGAAGGAGTTTGGATTTGATATCCCACTTTATCACTACCCGAAGGAGTCTCAAAGCGGCTAACATTCTCCTTTCCCTTCCTCCCCACAACAAACACTCTGTGAGGTGAGTGGGGCTGAGAGACTTCAGAGAAGTGTGACTAGCCCAAGGTCACCCAGCAGCTGCATGTGGAGGAGCGGGGAATCGAACCCGGTTCACCAGATTACGAGTCTACCGCTCTTAACCACTACACCACCCTGGCTCCAGTTGAAGTATAACCTCTTCCATTGGCTACAAGGAAATGCTTCTTTCAAGACTAATTCCAGCGGGAGGAGAGAACCCTGTCAGTGCCAATGAAGGCCTCTGTGGACACCTGCACACTGCTAATCCGTGCTTCACAGAGTCTTTTCTTCACCCTCATTTTCTGACAGCAGGATGACCACTGGCTGCATCTCAGAACTTCCAGTTCCTGTCTCCCAGCTCACTCCTCTAGGGGACATATTGAGGAAACGGCCCTAATCCACACACTGATTCTGCGCCGCCGCCCCTCACCCCCTGCCAAAAGACCCAAACCCCTCAAGTGCAGACCTAAGAAGTGCCTGCTGGATCAGGCCAATGGAGGCCCATCTAGGCCAGCGTCCTGTTCTCACAGTGGCCCGCCAGATGCCTGTGGGAAACCCGAAAGCAGGATTCGAGCACAAAAGCAACTCTGCCCTCCTTGGGTTTCCAGCGAGACTGGTGTTCGAAAACATGGCTGACCCCAAATGTGGCAGCAGAGTCAAGTCAACGTGGCTAGTAGCCGTTGATAGCCCCCTCCCTCCATGAATTTGTCTAGTTTTCCTCGGAGGCCATCTAGCTTGGTGACCGTTGCTTCCCCCCCACCCTCCGGCCCTAGGAGTCCTCATAAGGGAGTTGGTCCTGGAGGAAGAACTGTGAGGGGAGAGACTCCATCAGGCAAGGCCTCTTCCCACACTCTAGTCTCTGCTTCTCAATTTGTATTGTATTCTATGTACTGTGGCTTGCCGTTGTTTTATTGATTATAGTTTAGAAATTATTTATTGTAAACTGCTGAGTGAATTTATGTTGAAATTTTATGTTATTATTATTTAATACTATTCTAATGATTGTTGAATGTTACTTTTTAAATGTAGGTTGGCTATTTTAAAGTTATGTTTTATTATCACATTTTTGTATTTCATTAGATTGTTCTAAGATGTACTTTTTTTTGTTTCTTCAGCTTGTAAACCAGCTTGTAAGATAGAAAGACAGTATACAAATTAAAAATTATGAAGATGATGAGGGAATTCCATAGTTTAACTCTGCACTGTGTGAAGAAGGACTTTCTCTAATCTGTCCTGATTTTTCCAAAATCAGTGCATGTCCAAGAGTTCTAAGGTAAAGGACCCCCTGGACGGTTAAGTCCAGTCAAAGGTGACTATGGGGTTGCGGCGCTCATCTCGCTTTCAGGCTGAGGGAGCCGGCGTTTGTCCACAGACAGCTTTCCAGGTCATGTGGCCAGCATGACTAAACCGCTTCTGGCGCAATGGAACACTGTGATGGAAACCAGAGCGCACGGAAATGCTGTTTACCTTCCCGCCACAGCGGTACCTATTTATCTACTTGCACTGGTATGCTTTCAAACTGCTAGGCTGGCAGGAGCTGGGACAGAGCAACAGGAGCTCACCCCGTCAGTGGCGTCGCTAGCCTCTGCGCTGCTGGGGGCGGCGGCAGCGCAGAGGCACCCCCTGGGGGAGGGGCACGACGCGCGCGCGCCGTGACGTCATCATGACGTCACGACGCACGTGTATGCAGAAAGGGGGGATTTCCCCCTTTCCGAGGCTTTTTTTCGGCAGGGGGTGGTGACCAGCGAGGAGGGGGTGACAAGCGTGACCCCCCCTCGCTGGTCGGCCCCCCCCCCGCCGAAAAAAGCGGCGGAAAGCGGAAAAAGAAGCAGAGCGGCGCTTAAACGCGCCTGCTCTGCTTCCTTTCCAGGCTTTCCCCGCCCCCCCCCCGCGGTTTTTTCGGCGGGGGGTGGTGACCAGCAAGGAGGGGGTGACAAGCGTGACCCCCCCTCGCTGGTCGGCCCCCCCGCCGAAAAAAAGCGGCGGAAAGCGGAAAAAGAAGCAGAGCGGCGCTTAAACGCGCCTGCTCTGCTTCCTTTCCAGGCTTTCCCCCCCCCCCGCGGTTTTTTCGGCGGGGGGTGGTGACCAGCGAGGAGGGGGTGACAAGCGTGACAACCCCCCTCGCTGGTCGGCCCCCCCCGCCGAAAAAAGCGGCAGAAGCACCCCATCCGTGTGCTGCTGCTCCCGGGGTGACGGAGGGAGCAGCGGCGCGTGGGAGTGGCGGGAGGGGCCGCCGCTTGTCACCCCCACCCGCCGCTGCTCACCCTGTCACTGGGGGCGTACCGCCCCCACCGCCCCTCCCCAGCGACGCCCCTGCACCCCGTCACGGGGATTCGAACCGCCGACCTTCCGATCGGCAAGCCCAGGAGGCTCAGTGGTTTAGACCACAGCGCCACCCGAGTCCTTGAGTTCTAGTGTTATTTATTAGAGGAATTGAAATGGGAAGAGAGGTTGTGTATTCATAGTTAGAGAGTTGTTCTCATTCCTGAAGAAGAAACCACATTTGCCAACCCCCCCCCCTTCTGCACAAACAGAAGGTACGTGTTCCCCATCTCCTTTTCGGATCTGGTCAACCTACCCTTCAAAAGACCTCCAGAGGAAATGCAAGACAAAGACTAGGTGTCAATCAAGGAAAAAGACCCTCACCCCGCTTTCCTGTGGCGTGGCAACCACTTGCTGGGACCCAGAGCAAATGGTTTCTATGAGCTCCCTGAGAATCAGCGGCAGATCGTCAAAAGTGCTGGCGTAGAACAGGTTGTTCAAGTTCCGATGCAACAAGGCTCTTTTCAGTTCTTCCGGATCGGCCCCTGAAATGCCCACGGTGATTATACGGATCCCTGGAGTGGGAGGAAATATTATGATGAGTCGCAGGCGGTAGCCTGAGCCCCGCTTGTCATTCCTGGATCCAGCCCGGATTCAATTGCTGGGATAGCCAGGCCAGACTGGTAATGGCCCACTAAGTGTGGGTCATTCAGGGAACAAGGGGAGTGGGGCTCTTTGCAAGAAGGCAAGATTGAGCTAGAAGCTGGAAGAAGCAAGCAGGCAGAGCCATGCCTGATTTCTACTGGAATCTAAGGCTGTTGCTATAGGAGAAGCAGAATGTTATTGAGGTGTTAATGCTGTGGACGGCTCCAGCATAGGCTCAGGTGGTATACATGTGTAAATAAACCTTATATCACAGAGACACCACGGTCTTTGCTATGCCTCATTCTGAAGGAAACACAGTCCCTGGGTAAGCACCCCTGGAATGTCGCACTGCTTGCAGATTGGGGTGACGTGTGGAAATACTTTTTGAATTGTAGTTACAGGTAGGTAGCCGTGTTGGTCTACCATAGTCAAAACCAGAGCCGGCTCGTCATAGGGGCTGGGTGGCGCAGTGCACCAGGGCGCCAGGCCCCCCAGGGGCGCCCCCGCGAGCCCACCGGCATACCGGGCGCCCCCTCCCCAACCCGCCCCCGCCCCCACGGGCGGGCAGGTGGGCGCTCGCGCGCGGCGGGCGAGCTGCAAGCCGGCTGGCCTCCGGAGCCCCAGCTGGAGCGCTGGGAAGGGCGCGCAAAGCCCCGCGCCGCTCCAGCGCCACGCCCCTCATCCCCCGCTCGCCCACCTCCCTCCCGCGCTGGCCGCCCCTCGGGGGATGAGGGGCGTGGCGCTGGAGCGGCGCGGGGCTTTGCGCGCCCTTCCCAGTGCTCCAGCTGGGGCTCCGGAGGGCGGCCGGCTTGCAGCGCCACGCCCCTCATCCCCCGCTCGCCCACCCCCCCTCCCGAGGGGCGGCCAGCGCGGGAGGGAGGTGGGCGGAGAGGCGGCCCACCGGGGGCGCCGAGGGATCGTCGCGCCAGGGCGGCCGATCCCCTTAAGACGGCGCTGGTCAAAACAAAATAATAAAAAAAATCTTTCCAGTAGCACCTTAGAGACCAACTAAGTTTGTTCTTGGTATGAGCTTTCATGTGCATGCACACTTCTTCAGATACACTGAAACAGAAGTCACCAGACCCTTATATATAGTGAGAGAGTGAGGAGGGGTATTACTCAGAAGGGTGGTGGGAATGGGTGATTGGCTGATGGGTGTGGAAAACCTGTTGATGACTGTTAACGACTGCAATTAGTCCTAAAGGAAAAAGCAAGGGGTGAGATGGCTAAAGATAGCTTTGTCATGTATAATGAGATAAGAATCCAATGTCTTTGTTCAGACCAGGTCTCTCCGTGGTTTTGAGTTTGGTAATGAGTTGCAATTCAGCAACTTCTCTTTCCAGTCTATTTCTGAAATTCCTTTGTATTAAGACAGCTACTTTGAGATCTTGTATAGAATGTCCTGGGAGATTGAAGTGTTCTCCTTTGAATTGTAGCTAAGGAATTTGTCCACCTTAAATGTAAACATTACAAAACCTCCTCGAAGCACCCATGGACAAGGTATAAAGGTAAAGGGACCCCTGACCATTAGGTCCAGTCACGGATGACTCTGGGGTTGCGGCGCTCATCTCGCTTTATAGGCAGAGGGAGCCAGCGTTTGTCCACAGACAGCTTCTGGGTCATGTGGCCAGCGTGACTAAGCCACTTCGGGTGAAACCAGAGCAGCGCATGGAAACGCCATTCACCTTCCCACCAGACCAGTACCTATTTATCTACTTGCGCTTTGACGTGCTTTCAAACTGCTAGGTTGGCAGGAACAGGGACTGAGCAACAGGAGCTCACCCCATCGTGGGGATTCGAACCACTGACCTTCTGATTGACAAGCCCTAGGCTCTGTGGTTTAACCCACAGCGCTACCCATGTCCCTATGGTATAGGGAACTTTTATTGACAGTGGAATCACAAGAGACAGTAGCTCAGTAGCAGAGCAACCACTTTGCATGCTAAAAGTTCCAGATTCAACCGTGTGGTATCTCCGGGCCAAGCTGGGCCAAGCTTGTAATAGTTTCAAAGTTTGTTTAAAAACACAAAGCTTTCAAAATACTTTTTTTTTTAATTGTAGGTTTTATTTTTCTCGACTTTTTTTTTTTAAAATTGTAGATCAGTCTACACACTGACTGGCAATGGCTCTCCAGGGTTTCAGGCACGGGACATTCCCAGCCTTACCTGAAGATGATGGGGATCAAATTTAGGACCTTCTGCATGCCAAGCAGATGCTCAAGAGCTCCACACACTGAGCTAAGGTGCTTCATCTTCCAGATGGGGAAGACTCCACTTATGGGAAGCCCAGAGTCCAAATACTCTCAGATCCACAGCTTTACCTATAAGGTGGGCCACTTTGGCTGGGGGCACAACATCGTCCTGAGATGGTCCATCCGTCAGCAGCACCAGGGTGCGGGACACAGAGGGTCTCATCCCCTTGAAGGCTTGGAATATCTCTTTCAAGACGTAGCCGATGGCCCTACCTGTGAGAAAGCATAGAAACGGGGCGGAGAGTGTTACAGTGACATGGCATCAAGGGGAAGCAAGCATATATCCCTGTCTGTGGGGACTTGAGAGGGTGCAAGAACGGATGCAGAGTCCCTGAAGCCCTGTTTAATTCTCTAAGAGACCTGCTCTTTCTTTGGAAATGTGCTAAATCCCCATTTCTTTTCCTGTTTGGAAGCAAGAGGCCGTAGCTTCCCAGGGTTTGTTGTTAAAATGAAATACAAAGTCTAAACTTTGCATGGCATTTTGAAAGATGCTTTGCAGGCACCAACAACCAGCTGATTGTCAGTGCCTGCAAATCCCCTTTTGGCTGAGCCACATTTTTACCTGCCCCACATCAGATATGAGGGCAGTTATAGGGCAGGTGGTTGTGGCCAAAATGGCCTGGGGGGTCCCCCTGTTGGGGATGTAATGCTCAGGAGCAGAAGAGCAGGAAGAAAGAACTACTTAACCCTTTCCCTTTTTCCTACTCAAAACTGACTTTCCCAAAGGGGGAAGATACCAGCTCACTAAATATGTTCCCCTTCAAGGAGAAAAAAAAACAGTTCAGAGAGGGCAATTTTGGTGGTGGTATTGGTGGTAGGAGACGGGGTCAAGCAACCTCTCCAATCAATTTTTGTTTTTCCCCTGGACCAGGGTTAGAGATTAGAGGTTGCCTGGAGTAGTGATCTCGTGCCCCTGGAGTGAAAGTTCCTTTGGCCCTTTGTGGGTGGGAGTATTTTAATTAACCTGTGTTTTTGCTTTCATCGTAACTCATTTGAACTTTCAGGAGGGGTGGGGGTCATCAACTCAACCAGTTAACATTAATAATAATAATAATAATAATAATAATAATAATAATAATATTTTGTATGCCACCCTTCATTCACAGATCTCAGGGCGGTTTACAACATAAATGTACAAAATAATTTTTTAACAAAGAAAACACTGAACGATGCAATACTCGCCGGTTTTTGTGTTTCCGCCAGCATAGCGGAGTCTCTTGAGAGCTTTCAAAACTCCATTCCTGTCCCTGTAACGGTTAAAGTGGAATTCCGTCCTGGGCTCCTCGCTGTACTGAGCCACAGCAATCTAGCACGAGAAGGCGAAAGAAGCATCCAAGTTTAGCCAGAAAAGGAGCAGAAGGAAAACCATTCTGATTGCAAGTATTCCCATTTCGCCAGCAGAGCCAGCCAAGGTTAACTAAGCAGCGGTTCCTAAAATTGCCCGTACAATTGCTCATCCCAGCAACTAACAGAGCAACTGACACCCCCCCCCCTCAAAAAAAACCCAAGCAGACAGTGGCAGGGCAGGAGGGCAGGGCAGGATCCACATGGCTCATGCCAACTGGAGTGGAAGGTAAGGTAAAGGGACCCCTGACCATTAGGTCCAGTCATGTCCGACTCTGGGGTTGCGGCGCTCATCTCGCGTTACTGGCCAAGGGAGCTTCTGGGTCATGTGGCCAGCATGACTAAGCCGCTTCTGGCAAACCAGAGCAGCGCATGGAAACACCGTTTACCTTCCTGCCGGAGCGGTACCTATTTATCTACTTGCACTTTGACGTGCTTTCGAACTGCTAGGTTGGCAGGAGCTGGGACTGAGCAACGGGAGCTCACCCCGTCATGGGGATTCAAACCGCCGACCTTCTGATCAGCAAGCCCTAGGCTCTGTGGTTTAACCACCGCCGCAAAAGCCTGCTCGGGTCTATGGTAGCCTGCAGCTGGTGGAGCGACTGAGCCCAGGTGAAGGAGGCTAAATCAAGCCATCTCCTTCTTACACCCAGAACACCCACCTTCCAGAGCTTTGCATGGGCTGCCACTACCAGGAAGCCCACTTATAGTCCTTCTGCACCATGTATTTTTGGCGGGACCTCCGTGTGGACAGAGTGATGCACGGAGGTGGAGGCCAGTGGAGATCTCCTGGGCTCAACGGAGGGAGGTGTCAGCCCCTTCCAACCCAACCAACCCGTAGAACCTACAGATCCTTCCATCCCTAGTCTCAGAAAAAGGAGACAATGGGCAGGGGCGTTCCAAGGGGTGGGGGGTGGGGCGGCTCACTCCGGGTGCCATTCCAAAGGGGGCATGACAAAATGCCGACCCCCGATCGGCGGCACCCCCCAGGGCGTGCGCCGCTCGCAGCACACACCCCGGAACGTGTGCCACGCCCCACAGGTGGCATGTCACGCCCCCGGGATGTGCGCCACGCCCCCAGGTTGGGTGGCACACCCCCTATAACCCCATGGGGTGCAGGCCATGCCCCCTTGGACATGGGCCGCTCCGGGTACCGGAACAGGTTGCTTGGCCTCTGATGATGGGGAGCCCCCGCTGTGTAAATGGCCAGAGGCATTATGTCTCTGGATATCATATAATCTGAACTTCAGGAGGGCAGAGTGCTGCTGTGCTCATGCTGAGATTGCAGTTTTCCACACGGGCATCTGGTTGGCCACAGGATGGTGGATTGATGGGCCACTGGCCTGATCCAGCAGGCTTGTTGTATGTTCTTAGTGACCTGTGCAAACATCTGCATCACAGAATCTTTTACCTGTGTACCTTCAGGCCCAATTCTGGGGAAATAAGAGACGATGCGGAAGAGGAAGTCCTTTATTTTGGCAAAGTTACTTTGGCCGATGCTCGACGATTCATCCACCAGAAAGGCAATGTCTGCTTTGGATTTGCTGCAGACTGGGAGTGAGAAAGGAAGGCAGTGGCCTCCATCAGTCACAGACCATGTCCATATGCCTCCCCCTCCCTGCCCCATTTTAAAAAATGTAGTAACCATGCTCTGGAGAATTGGGGAAGTGGGTAAGTAACCTCATGGTTCCTAGCCAATCTGAGCTATGCACGTAAGTTTCTGCTGTGAACAGAAACAATGAGTTTCTCAGTGGCCAGAGCTTATACACCTGATCAAAGCATGGCCAGGGCCTTTCACATTGGGATCACTATGGATGCCTGGAAAATAGCAGGACATTTTTTGTGGTGGCCCCATAATTATTAATGGCCTTCCTAGAGCTCAAATCCACAATCCTTCGTGAAATGCTTCCAGGTATTTATTCAAGGCCTCGCTACTATGAGTTTTGACCGATTCTCAAGTTTGTTTATTTTATGATCTCCATAAGCCTCCTGGGGTGGACTTGAAAATGAGCCGTTCATTCATTATTAACATAAATTAAGAAACAGTTCAAAGTCTCTAGGTCACCTGGGCTAGGGGTGGTAGCTGGCGGTGCTGTTGCCTTGGGGATCCTCGCTGTGTGTGCGGAGGTGATTCTTGGCCTGAGAGAGGTGGCTGCTGGAGGAGTGGATTGTCTTGAACTCAATGGCAGGAATCTTGTTGTAATAGGTTTTGCGGATGGAACGACTGGAAGGGGAACAGAGAGGTTCCCACGAGATCCTGCTGCAAACAAACAGCGCAAAAAGGAAATGTAAGCAGTAGCATTCTGGAATGAACCACTTCTGGGTGCAAGGAAAGGATCATATTTTGGAATGCTCCACTGAGTAAAAAGTGAGAGGGGCAGTGGCGTAGCTAGCCTCTGTGCTGCTGGGGGCGGTGGCAGCGCAGAGGCACCCCCCTGGGGGAGGGGCATGACGCGTGCGCCGTGACGTCATCATGACGTCACGATGCACGTGTATGCAGAAAGGGGGAATTTCCCCCTTTCCGAGGCTTTTTTTCGGCGGGGGGTGGTGGCCAGCTAGGAGGGGGTGACAAGCGTGACACCCCCTCCTCGCTGGTCGGCCCCCCCCGCCGAAAAAAGCGGCGGAAAGGGCAAAAAGAAGCAGAGCAAGCGCTTGAATGCGCCTGTTCTGCTTCCTTTTCCCCGCCCCCCCAGCGGTTTTTTTCGGCGGGGGTGGTGGCCAGCGAGGAGGGGGTGACAGGTTTGACACACCCCCTCGCTGGTCGCCCCCCCCGCCGAAAAATAGCCGCTGGAAGGGGGAAAAGGCGACATGCCCCCCCGTTCGGGTCCGCCCGGCGGGGTGGGGTGGGAGGGGCCAGCCAAAGTGTCACCCCCCCTCCCCTTGACCTAGGGGCGGCCCGCCCCCCCTGCAACGCCCCTGGAGAGGGGGCTCTTTCTGCTTGCTTTCCCCTCTGGTCCTGATCACATGAAGAGGAACTGAAACTCCACAAGTCCCAGAGAGATGGGTGCTCACTGCTTTGAGGTACAGAGAACGATATCCTTGGAAAGAAACTGTCAAACTTACAAACGAGCCTCCCTTCATGCCATCTTCAAATATCTCAAGGGAAACAAGTTTGTTTTTCTCCTGCTCCGGAGGGTAGGACTCGAACCAATGGCTTCAAGTTTTACAAGAAAGGACATTCCGACTAGAAGTACAGAAAAACCTTCCGACAGCAAGAGCTGTTCAACGGTGGAACTGTCTTCTTTTGGAGGTTGTGGACTCTCCTTCCTTGGAGGTTTTTAAGAAGAGGTTGGGTGGCCATCTGTCAGGGATGCTTTAGCTGATTTTCCTGCATTGCAGGGGGTTGGACTAGATGACCCTTGGGGTCCCTTCCAACTCTACAATTTCTATGATTCTATGCCCTTTAGTTTAGGTCCACCCATAGCTCATTCGTGGGGCACCTGCTTTGCAACCAGAAGGCCCCACGTTCAGTTCTTGCTTGTGGGTTTCCCACTGGCCACTGTGAGAACAGGATGCTGGACTAGATGGGCTATTGGCCTCATCCAGCAGGCCTTTTCATATGCTCTTATGTTCAGTCTCTGTCATCTCCAGAGGAAGGGTTGAAAGGCAGGGAGGCAGTGACTTGCCCATCATCCCTAGCTAGCAGGACCAGTGGTCAGGGATGATGGGAATTGTATAATAATAATAATAATAATAATAATAATAATAATAATAATAATTTAATTATTTGTACCCCACCTATCTGGCTGGGTTTCTGCAGCCACTCTGGGCAGCTTCCAACAAAGATTAAAAATACATGGAAATGTCACACATTAAAAACTTCCCTGAACAGCCCTGAACATACTTCAGATGTCTTCTAAATGTCAGGTACTTATTTATCTCTTTGACATCTGATGGGAGGGTGTACCACAGGGCGGGTGCCACTACCGAGAAGGCCCTCTGCCTGGTTCCCTGTAGCTTTGCTTCTCGCAGTGAGGGAACCACCAAGAAGGCCCTCTGCCTGGCTCCCTCCACTTCTCGCAGGGAGGGAACCGCCAGAAGGCCCTCGGCGCTGGACCTCAGTGTCCGGGCAGAACGATGTGGGTGGAGACGCTCCTTCAGGTATACTTGGCCGAAGCCGTTTAGGGCTTTAAAGGTCAACACCAACACTTTGAATTGTGCAGCTAGAGACGCATGTTTGGGAAACCCTGTTATAGAGACACACAAGGCGATTTATAGTGAGCTCGGCTCTTGCACAATCCGCTGTGTGGCAGCTATCCAAGAATGCAAGACTAGCCCATGACTTCATGTTTACTACCTTAGCCACGGCAAAATAATTCGCTGCCACAGCTCAGCAATGTTCCCTTTCGAACCCTGCAGTTACCTGTGCCTTGAGTAAGGGTGACTAATCTTCCATCGGAAGCTCCAAACACAGCACAAATCCCAATGGTGTACTGGGTACCAGGCAGCAAGTTTTCCAGGCGGTAAGCAAGCACTCCGCTGTCCAGGAGACGGCTCTGAGCAGCGTCTTTCTCTGAAACAGAAATACCAACATCCAGGTTTGCTTTCCTCCTTGCAAAACAGCCGGTTGCTGCTGTTATCATTCATCAGTATCCACGGCCCTTTCCCAGAGCTTACAATCTGAGGCTGTAACTACATGTGATTCTGAATTCTGTGATTGGGTTGCGCCGGGTTTTTTTAAATCCCTAAAAAGCCCTGGCAAACTGTGAATCACAGTAGAGGAAAAGCGCATGGAGAGATTTTCCTTAACCTTTCCGTCTCCAGCCTTTTCTCAGCTTAAAATCATCTTCCCTTCAGCTTAACAGGTGAGAGATGCCAATGTTTTATGGTGTGCCAATTGCCATAAAACACAACAAACTTGATTGATCAGGCCGGGCACACTTCCAATTAGGAAAGATGTGGGGTCTCTGAAGCTTCTCCTGTGTGTCCCACCATGGGTGATAAAAGCAGACTAGGGGAGGGCACATTTGAGCTGGAAAATGACATAACAAATTATTTCGCTCAAGATGTGGCCTGTTTAGGAATGCGTGGGGTTTTGGAAACAAGCATGCATGCAGTTTGGGCTTCAGATCATGTGGAATGCGTGATTTTATTATCGTTAAAATAATTTCAGTAGTAGAAAATAAAGTGAGGAAGGGAGAAGAAAAGTGCAACAAATAAAATAAGAAAGATATAATATGATATAGTTACTACTATCTGTTACATTTCCATACATAGGAATAATAATATTGTCCTAATGCATATATGATTATTCATAACAACATATCTTCTGTAGAAACTAATTCCAAATGTCAGTATATTTATCCAAACAAAGTCTATGTCTATAAGTTCATATGTTGTGAGGGTTAACATGTCATCAATCAATTGATTAAAGGGGATCATATCATTCTACTTCCAATTCATCAATACAGTCCTACATCGGAAGTCGAATGGAATCCGTTCCGGAAGTCTGTTCGACTTCCAAAACGTTCGGAAACCAAGGCACGGCTTCTGATTGGAGGCAGGAAGCTCCCGCAGCCAATCGGAAGCCGCGCCAGACATTTGGGTTCCAAAGAACGTTTGCAAACCGGAACACTCACTTCTGGGTTTGCGGTGTTTGGGAGCCAAAACGTTTGACTCGCAAGGCGTTTGGGATCCCAGGTACAATTGTATTAGTCTTTGGGAATGTTTGCTTAAACTCTGATAACATCTCTTGCTTGTCTGCGTGGAGGACCTAGAGGGGTGGGTGGGAGCGCAGAAACTAGCCTACTGAACAAAGATAAATTTTACATTCGTTGCCCCTCACACTTTAGCCTTTGGCCCCACCCCCGGCTGTCATGTGGCCCCTGGAAGTTCACCCAGAAAGGAATGTGGCCCTGAACTAAGTTATTCCATATGGTCATACTTCACACGAACACCATTAAGCTTTTTGTTAAAGGTAAAGGTAAAGGGACCCCAGACTGTTAGGTCCAGTCGTGGACGACTCTGGGGTTGTGGCGCTCATCTCGCTTTACTGGACAAGGGAGCTGGCGTACAGCTTCCGGGTCATGTGGCCAGCATGACTAAGCCACTTCTGGCGAACCAGAGCAGCGCACGGAAACGCCGTTTACCTTCCCTGGAGTGGTACCTATTTATCTACTTGCACTTTGATGTGCTTTCGAACTGCTAGGTTGGCAGGAGCAGGGACTGAGCAACGGAAGCTCACCCTGTCGTGGGGATTTGAACCGCCGACCTTCTGTTTGGCAAGCCCTCAACATACCTAGCTCGGTTCCAGATGGTTTCCAGACAATCTTATATTGGTTGGCTGCAGGGACAGCACTCCAGGACAGAGAGATGGAGGTGCTCGTGGAAGAGGTTGCCTTGAAATGAGTCACGTAGCCCAGAGGAGCTGCCAAGAAAAGGAGTATGTTAACAGGGTCTGTCATTTCAGGGGGTGAAACTCTAATTTTGCAAACTTCTTCAGCAAGTGGTCTTAAAAACATGCTTTTGGGTGTGAGGAATTCAAATCTGCTATTATTTTTGTGACTGGACAACGTTTGTTGTTGTTTAGTCGATTAGTCATGTCTGACTCTTCGTGACCCCATGGACCAGAGCACTCCAGGACAACGTTTACCTTCTGAAAATGTCGGGCAATGCTTAACAACAACAACAACATAACTGCACATATCTCACAATCATTTTAAATGATTGCAATTTTACACACATTTTATATTCCAAGCAAAACTAAATTATATTAATTGAACCAAAATATCTTTGGAATTCCCAAGCCATGTTTTAGCATCCCACATTTTGGGAATTTGAAAGATGCAAAACACAACACTCCCTTGTGTATTAAACACTGGCCAGTGGATGAAGGTTTCTTAAGAGGAACTCAGGACCTGAATGGAAGTATGTTGGGGGAAGGGCAGGGGCTCAAGCTCTCAAGAAGTCAGTTTGGAACGATATTCCATGCATGGTGGTGGGGAGGTCCAGTTCTTCTTTTTGTCTGCCATGCAAATGTACTTGGTGGAACGCTCTGTCACAAGAGACCAGGGCCCTGCGGGATTTGACATCTTTCTCCAGGGCCTGCAAGACGGAGCTGTTCTGCATGGCCTTCGGCTTAGACTCAGTCTGACCCTTAAGTTTCCCTCCCCTTATGGTTTTGATTGCTGTGGGTTAATCCACAGAGCCTAGGGCTTGCTGATCAGAAGGTTGGCGGTTCAAATCCCCGCCACAGGGTGAGCTCCTGTTGCTCGGTCCCAGCTCCTGCCAACCTAGCAGTTTGAAAGCATGTCAAAGTGCAAGTAGATAAATAGGTACCACTCCAGCAGGAAGGTAAACAGCGTTTCCGTGCGCTGCTCTGGTTTGCCAGAAGCGGCTTAGTCATGCTGGCCACATGACCCGGAAGCTGTACGCCGGCTCCCTTGGCCAGTAACACGAGATGAGCGCTGCAACCCCAGAGTCGGACACGACTGGACCTAATGGTCAGGGGTCCCTTTACCTTTACCTTATTAAAATGAGGCTGCATTTTAAATTGTATTTTAACCCGTATTTTAATTAACTGTTTTTTCTTTCTTTTACGTTTTATTGTAATTTTATTGGTGTTAGCCGCCCTGAGCCCGGTTCTGGCCGGGGAGGGTGGGGTATAAAAAAATATTATTATTATTATTATTATTATTATTATTATTATTATTATTATTATACTTACAGGTCCTCGCAGTAATGGTGATCCCCGGACCCTCTACCGAACCAAAAAGGACATACAACGAAATCACATATTCCGTGTTATGAGCCAAATTTTGCAGGCGGTAATCTGTACTGGAGCTGTTCAGAGCAAGCTGCTGGGGCCGGTCTCTTCCGAAGAACTCTTGGGACGCACAGAAATAGGTAAAAGATGGAGAGCAGAATCCTCAGTGTGTGTGTGTGTGTGTGTTTTACGTAGTTTTTATTTATTTATAAAAGTTATTTCCAGGCCACCAGCCCTCAGGGCGATGTGCAGCGTTGAAACGTAAAACACCATTAAAATTTTTTTTAAAAAATACAGATAATCATGTAGGTGGCTGACTCATAAAAAATGGAAATTAAAACAGCTGCAAGTCAAAAGCAAGGGTGCCACAGCATGGGAAGGATTAAACCAAGGGTCAGCAAACTTTTTCAGCAGGGGGCCGGTCCACTGTCCCTCAGACCTTGTGGGGGGCCGGACTATATTTTTTTTGGGGGGGATGAACGAATTCCTATGCCCCACAAATAACCCAGAGATGCATTTTAAATAAAAGGACACATTCTACTCATGTAAAAACACTCTGATTCCCAGACCGTTTGTGTGCCAGATTAAGAAGGCAATTGGGCCAGATCCGGCCCACGGGCCTTAGGTTGCCTACCGATGGATTGAACTAAATGATTTTACTTCAGGCCAGTCAGATTAGCTGAATATCTCAGCTGGTACAGTTTGAGACTCTTAATCTCACGGCTGTGGGTTTGAGCTCCACGTTGGGCAAAAGAGTCCTTCATTTCAGGGGGTTGGACTAGATGACCCTTGGGGGTCCCTTCCAACTCTACAATTCTATCATTCTACGAAATAGCAGTCCTCTTCCAGATGATATCAGTGATCAGGCTGGGATATAACGGCTCAGGAGGTCCTTAAGGTATCCTGGACCCAAGTTGTGCAGGGCTTCCTATGTCAAAACAAGAGCCTTCAGCCTGTCCTATGCCAATGTTTTAGCAGAGGAGCCACATGGTGTCAGCTATTGGCCCCTATCAGCAGCCTAACCAGTGCCGGATTTACGTATAAGCTAAACAAGCTATAGCTTAGGGCCCCACTCTCTTGCCCCCCCCCCAAAAAAATAAAGGGGGAAAAACCTGGATGTACATTTCCAAAATATAAGATAAAAAACAAATAAAATAAAACCTACATACAGCAACAGTGTTTTGTGTTGTGTAGGCCTCCTATGATGGGCCCCGCCTGCTAGCCTGCTCCCTAAAATATCACTGGTTTGCTCATTTCTATATCTATATACATTCTGCTGTTTATAATTATTAATAGTTTGCATCATATTATTGTTTCATGTTATAGCAACTTTCTAGAGACTAGATTATGAGTCTTTGTAAATTGTGTTTCTGAAGGAACTGTTGTTATTGCCAAATGCCAATGAGTTTGCATTATTAAAAACAAAACAAAATAAAAAAAAATCCTTCCAGTAGCACCTTAGAGACCAACTAAGTTTGTTTTGGTATGAGCTTTCGTGTGCATGCACACTTCTTCAGATAACTGAAGGTATCTGAAGAAGTGTGCATGCACACGAAAGCTCATACCAAGAACAAACTTAGTTGGTCTCTAAGGTGCTACTGGAAGGAATTTTTTAATTTTGTTTTGTTTTGACTATGGCAGACCAACATAGCTACCTACCTGTATTTGCATTATTAAGTTCGTTATGAATAAAAAAATTGTTGTGTATTAAGCAATAACACAGTTAGATGTGAGTATAATGTATTGTGTTGTATTACAGTCTTTATTTGAATGTACTAGTTACAGCGGGAACAGCAACCATTTGCTGTGGCAGGGAGCAGAATTTGGATCCTCTGTTGGATTGGCTCCCACCGGAGGGAAGCCGTGCCATTGGCTCCCGCCAAAATGTATCTCTCTCCACTAGATAACTGCTTCTATATAAACCCCAGTTTTCCCCATTCCCTTGAGTCCTTCCAGCACGAGAAATAAAGAAATGTTGTACCTACTTCTTGCCTCCAGTCATTGACGACATTACATTCTGGCGACGAGGATGGGATCCGGCTTGCCGTAAATGGAGGACAGTGATCGGCAGCCGGAGTCAGCAGAAGAGGAGGAAGAAGTCGTAAACGCTCCTGATCACGCCATGGCAGGAAGTAAGATAATTGAGCCGTTCAAACCGGGAGCCGCAGAGGCTTGGGACTCCTATCTCCAACGTTTTGGGTTTGCTGCTGCCGCGCAAGGAATCACCAACAGCGACAGGAAAAAGGCTGTTTTTCTGAGTTGCTGCGGTGCCGAAGTTTTCGAGTTGGCCCGAGGGTTGGTGGCTCCTCTCACGCTAGAAACAGCGACGCTGGTGCAGATAACAGAACAGCTTACGAAGCACCTGGCCCCAACAGCAACTAAGACAACACGCCGCATAGAGTTCCATAATAGGAGGCAGAAGGATGGCGAATCGGTCTCCATGTTTCTTGCTGAGCTGAAGGTCCTGGCGAGACAATGTCAGTTCGTGGCTCTTGAGGAGGCGTTGCTTGACCAGTTCATTGGCGGCCTGAGCAGCAGTAAGGCCCGCCGTCGAATCGCTGCAAAGGAAGAGGTGGATCTAGCAACGGCAGTGCGCGAGGCCTTAGCCACGGAGACCGCAGAGGGGGAAAAGCAGAAAAACCCACAACGAAGCACCAGGCCGGCAGCAGAAACAGCCCACGCCATGTGCAGCCAGGAGTCCAGCCCGTCCCAGAGTCCATCCCGCGCCGTGGGATCCCTGGGGGCTGGTTCATCGGGAACAAAGGGAAGAAAACTAGAATGCCCCGGTTGTGGGGGTGCGCACGAACGTCGGAAGTGCCGGTTCCGGAATGCCACGTGCCGCATTTGCGGAAAAATGGGCCACATTGCTCGGGTATGCAGGTCGGCTACCGGGGGAACATCAGGATCCCCGCAATCGTCCCGGCGACAGGGAAACTCATCGGCACACGTTGTGGACGACTGCAACTACCTCACCGAGATTGAGGGCAAGACTGTTCAGTTTCCTGCTCAGGGGAAGGCATCAATCCAGGTCAGCATTGAGGGCCACCCTTGCCAGATGGAGGTAGATTCTGGGTCAGGATTCACGATTGTCTCTGACAAAACGGCGAGGTCGTTTTTTTTAGGGGGTAAGCTTCCTCCATTGGAGCCTTTCCCCGCCACGTTACAATCGTACTCGGCCTGCCGGATACACATCCTTGGGATGTGTCCCGTCAATGTAAGTTTTAGAAACAAAAGGGCTGTGCTTAAGCTGGTGATTGCCAAGGGAAGGCGCACTAGCCTATTGGGAACAGACTGGTTTCCTGCTTTGGGGCTGGGCATATCTGGGTTGAACGCCATAACAATAGCACCAAACACATTCGAGAAGCTGTATGAGGAGTTCACACCATTATTTGATGGCAGTCTGGGGTGCTATAAAGGGCCTCCCATCAATTTTGAGTTGGACCAAGGGGTGACTCCAGTCCGCCTTAAACCAAGACGAGTACCATTTGCCTTGCGGCCCAAAATAGAGGCAGAACTCGACAAACTAGTCCAGCAAAAAGTTTTGGAACCAGTTGACTCAGCAAGGTGGGAAACCCCAATAGTGACCCCGCTAAAGGCAAACGGGGAAGTGCGTATCTGCGCAGACTATAAATGCACAATCAATAAGGCAATTCGGGGAAATTCTTACCCCATTCCAGTGGTGTCGCAACTGCTAGCAAAGTTGGCGGGGGGCAAGGTATTTGCAAAAATTGATCTTGCCCAGGCGTACCAGCAGTTACCTGTAACACCACAGACCGCAGAGGCTCAGACTATTGTAACCCACAAAGGAACATTTAAGGTAAACCGATTGCAATTTGGAGTAAGTGTAGCTCCGGGAATATTCCAGGGTATTATGGAAAGGTTATTAAGGGAAGTACCGGGCACCCTCGTGTATTTTGATGATGTCCTAATATCGGGGAGGAACCCCCACGAGTTGGAAAGCCGCATCAGACAGGTGCTTTACAAGTTTCAGGAAGCTGGACTCCATCTAAAAAAGGGAAAATGTATTTTTGGAGTTCCTACGGTGGATTTCCTCGGTTACACCATTGATGCTGAGGGGGTGCACCCCATGGAAAGCAAGGTTAGGGCCATCGCTAATGCACCCAAACCCAGCAACAAAACGGAACTCCAATCATTTTTGGGTCTGGTAAACTTTTACCATGCGTTTTTACCGCACAAAGCAGAGGTGGCAGAGCCCTTGCACAGGCTTCTGCAGAAGAAGTGCGTCTGGCATTGGGGAAAGCCACAACAAAAGGCTTTCGAAACTATAAGGGGAATGTTATCTGCTGAGAGTGTTTTGGCACATTATGACGAAACGAAGCCCCTCGTACTTGCTTGTGATGCATCGCAATATGGGTTGGGAGCTGTGCTCAGCCACAGAGAGGCGGATGGGTCAGACAGACCCATCTCATTCTATTCAAGGACTCTTACATCCACCGAGAGGAACTACGCGCAGATTGACAGAGAGGCATTGGCTGTGGTAGCGGGGGTTAAGAAATTCTATGACTATGTGTATGGGCGATCGTTCCTAATAGAAACGGACCACAAGCCGTTACTAGGCCTGTTTAACCCCAACAAACAAACTCCTCAAATCCTGTCTCCTAGAATGCTCAGGTGGTCGATTTTTTTAAATGGGTTCCAATATAAAATATGTCATGTAAAAGGGAAATTGCTCTGTCACGCAGACGCCCTCAGCCGGCTGCCACTCCAGGGAACGGGTGATTGTGATCCAGCACCAGCCGAACAGGTCATGATGTTGGAAACACTGCCAGGCGCTCCTGTGACCGCGGAAGAAGTGGCGGCCAGGACGCGTAAGGACCCCACACTCTCCCGAGTCCTTGCCTGGGTAGGGAGGGGGTGGCCCAGTGGGGGCCAAGAAGAAAAATTCCGCCCATTCGTAATGCGGCAGCATGAGTTGTCACTTCATAAGGGGTGCATACTGTGGGGGGACAGGGTGGTCATTCCCAACCCACTGAGGAATCGCATTCTAGAGACATTGCACATGGGGCACCCAGGAATGGTCAGAATGAAATCCCTGGCACGTTGTTATGTGTGGTGGCCAGGAATGGATAAGGAAATAGAAATGTGGGTACACACGTGCAAAACATGCCAAGAGGTTCGACCTGAGGTTCCCGGGGCACCCATTCATTGGTGGGAACAGGCAAAGGCGCCATGGAACCGTATTCACATTGACTTCGCGGGCCCTTTTCAAGGGAAAACATTTTTGGTTGTGGTCGACGCATACTCGAAATGGTTGGAGGTAGCCTTAGTTTCTAGTCCCACATCCAGCAGCCGTTATCAAAGTTTTAAGGCGTTTGTTTGCCACGCATGGTCTGCCAGGAACAGTGGTGTCAGACAATGGGGCAGCATTCGTGTCAAATGAGTTCAGAGGGTTCCTTGCTGACAATTTCATACGAGGAGTGACCTCTGCCCCTTTTCACCCCTCCTCTAATGGTCAAGCAGAACGAATGGTGCGAACCGCAAAAGGGGCTATTTCACGTCTACTGGAGGGTGACTGGGCAGCCCGGATAGCTCGTATGCTATTCTTGCAGCATGCCACACCATGCACAGCCACAGGAAAATCACCAGCTGAGCTGCTGTTAGGCCGAAGGTTGGTGACAGTCCTGGACTTTGTGCATCCAGATAGGATGCCCTCGCGTCCTGCACGGGAGACACCCCCACCTGAAGGGGATAGGACGAGACACTTTAATCCGGAGGATCTCGTGTGGGTGAGAAATTATGCCAGAGGTCCGATTTGGGTTCCGGGAGTCATTTCACGGGCCACCGGTCCCGTGTCATATCATGTCACGTTATCACAAGGTCAGGTCTGGCGCAGGCATGTGGATCAGCTGAGACGCAGGATACCCAGCCGGAGTGATGCCGAGGAACCTAGCGCCACTGCATTAAATGGGGAGTCGCCATCCCCGAGCCAGGTAGAGACACCTGCACCGGTTAATGACCCTCCAGGGCAATCAGACGGTGCACTACCCGCTGAAAACACAGAGTTGGCGGAAGAAAATGAGCCGGGGGAGCCTTTAGCAGGGACAGGGGTAGCCAATACACCCGAGGAGATCCCTCAGCCGCCAATTCCTCATGTCATAACACCAGAGGTGAGACGATCGGGTAGAGATCGCAGGAAGCCACAGTTCCTGAAAGACTTCGTGTGTCATTCCCGCTAAGCGTGGGGGGGTGTTGTGTATTAAGCAATAACACAGTCTAGATGTGAGTATAATGTATTGTGTTGTATTACAGTCTTTATTTGAATGTACTAGTTACAGCGGGAACAGCAACCATTTGCTGTGGCAGGGAGCAGAATTTGGATCCTCTGTTGGATTGGCTCCCACCGGAGGGAAGCCGTGCCATTGGCTCCCGCCAAAATGTATCTCTCTCCACTAGATAACTGCTTCTATATAAACCCCAGTTTTCCCCATTCCCTTGAGTCCTTCCAGCACGAGAAATAAAGAAATGTTGTACCTACTTCTTGCCTCCAGTCATTGACGACATTACAAAAATCATTTTAAGTTACAGCTTAATAATTATTTCACTATTAATATACTTATTCTTAAATGTATTTCAGTTCAACAATTACTTTGATAAAATACATACAGTGGTACCTCGGGTTAAGAACATAATTCGTTCTGGAGGTCCGTTCTTAACCTGAAACTGTTCTTAACCTGAGGTACCACTTTAGCTAATGGGGCCCCGCTGCCACTGCGCCGCCAGAGCACAATTTCTGTTCTTATCCTGAAGCAAAGTTCTTAACCTGAAGCATTATTTCTGGGTTAGCGGAGTCTGTAACCTGAAGCGTATGTAACATGAAGCGTCTGTAACCTGAGGTACCACTGTATTATGTTATGCGCAAATGGCTTTAGATACCTGTTGGGTCCCATAAATTACCATATAGCATATATTCCACACACAAAAAACAGCGACAGTTTATTGTTGACAAAGGACAGCTGGACATATAAAGGGCCCCATTACCTTCAGAAGCTTAGGGTCTCATCAAACCTAAATTGGGCCGCATCCGGCCCCCGGGCCTACCCAAACTAAGGCCCGGGGGCTGGATGCGGCCCAATCACCTTCTCAATCCAGCCTGTGGACAGTCCAGGAATCATCGTGTTTTTACATGAGTAGAATGTGTCCTTTTATTTAAAATGCATCTGTGGGTTATTTGTGGGGCATAGGAATTCGTTCATTCCCCCAAAAAAAATATAGTCCGGCCCACCACATGGTCTGAGGGATAGTGGACCGGCCCACGGCTGAAAAAGGTTGCTGACCCCTGGAACTGCTGCATTCTGCACCAGCTGTTTCCTCCAGACCAGGTCCAAGGGCAGCCCCACATACACTGACCCACAGATCAGGACGCTTTGCTGTGATGGTTCTCTTACCTGGAGTTGGGCCCCATGTCACCCGGTACCCAGTCGCCCCGGGCACTGAGTTCCAGGAAACCAGCACAGAACTGATGGTGACCTCGGTTGCTTTCAAAATCTGCACGGTGCTGGACGACACTGCGATGAACATTGAACAGGCAAGAGAAAGTGGAAATTTCAGGATGCAGTTCCAACATGTTGGGTTGAGGAGATGCTCATCCTGGGGGCACGGATGCAGGAACGTCCCGCTGCTTCTCCTAAACTGGGTCTATTATTTTGCAAATGAATGCTCACAAAGGAATGTGGGCACTAGGAAAGCAGCCAGCTGGGCCACCTCCTTCTCCTCTCCCCTGGCCTGCACAGCCAAAGCAACCAGCCTCATTTTTTCTTGCAGGCATTGCTTGCAAGAGAGGCTTATCCCTCATGCAGGCAATGCTTGCATAATGCAGGCTTCTTCCTCCTCTCCCCATCAGTTGTTGGGGAGGAAGTGCCAAGCTTAGGGCACCAGTTGTTGGCAAGCGCCAATCATAGGGCTGGCAGTGGCCCCTGAACTCTGGTTCCCAGGTGCCGAACAACCTGGCGGCTGTCAGGAACCTGTAAATTGTATGGAAGGGATTCTTACAGCTGGGCAGAACAAGCCACCTTTCACTCATGTGCTGTCGAAATGACGTCATTTTGTCGGCGGCACATTGCCGGAACAACTCTTGGGTTGTTTAAAACTTGCTGAAACGTTTTAAAATGTTTTAAACAGTTCTAATTTTGGTTCCTCTGCTTTGTTTTTGTGGGGTTGATTTGTTGGATTTGTTGGATAAATGTTTAGTTGGGGTTGGCAGTTGTTTTAATTTGGGTATAACTGCAAATTGTTTCAGTTACAGGTAGGTAGCCGTGTTGGTCTGCCATAGTCAAAACAAAACTTAGACCAACTAAGTTTGTTGTTGGTATGAGCTTTCATGT
Organism: Lacerta viridis; assembly: GCA_900245905.1. NCBI lineage: Eukaryota > Metazoa > Chordata > Lepidosauria > Squamata > Lacertidae > Lacerta > Lacerta viridis. The sequence continues at coordinate 28,357 of OFHU01004474.1, read as the reverse complement.
GCATGCACACTTCTTCAGATACACACTTCTTCAGATACGCACACTTCTTCAGATAAAATTGTTTATTATTGTTATTATTATTATTGGTTTCTGTTGATTTATTAGCTTGTTTGTTGCTCATATAGGATATTTTGTTTTTAAAAAAATGTTTGATGCTTTGTTGTGTGTTTGTGTATGTTGTAAGTCACCCAGAGTGGCTGGGGGAACACAGCAAGATGGGAGGGTAGAAATTAAATTAATTATTATTATTATTATTATTATTATTATTATTATTATTATTAGTGAGTTGTCCCACCCATCCACCCACCAAAGTTGGCATGAGGGGTGGGACCCAGAGTCAAAGGAGTTCCTGGCTGCTCCCATCAGCAACTATGTTGCAGCATTCTGCACTAAGTGCAGCTCAAGGGAAGCCCCACATTGAGTGCATTGCAGTAATCTGATCTCGAAGTTGCTAGTGCCATCGCTATGGCGGCCAGCATTTCTTGCAGGATTACATGAATTCCCCTCCACGGCGGTGAGACTTACAGGTTGTTGCCTTCGCAGTGACTATTGGTCCCTCAATGGCGCCAAAGACCGGATTGACCGTGACGACGTATTCATTGCCTGGCTGGAGCCCCTGGATCCTGTAGTAGCTGTAAGTGTCACCCAAGTTCACGTTCTGAATGCTGCCTTCTGCAAATATGTGAGAAATAGCATTGTGGGTGGGGAATAAAGATTCAGTGTTTCTCTTTGCAAGGCACCAGAGAGATTGGGCTGTGCAACTTTGTGGGATGTAATCCACTGGGAGCAGTCAAGTACAACATTCCTTGTTTTCCTAGAGTGGACATGTAAGGGGATGTTGGTCCAGCCAGTCAAAACTTCCTGTTCCTCTTGGGCTGGAGCATCCTTCCTTGCATGTGACTAGAGGTGGACGTGACCTTACCTGTCCAGGTAACAAAAGGACAAGTCACGCAGCACACCTTTCTCTTTTTCATTTTCACTTCCTTCTTTGTTTGACCAGCTTTTAGCTAGGACTGCTCTGCTAGCTCTCAGCTAGCAGAAGCACTGGGATTATTCCCCCATATGGGGTAGATCCACATGTACATATTTGTAACTAAGTCTGCCTTCAGGAATCCAACTGTGAACTGATGTGAGTAAACTTCTTTTATTGACTTTAAATAAGATTGTCATGTCTTTATTCTTTTAAGAGGGATTAAAGGGAATTTACCAGGAACGTACAGTTCAATCTGAGAGAGACTGAATTGTATAATAGCGAGAGGCTCACACGAGCCTGCAACCAGCTATCTGCTGTGCATGTAAGAAAGGGAAATGTAACTCTGCTACATAAAGAAACTTGCTAGCGGAAGTTAGGAAGGATATTAATAAACAATATATCCTCTCCTGCCACCCTGAACATTCCTACAAACCTTTTGCCAACCTCGAAAAAAGAAAAGAAAAGAAAAGAAACGTTGTCTGTAGGACTATAAACTGTATCAGGAGGTTTTTAATGTTTGATGCAGAGCTTTCCGAACTTTTTCATGTTGGTGACGCACTTTTTAGGCATGCATCATTTCGGGAAACAGTTTTACTTAATTTAATTTAATTTAATTTAATTCACTTTTACTTAATTGTTACAAACCACATAAAAGAAAATATACAGGAGGACTATAATCATTCAAAAATATGGTAAAAGGTTAAGAAATGGGTCCTCAATTGCATGTCTGGGTTAGAAGTGGGTCTTGAGTCTGAAAAGGTTGAAAATCACTGATATAAAATAAATAAAATAACACAAGGGGATGATTGATTTCCCCCTCCATGTGGCTTCTAATTAATTTCTTTTAAAAGATAAGTAATCAAGAACACAGATCACTCCCATGTCTAGTCCATAGCTGTCAACTTTTCCCTTTTCTTGCGAGGAATCCTATTCAGAATAAGGGAATTTCCCTTAAAAAGGGGGGGGGGGAGTTGACAGCTATGGTCTAGTCTGCTAATATAGCAGGAATACAGTACATCACTCTCTGTACAGTACTTTGTTTTCCGCTATGAAATAACAAAGTTGGCTGCATTTTGTTCCAGCACTAGGTGGCAACATTTACTCATTTTACTGATCCGAGCAAATGAGCTCTTTCTTCGCTTTTCCTTCCTGTTCAGAAGCTTTCTTTATTTCCTTCCCTTTTCCTTTTCAATCCTCTCACCTCCTAGCCTGTTTTCAATTTTTTTTAAAATCTCTTTTCCGCTGAGAAACTTCTTGTTCTAGCCGGAATACACCTGGCGTCTCTGGGGGGCATGGAGGTTAAACAAATCGCGCGCATGAATTGGAAGATAGCTGCCCTATTGCTCCAATTGACAATGACCCAAGCTTGCTCATTCGTACGTTTCCGAATCTCCATAGTAACAAGCCTTGTTGAGAGCTATCTGTGCATTCAGAGAGAAAAAGGGGAAAAAGCAGGTTTGTGCAGTTCTCTCCGGAGGCCGAGCCACTTGAGACTCCAGGTGCTCTCACACATAACAAACTCAATGCCTCCGGAAAACAAATTTATTATGGTCTCAGGCTTTCACAGGCTGCAGGCTGCTGCATCAGATGCACGGAGTGTTAGATTCTGAGTTGCAGGTATATACAGGGACGCAGGTGGCGCTGTGGGTTAAACCACAGAGCCTAGGGGCTTGCTGATCAGAAGGTCAGCGGTTCGAATCCCTGCAACGGGGTGGGCTCCTGTTGCTTGGTCCCTGCTCCTGCCAACCTAGCAGTTCGAAAGCACGTCAAGTGCAAGTAGATAAATAGGTACCGCTCCGGCAGGAAGGTAAACGGCGTTTCCGTGCGCTGCTCTGGTTTGCCAGAAGCGGCTTAGTCATGCTGGCCACATGACCCAGAAGCTGTACGCCAGCTCCCTCGGCCAATAAAGCGAGATGAGCACCACAACCCCAGAGTCATCCACGACTGGACCTAACGGTCAGGGGTCCCTTTACCTTTACCTTCACCTTTACCTACACAAGGTTTGGGGGCTGGGCATGCATGGAATTTTAAACAGGGGGATCAAGCGGAAACGAAATACAAAATATTGCAGACAGTGATAAGTAGCTAACTGACCCTGGTGACTCACAAAACAGTTGTCGAGGACACAGCATTCAGGTTCCGAGTTGTTTGGGAACTAAGCTGTTCGAAAACCGAGGTACCACTGTATTGAAAATTCACGTTCTTCAGTGAGTGCTTGGTCACTCCCCTGCAAAGAACTAAAGTAAGGATGCTCTCTACCTGAAGACTCCCACGTCAGCCGGTATCCGGAGGCACCTCTGACTTGCATCCATCTGGCCTGGATAGTATTGGTTGTTGCATTCTGGAGCACGAACTTTCCCACGGGCAGCAGCTTTACTGCGGGAGACAAACATTCACAGTACGTTTCCGAGCACATTTCAAAGTGTTGGTGCTGACCTTGAAAGCTCTAAATGGCCTCGGCCCAGTATACCTGAAAGAGCATCTCCAACATCATTGTTCTGCCCGGACACTGAGGTCCAGCTCCGAGGGCCTTCTGGCGGTTCCCTCCCTGCGAGAAACGAGGTTGCAGGGAACCAGGCAGAGGGCCTTCTCGGTAGTGGCGCCCACCCCGTGGAACGCCCTCCCATCAGATGTCAAGGAAATAAACGACTACAGTGGTACCTCGGGTTACAGACGCTTCAGGTTACAGACGCTTCAGGTTACAGACTCCGCTAACCCAGAAATAGTACCTCGGGTTAAGAACTTTGCTTCAGGATGAGAACAGAAATCGCGCAGCGTGGCGGCAGCGGGAGGCCCCATTAGCTAAAGTGGTACCTCAGGTTAAGAACAGTTTCAGGTTAAGAACGGACCTCCAGAACGAATTAAGTTCTTAACCCGAGGTACCACTGTATCTGACTTTTAGAAGACATCTGAAGGCAGCCTGTTTAGGGAAGTTTTTAATGTTTGATGTTTTATTGTGTTTTTAATATTCTGTTGGGAGCTGCCCAGAGTGGCTGGGGAAACCCAGCCAGATGGGTGGGGTATAATATAAAATAATAATAATAATAATAATAATAATAATAATAATAATAATAATAATAAAAGAACTGAATGCCAAAGCCTTAGTACACCATCCTCTAATGTCATCTGTTGCAGAAACAGATGTGGCAGAGCGGAGCCGCTATTTTAACTTTCCGCAAAACCCTCAGCCTGGAACGTTACAGGGAATGTAAATGCCACCAAGCTCCCAGAGAGCCAGTGTGGTGTAGTGATCAGAGGGCCAGACTAGGGCCTGGGAAAGACCAGGGTTCAAATCCCCACTTGGCCATGAAGCTCACTGGGTGGCCTTGGGGAAAAAATCTCAACCTAACCTCACAGGGTTGTTGTCAATTAAAGGAGGAAGAGGGGGGGGGAATCATGTACTCCACCTTGAGATCCTTGGAGGAAAAGTGGGATATAAATGAAACATGAATAAAATCCGCCCTCTGCAGGAAGCTGCCTTATACCCAATTGGGGACCCCCAGCACATCTAGTGCAGTATGTCTGCACTGACTGACAGCAACGACTCAGGATTTCAGGCAGGGGTTTCCTCTACCTCTACCTGGAAATGTCGGGACTTGAACCTGGCACCTTCTGCATGCAAAACCGATGCTCTACCTGCTGAGCTAAGGATGCCAGGCCCCTGGCAAGTGCCTAAGGATGTTGCGCAAGGATGCCAATTCTGGGCAAACGGACCTAGAAATTGCTAGCCCCCTACATGGGGGGGTCCTGTTCCCGAAACGGATCTGAAAAACAACAAAGAAACATTTGGAAGGACTTACAAGTTCTGCCAGTCGTTGACACCGCCTGGCTCGACCCTTCTGGGTAGACGGCAGAAATGCTGGCCGTATAGTTTGTGTCCTCCTGCAAGTTATCAAGGACATGCGAGGAGGCATCCCTGGCCAGAATCTTTTCCGAGGTCGACCCAGGCCTGTTTGCTGCGCAGGAGGTAGAATAGAAAGCAAATCAAGTCAAGTCCGCTCAGGAGCTGGAACGAAATTTTTGGGGAGAAGGCAGCAAAAAGGAAAGGAACGGCTGCTTATTGTTTGGGAATCCGGAAGGGGCTAAGGGACCCAGGCATCTGAAAATCCGGGAAGCCGAGGCTTAAGGGAATGAGGTATTTTAAGGTTTAGTAATGAAACAAAAGGGAAATGTCCCAAACGAGTTGCTTCAACTCCTTGGTCATTTGGGGCATCCTTTCCTCAATCTTTTCCAGCTCAGCATCATCCTTCCTGTCTCAAATGTGTCCCACGCAACTGCAACGGGTAAATACTCTGTACATGCTCAGGGGCACCCTTTTTTACTTCCTGGTACTGTTAAAGAAAGGTGTGGGTTGAACCACAGAGCCTAGGGCTTGCCGATCAGAAGGTTGGCGGTTCGAATCCCTGCGACGGGGTGAGCTCCTGTTGCTCGGTCCCTGCTCCTGCCAACCTAGCAGTTCGAAAGCACGTCAAAGTGCAAGTAGATAAATAGGTACTGCTCTGCGGGAAGGTAAACGGCGTTTCCGTGCGCTGCTCTGGTTCGCCAGAAGCGGCTTAGTCATGCTGGCCACATGACCCAGAAGCTGTACACCGGCTCCCTCGGCCATTAACGCCCAATGAGCGCCGCAACCCCAGAGTCGGACACGACGGGACCTAATGGTCAGAGGTGCCTTTACCTTTTTACTGTTAGTGAATTAACTTAGACACAGAACATGAAACAACACTTTACATGGGAAAATCTAATATTATGAAATGGGAAATAATAGATTTAATTATAATTAAGAGTGTTATCCCACCTTTTATCTCAACAGATACCAGGCTGGAGGACAAAATACACATGAAAATATTTGTCTTCATTACATGCTAGGGTTGGGAAAAAGGAAGCCAGACAGAGCTGAAGGAAGGCTCTCCACGCTACTGATGCCCCGAAGCTGTGTAACAGCTCCTTCAGAGGAGACAAGCTCCCATCAATGCTCCACTTTGGTGAAGCTAAGCAGGAATATTAGGTCTAGCCACTTTCTGGAGGGGGTGCCTAACTGGTCCCTAGATAAAGGTAAATGGACCCCTGACCATTAGGTCCAGTAGCGGACGACTCTGGGGTTGCGGCGCTCATCTCGCTTTATTGGCCGAGGGAGCTGGCGTACAGCTTCCGGGTCATGTGGCCAGCATGACTAAGCCACTTCTGGCGAACCAGAGCAGTGCACAGAAACGCCGTTTACCTTCCACTGGAGCGGTACCTATTTATCTACTTGCACTTTGACGTGCTTTTGAACTGCTTCTGGCGAACCAGTGCAGCGAACGGAAATTCCGTTTACCTTCCCGCCGGAGCAGTACCTATTTATCTACTTGCACTTTGTGTTTTTGAACTGCTAGGTTGGCAGGAGCAGGGACCAAGCAACGGGAGCTCACCCCGTCACGGGGATTTGAACCGCCAACCTTCTGATCGGCAAGTCCTAGGCTCTGCGGTTTAACCCACAGCGCCACCTACAAACCCTCTTCACGCTGCTTTGAGTTTTATTCTGGAAATAGGCAAGATAAATAAAGGATGATTTTTATCTATCGCATTCGCTGCTGCAGCTGTAAAATCCTCCCACCCATCCCCCCAACATCGCTGCACATTTTTATACGAAATCCAAAGGTTAATTTGCAAAGGTTTTGACCAGACATATTAACAAGCCTTCCCCTTGACTTTTCAAAGGTTGCAATACCAGAAGAATTACAAACACCGGACTCCGTGGATCTCACAGGAACATCCACGTCTCCTATTTGAAGAGTTTTTAGGTCCTGATTTTGAGAATATATTCCACTGCATTTCTCAGTGAACCTTTGCTGTGTTGGGGGAAGGGGTGTGGCCTGCTTTTTCTGCCTGCATTTTACTTGTTTTTGGGGTGTGTGCAGGAGTTTTGCACATGTTTAGCGAGGGGCGTTCTGAGCACTGCCAATTTTTCTTCGGTGGGATGGGGGCTTTGCAGGGCTGAGCATCCAGTCTTGACAAATCTTGGATCCCAAACTGAATTTGGCAGATCACAGCCAATGCAGGATTTGTCCAGAGTGAGTTGAGGTGACCACCCTCCCCCAGAAAAAAGCAAAAAACAAACAAACCCAACACCAAACCCAAAGAAGAAGAAGAATATTGGCTAGGGCAAAGAGCCTTGGTGAGCAGTGTGGTTCCCCTGGGCACCACGTTGGGGACCCTAAGCACCATGTTGTAGACCCTGGGCTTACAGTGGTACCTTGGTTTTTGGAGGTCTCCGTAGCTGAACGTTTCAGTTTTCGAATGGGCCTCAGAAGTCGAACAGCTTCTGGTGCGTGCATCTGTTGTTTTTCACAATTTTCTCTATTGAATTGGCAGATCACCCTTTGTGCCTCGGTTTTTGAATGTTTCGGATGTTGAATGGTCTTCCGGAATGGATTGCATTCGAAAACCGAGGTACCGCTGTATTCCTTTTCCCTGAATGCATTTTCTCGCAGACAAACACACAAATCTAGCAGGGACTCCATTGACTTACTTGGCAGGTAGACCTTGTAGCCTTCCAGTTTTCCCAAAGGAGGAGTCCAAGCCACTTTCAGGCTGAAGAGTCCTTCTTCTACGACCCGGAAATGGGTCACTGTAGGTATGGATGCTTCAAAACAAAAGGTCACGGGCCGAAGAATGAATCCACAGTGCAACAAACGGATCTCCTGAGCCAGCAATATATATGCCTTGCAGGTATACAAAATTGTACAATACATATAAAGGGAGATTATGGGTTTGTTTTGTTTTTGTTTCTATTACACATTTTGTATCTCTCTTTTTTGTATTTTTATGATGTGAACCGCCCTGAGATCTTCGGAGGAAGGGCAGTATACAAATTTAATAAATAAACCAACAAAAACAAACAAGTCCTTATTCACAAAGACTTGTGGCAGAGATCAGGTCAGTTCCCATCAGAATTTTCAAAGGTGGTTTTCCTCAGTCATGCCTCTTTCTGATTAAGCACACCCAGTAAGTCTCTATGGCACTCTCTCTCAACCCAGCCTGGTTTGGATTACAACTCTAATTCTCTACCCCTAATAATAATAATAATAATAATAATAATATATTAATTATACCCGGCACTCTGCTGGGTTTCCCCAGCCACTCTGGGCAGCTCCAAGAAATAATAATAATAATAATATAATAATAATAATATAATAATAATAATAATATAAAAACATCAAACATTAAAAACTTCCCTAAACAGGGCTGCCTTCAGATGTCTTCTAAAAGTCAGATAGTTGGTGTTCCACCGAGAAGGCCCTCTGCCTGGTTCCCTGCAACCTCGCTTCTCGCAGTGAGGGAAATGCCAAAAGGCCCTCAGAGCTGGACCTCAGTTTCTGGGCTGAATGATGGGGGTGGAGATGCTCCTTCAGGTATATTGGGCCGAGGCCGTTTAGGGCTTTCAAGATCAGCACCAACACATTGAATTGTGGTCGGAAACGTACTGGGAGCCAATGCAGATCTCTCAGGACCAGTGGACCGGTGTTTTATGGTCTTGGTGGCCGCTCCCAGTCACCAGTCTAGCTGCCGCATTCTGGATTAAGTGTAGTTTCTGGGTCACCTTCAAAGGTAGCCCCACGTAGAGTGTGGGGCAAATGGGAGCTGTAGTTTCAAGCACACCAGATTGGTGAGGACTGCTTTAAAATTCTCATGGATGGCAACTCTTATTCTATTACAGTATTACTGGCCTGTCCACCCTATTACCATCTGCAAACATGGCACCCGTGCATGTGTGGAAACAAGTCCAACGCTTTCAGAACACAATTCTGTTTTCAAGCTGTCTTCCTCGCCTGCCTTGTCAACACAAGAGAGTGGGAAGAACCCTGTTGTTGCGCTCCCAAAATACAAACTCACTTGTTCTCCCTTTGATTGTCGCTGGCTCCCCCAGAACGTCAGAGTAGACAGCCATCACCGTGAAGAAATATTTGGTGTTTGGTTTCAGATCCGTCACCAGCGCTGAGCTCTTGTTGGCGTCCAAAACAACCTGTTGTAGACAAGACCCAATTAAATGAGAGGAAGCATGGAAGAGCATATATATCGCCTGTGGTTCTATGATTCTACCTGCCGCTGATCCTCTGGAGAGACCTGTCCGGCAGCCGAGAGTGAATCCAGGAGGACACGATAGCTGGTCACTTTCCCGGTTGCGGGCGTCCAGCTAAGTCTCAGAGAGCTGTAGCTCTGCTCGCTGATGGTGAGGTCCCGCGGCCCAACAATCTTCTCAACTGCAAGCAGAAGGAACAGTCAGAGCTTCAAGGAACATGGTTGGCAGGTAGGGAATTGGAGGAAGCAAGGATGAGGCACTCTGGCTGTGCTGAAATTGGGGCTGACCCTCAGGATGTCAGGAGCCAGGCTGGAACTGGGAACGTTCAGCTTCTGTGCAGCTTCCTCAGAGCTGCAGCCGAGCACCTTCCCTACTGTTAAATGTTCTCAGGTAACAGACCGGCCACTGGGCCTTCCTGGAACTCAAAAAGTTCAAAACTTCATAGACAGACTGAGCTTAGAACATTCTGAAGTAGACAGCTGTTTTTGGCACCCGTCTGTCTCAAGAGACAATGGAGCGTGCCTCCGGGGGGTGAAGTCAAACCAAGTGAGGTTAGCAGCACCGAAGAGACCACCCCCCTGGGGTGCAAGCTTGGGCAATATGTCTAGAGGTCCTGGGCTGCCCAGATGATCAGCCCCACTGATGTCGTCCAAAGGAAAGTACAGCGTTTGCTTTGACTTTTGGTTTCGGGGTTTTGAGAGGGTTGGAGTGGGTTAAAAAAAAATGGACATGTTTATGGATATTTTTCTCTTTTCATGGTTTTGACAGATGGAATGGATATTATGGTAATGAAAAATGTTAATAATCACTAGCCAAAATTTTTGAGGCCGGAGGGAGGGAAAGGGGGGGGGGAGAAAGGAAAATATATTTAAATAAAATTTGTTTAAATATTGGAAATATTAATTAAGGTTTTAGAAGAGTTCAGAAGTACTAAGAGGCCGAGGTGGAGTTAAAATTATAAGTAATTAAGTCGGAGGAATAAATATGTTTAAAAATGATAAGGAGGAAGGTTATAGTGTGTAAAGTAGAATAGATGATGAATTGGAAAACTGGGAATTAGGTTTGATTTGGAATTCAACAGGGGGGGATCTGAGGAAGTCGATTGATGATGAAATTGAGGAAAGTAAGAAGTTCTGGCCCGGGAAAAGGGCCAGGTTTAAGCAATGATTTATACAGGTTAATTAGTTAAATATGAAAAGATTTTGTATGTGCTCCAGTGAGAGGGGGAATTGGTTATTTGCTCCCAGTGGTGGGAGAAGGGGGAGTATGAAAAAAATTTAACCTTGTAATGTCTGTGATTTAAATTGTAAAAAATCTATAAATTTTTAATAAGAAAAAACAAAAACAAAGGAAAGTACAGCAACACGTTTAGCTACAGGGGTTGCCAGAAGGGGGCATACAAGGCACAATCCAACCATCGTAAGGACTCCACTCCGGATTTGTGTAGCGTTTGTTCCTGAGCCTTTTCTGTTCCTAAAGATGTGCCACAAGGCGGCAGAGGTTTCCTTCTTCTAGATCGGCTACCTTCCCAGGTTGATGAGCCCCATCTCCCCCTCACTTCCCTCTCTAGCACGTGCAGAAACCGCCTTCTTGTCTGTTGGACCGACTATTGGCCTCCTCCACTCAATCCACCAGAGCCTTTCTTTGCATGCAAGAGAAGTCCCTCAACCGAGGGTTCGAGACCCATCGGCTACCCTCACCTGGTTTAGACAGCCGGTCAAAGCCATTTCCCAGGATTGTGGCCGCTGTTGTATTTTGACACCGTCTAGGAGCCACGGTTGAGAGCTCAGTGCAGGGTGGGGGACCAGAGGTGAACAGACTACCCCAAAAGGAGCATGACGTGTCCCCCACCAGAGTACTACCCCTCCCCTAACACCCCATACACCCCATAACCTAACAAGTCTTCCTCGTGCCCAATTCCATCTGGCTTTCCTTCCACTGGGGTGGACTCTTCAGTGCTGGGGCGGTTTCAATAAAGGAAAAGGGGGGGGGGGTCTTGGACTCACCATTGGCCATTTGCTTGGCAGGTTGTGGGGGCTCCGAAGCCGTGAAGCAAAGCCTCCTGGACACCTTTCGCGAGAGGATACCGAGTTGGCCAAAGTCTTTGGCGTAGAGCATGTGCTCCTCGATGGGATCGGATGCTATTTTCCTCAGCTCGTTCCTATCTGCGTTTCTAATTCCTAACCAGAGGGAGGAAGAAAGCAATGCAGGAGGGCAAAGAACTTCTGCAAACGCAGCGCATCCTTCAACTCGCTCAGACAGGAGGCAAGTGATGGCGACCAACTTGGAAGGCTTTACAAGTGGTTTGGGGAAATTCAGGGAGCATGAAACTATCAGGAGCTAACTAAAACAAAATAAAAATAAATAAAAATAAATTCCTTCCAGTAGCACCTTAGAGACCAACTAAGTTTGTTCTTGGTATGAGCTTTCGTGTGCATGCACACTTCTTCAGATACACGGAAGCAGAAGTCACCAGACCCTTATAGCTAACTAGTCGTGATAGCTATGTTCTGCCTCTGCAGCTGGAGATTACTGTATAATGCTGGGAACCACAGGGTGGGGAGAGGACTCTTGTGCTCCTGCTCGCCTGGCTTCCCATAGGCATCTGGTTGGCTCCTGTGAGAACAGGATGCTGGACCAGATGGGCCTGATCCAGCTGGCTCGTCTTAAGGTCTCAATGGCTCCCACAATGTTCCAAGTGATAAACAGAACAGGGCATGTGTGGCCCTCTTAATGTTCTTGGGCAACAAGTCCCATCACACCCAACCAATACGGCTAAAGCTCAGGGGTGATGGGAGCAACATCTCAAGAGGCCCATCTGTCCCATTGCTGGGATAAAATAAATGAGCTAGATCATATCTGCCCGTGACAGCGGACTTCGGGCTATCATAAGATGGGAAGAAGGTTCAGCTTCTGCCCAGGGATGTCCTCAAATGAAACCCATCTCTTATGGCTCCCCTCCCAGCCTTCAGTAAGATGTAGTAGTTACAGTGGTAGACTAGGATCTGGGAGACCAGGGTTCAAATCCCCACTCAGCCATGAAGCTGGCTGGGTGACCTTGGGCCAGTCCCGCTGCCTCTCAGCTGAACCTGCCTCACAGGGTTGTTGTAAGGATAAATTGGGGAGGGGGAGAAAACCATTTACGCCACCTTGAAAACCTTGTCGGAAAAGGTGGGATAGAAATGAAATAATAAGCTATAAAGGAAAAAATACATAAAGATGGCCCGGCCCCATTGCCAAAAGCAGGCATAGGCAAACTCGGCCCTCCAGATGTTTTGAGAATACAACTCCCATCGTCCCTAGCTAACAGGACCAGAGGTCAGGGATGATGGGAGTTGTAGTCTCAAAACAACTAGAGGGCTGAGTTTGCCCATGCCTGCCCAAAAGTTAACAACAACAACAACAATTTATAACCCACATTTCAACCCAAATGTTATGCTGCTGCAGTTTTTAAGTAAGTTAGTAGTTGTTATAAATCTATTTTAGTAGGTGGCAGCGACTATTTGTTTCTTTGTTTATTGCACTGACATCCCACCTTCTTTTCCCTCCCAGGAGCTCAAGGCGGCCCCTTCCCACGTCGTTCTTTCCCCTCCCACAACAACCCTGCAAGGTAGGTTAGGCAGAGAGGCAGTGTGACTGGCGTAAGGGCACCCGGTGAGCTTCATGGCTGAGGACGGCATTTGAACCCTGGCCTCTCCCCCATCCGAGGTCCAATGCTCTGACCATATGCACCACGCCAGCTGCTGAGCACTGATGTGACGGACCCCATGTTTTTTTATTTCCAGCCGTACATACCCACAGCAAACACAGTTACCCCCCTGTTCTTAAGGGTCGCTGCTGGCTCATCAACGGAATCAGAAGATTTCCCATCTGTGATTAAAACGACCGCCTGCGACGACACCAAAAATAGAAATATATAGCAATAACGTGGAAATGGGAAGGTGAACAGGTTTCTCCCTGTGCTAGAGTCCCTGAGTATCAGCCCATTGAGCCGGTTCAGCCCTTACTGGGTTGTTTTTTAAGCTCTTCTCCTTCCTTTTGGTTCTTAAAGAATGTCTGTTTACTTCTGTAAACTTTGGGGTCCTTGCAAACCTGCTCTTCCTTTCCTCTTGTGGGTGGGTGCTGCTGTTTCAGCTACGTGAAGGCTCAGCCACAAGCCGATAATGGGTTTAATATCGGTAATATTGGTACATCTTCTGATCGTGAAAAGTTAAAGTGCGGCTTAAATTTGCAACCTTACAAAAAAAATGGCTTTCACGATATCGCTGCTGAAACAGAAATCACATACTACAAAAGAGGATTGGTTAATTAAATGAACAGAGTTTAGAGAATTGGCAAAAATTAACTGCGGTAATAAGATATCAAACACACCAGAAATTAAGGGCACAATGGTTATGGTTCGAAGAATATATGAACAAACTCTGCTCCAAAGATAACATGCTGATATGTTTAGACTAAGCTTGTAAGGTGACTTGATGTTATACCATAATAGTACTATAAAAGAAGTCATTACATATGCAATGTAAATAACTGAATGACTCAAAGATGACGAGTGCTGGTAGAGAGGAATTAAATGGGTGTGGTGGCGATGACGGGGGTGGCGTTGTGGTCTAAACCACAGAGCCTTGGGCTTGCCGATCGGAAGGTCAGCGGTTCGAATCCCTGCCACGGGGTGAGCACCCGTTGCTCGGTCCCTGCTCCTGCCCACCTAGCAGTTCAAAAGCACGTCAAAGTGCAAGTAGATAAATAGGTACTGCTCCGGCGGGAAGGTAAACGGCGTTTCCGTGCGCTGCTCTGGTTTGCCAGAAGCGGCTTAGTCATGCTGGCCACATGACCCGGAAGCTGTCTGCGGACAAATGCCAGCTCCCTTGGCCTATAGAGCGAGATAAGCACGCAACCCCAGAGTCGGACATGACTGGACCTAACGGTCAGGGTCCCTTTACCTTTACCTTTTACATCATCCTTTTTTCTTTCTTACCTTTCCCTTTACTCTCTTTGGGTTTTGGGGTTATGTGTGTGTACTTTACTGCTTGTTTGTTTGTTTGTTTGTTTGTAAATATGCTTAAATAAAACATTTAAAAAGAAAAAAAAGAAACAGACATACGGTAAAACGGAACGGATGTGAGTGCCTGCGGAATTTTAAGGGAGCAGCTTATATTCGGGTATTTTCTTTTCTTTTCTTTTCTCCCCTTTAATTTTAAAGGTGTAGCTTATATTCGGTTGCAGCTTATATTCAGGCCAATACGGTAGCAGGGAAGGGGAATCTACTTAGCCTGAGGGACCGCATGTTTTGAGGGCCACATACCAGTAGTGGGCATGGCCAGAGGCAAAAGTAAGGGGAGCGGTGGATGAGTGGATGAGGCTCGCTACAGCCATGCAAAAGCCAGAGAGTTTCCACACACCCATTGATCCATTATCACAGGGCAATGATGTGTCAGGGACTGGCTAGATACTGAAGAGTGGGCACCGGGAGAAGCGGGGTGGAGACTGACTTGGAAAAAGCCCTCAGTGATCTGCAGGATCCTGTAACAGCCAGGAGATGAGAGTCAGAGGCAGGAGAAGCTCTTACCCTCCAAGATTTCTCTGCTGAAGATAAAGGTAAAGGGACCCCTGACCATTAGGTCCAGTCGCGGATGACTCTGGGGTTGTGGAGCTCATCTCGCTTTACTGGCCGACGGAGCCTGCGTACAGCTTCCGCATATTGTAGTCCCAAAACATATGGAGGGCCGAGTTTGCCCTGGGGCTCACCTAGGAGTAGCTGAGAGACGCAGGACTGGCTGACATGCCTTTTCCAGGTTTGTAAGTGTACTTTTGACAATAAAGAGTTTATTCCCCACTCTGGGCATGCCTTGCCTGGCAGCGCCGTAACATGACGGAATTCCAAAAGCACCTGGCCAAGGCGAGGAGTGGGGTTTGTGAGGGGCGTGGCCTGGTAGGGGGTGTGGCCCAAGGAGAGTCCAGAGAGCCATATTGCAAGGACTGGAGGGCCACCTATACCTGCCTCTGGTATATTAGGTAAGGATGAAAATTTGGCAGGCTTCGGGTTCATGGAAGATGTTGTTTCTTTAGCAGATAGCAAGTGGAGCAATTAGTCTGCATATTCTGGTTAGAGCAACCCATTTCAGCACCTGCCAGGTAAGAGCCTGCAGCATCACTCACCTTTGCAGCATCTTCTCTCAGTGTCCCCGCACTGACCATTGTGTCCGCTAGGAAGGAGAGAGCATTCCCTGTCTTGGCATTGCCCCCCCTGTAGAGCAGGTCTCGGACAGCCACCAGCACCTCCTCAATGGTGATGTAGTCCGTCAGATCGATACTTACTCTGGTGGCAGGAAGGCAGTCCCCGGATAAAACAAAGGGAAACAGAGTTATTTCCAGACAGAGAAATCAAATATTGGTTTTTTCAATTGTGGCTTTTAAAATTAATTAACCGAGTCCTTTAACTCGTTGCCTGTAGCTAAAAGGATGTGTTGTGAAACCTCAGCAATGGTGCCATTTTGAGAAACCGCAAGAAAGGCAGTAGGTTTTGTTGCAAAAGGGCACTACCATTTAATTCATTGCCGTTTGTTTGTTTGTTTGTTTGTTTGTTTAATTTGTGTTCCACCCCCACCCCCAAATCTGCAGATCTCAGGGCAGTTCACAGCATAAAAATACAATATAAAAGCACATAATTCATAATGAAAACAAGAACAAACAACAACCAATAACCCCCCTCTCCCATAAGCACATTGAAAAGGGGTTTAAGATGTTAATCAGCCCAAGGCCTGGTTGAAGAGGAATGTTTTTGCCTAGTGCCTAAAGGTGTATAATGAAGGCTCCAGGCAAACCTCCCTGGGGAGAGCATTTCACAGACTGGGAGCCACTGCAGAGAAGGCCCCGTTCTCGTGTTGCCACCCTCCGGACCTCTCATGGAGGGGGCACACAAAGAAGGGCCTCAGAAGATGATCGCAGGGTCAGGGTAGGTTCATATGTGGAGGGGTGGTCCTTGAGGTATTGCGGTCCTGAGCTGTTTAAGGTTTTATGGATCAAAACCAGCACTTTGAATTGGGCCCAGAAACTAATTGGCAGCCAGTGAACTCAGCCCAGGATTGGTGTAATGTGCTCAAACCATCTTGCCCTGGTGAGAAACCTGGTCACCAAAATCTGCACCAGCTGAAGTTTCCAATCCGTCTTCAGAGGCAGCCCTACATACAACACGTTGCTGTAATCTAATTTAGAGTTTAACAGAGCATGGACTACGGAAATTAGTCCAGAGAGAGGTGCAGCTGGCCCACCAGCCAAAACTGATGGAAGTCACTCTGTGCCACCGAGGCCACTTGAGCCTCAAGACACAGCAAAGGACCCAGAAGTACCCCCAGACTGCATTCCATCTCCTGCCTACTTTATTGAGTCCCAAACATACTAAATCCCACATCGCCCTTGGGCTTGTGAATCATCGCTTTTTTTCTTAGAAGCTGGAATCTTTGTGAACATTCCGTAACACCCCAACCACTGAGCAAATAGTTAGAGGAGCCCCCTTTTTACATACTGAAGCGAGACCTCCTAAAATACGTGTAAGGTCCATGTGGTGGTTGCTCACGAGTAATGAGGCAAGAGTCCAGCCTGTCTTTTAACAGGTTTATTGTGCATGCTATGTATTCTGAATTCTGGTGCTGGAGGAGGCTCTTGAGAGTCCCATGGACTGGAAAAAGATCAAACTTATCCATCCTTAAAGAAATCAGCCCTGAGTGCTCACTGGAAGGACAGATCCTGAAGTTGAGGCTCCAGTACTTTGGCCACCTCATGAGAAGAGAAGACTCCCTGGAAAAGACCCTGATGTTGGGAAAGATGGAGGGCACAAGGAGAAGGGGACGACAGAGGATGAGATGGTTGGACAGTGTTCTCGAAGCGACTAGCATGAGTTTGGCCAAACTGTGAGAGGCAGTGAAGGATAGGGGTGCCTGGCGTGCTCTGGTCCATGGGGTCACGAAGAGTTGGACACGACTGAACAACAGTGTACAGTGCAGAGCTACGATTCCATGTCTGTATCAATCACTCGCAGAATCTGGAAGTGGCCCCTTCTGGTTGTGACCCCAACATAAGAATTTCGGCACCCCCAGTCTCCGCCTCCCCTCTTTGCGTTTCACCCCTCTGCGCGGTTCAGGCGACGGAAATGGCGTGCCCCCCTCCTTGCCTGCTGGGCGAGGGGAGTGCAGGGTCTCTCCAGCGTCCCCAGAGCCCCTACGCTCATGACCCCTGGTTTCCTGCCCTTCCCCACTGGAGACGTCGCTGTTTCCCCCGCTGGAGGAGGTGCTGCTATTCAAGTGGGGGCGGGGCTCCCTGTAGCCTCCCAAGAGCCCTTCCACCACCTTGCGCTGAACCGGGGACAGTTCCCTGACAATACGGATAGAAAATAAATCATAGGAGCAAGGGGGCCAAGAAGTGGGAAAGTGATGCGCACCTTGGTTTGTCCCCATAGAGCACCACACTCAGGCGGACACCCGCCTTTCCCACCACCACGTTTTCAAACGTCCGTATGATGGTGTAAACGAATTCTTTGATCAGCTGGAAGTTGCTTTCCCCGATGCTCCATGATTCGTCCACGAGGAACAAAATGTCCGCAGTCTCCGCTGTGCTGCAGGCTGCAGCGAGAGAAAGACAAAGCCGATGAGAGGTCATTGCTGCATAAAAGAACCTCTGGATGTCCATTTTTGGGGGGGTATAATTTTTTTTAAATTTGATTTTAAACAGTATAAACATACAACAACAAAAAACAATTCAAGATCCAAATATTGAGATTACCCCGAATGTCTTGACTCTCCCCCACACACCAGCCCTTCCATGGGTCCTAACGGTATTATTATTTACAACTGCATATCAATACTTATCCAATTCTTAATCCTTCTAAATTATCCACACTTTACAAGTGTGGTTAAAATCCTGCTAATGTTTGAACCTGCTTACAGTGGTCTCGTAAATAAATTATTTAAAAATTCCCATTCCTTATTAAAGTTCTTTTCTTCTGGATTTCCGAGCTCCCCTGTTAATTTTGCCATTTTGGCATAGTCCATCAACTTGGTTTGCCATTCTTCTCTGGTTGGGTTAGATTCTCCCTTCCATCTCTAGGCTGCTGTTGACGCATACATAAACAATCTTTTCTGTTCCTTTGGTATCTCAGTACCTATAATCCCTAGTAGAACCTCTGGATATCCTGGCCACATCTGCACCAGGGGCGTCTTACCCATAGAGGCAAGTGGCGCAGGGCGCCAGGGCACCAAGTTCTGGAGGGAGCCAAGGAAGAGGCGGAGGCTGGACGCGGCACCTCCTGGCATCAGACCGCTGCCGTTGTCCGCTTCCGCCATGCCGCGCCGAAGTAGCGCGCATCCGGAGCCTCCATCTGCCATGGGCACCGCAGCACGAAGCGGCCAGCTGAGCCGGGAGGCGCCGTGTCCAGCCTCCACCTCTTCCCCACTGGAGGAGCCGCCTTCCAGCCGCTGCCCGTCTCCTCCAGCCGCGGCGGCAGCGCCACCCTCCCTAAAAAACTCTGAGAAGGGGGGGGCGCGCCGGAGGGAGCTTTGCACCACGGCACCGGATATGCTTAAGACGGCTCTGATCAGTACAATATATAAAGTGCTTTTGTGCCATTTTTAACATCATGGCTTCCCTCCTCTAGGAACAGTGCTGTCAAGTATCCCGTTTTCCCCGGGAATCTCCCTTATTTCAAGCAGTTTCCGCTGCTATCCCTTATTTTTTATATCCCTTTAATTTCCCGTTTTTTCAAAGGAAGCAGCTCCTCTCCCTCCCCCTGCTGGCCAGGGACTGGGAAGACCTCGCCTCCTTGCAGCCTCAAAGCAAGCGGGAGCCATTTCCCGCGCTTACAGGCGTCGTAGCCCACGGGCAGCGTTTCCAAAATACAGTAAGCCTACTGCGCGCGTTCACACCAGTGCCGCCCACTTTTGCTTCTGGCTCCGCCCACCACTGCCATGTGACTGTCCCCGGGATAGGTGAGGCTGCTGATCCCTTATTTTGAAATCCGAAACTTGACAGCTATGTCTAGGAATCCTGTGCACTGTAGTTTGTCAAGGGTGTTGAGAGTTTATAGGAGGGATTGAAACCCATGACAAGTATAAGAGTGATTTGTCGTCGCAAAATAAGAATGGATAAACATGAAGAAATCTGGAATGAATATTTAAGTGATAAGGCGGACAGTGGTGGGAGGTAGAGGGAGGCGAGAGAGGTGGGGAAACAGTGTTGTAAAAAAAAAGGTGTAGTCATAGGTATATCAGTGTATTTAAATTTGAATTGTCAAACTGTGTTATTATTGTTGTTATGGTTTTTATTGTTTGTGTTTTTTGTGGTTGATGCTTATATCAAAAAAAGATGATGATTATTATTATTTTTAAAAAGAGTGCTTTGAATGTAGGCTGCAGGTGTGACCTCAAGTGACCCCAGGTTGTGAGATAATCAAATAAAGAAAATGTGAAAAGGAGGGGATGTGGCCCTCCATCTGAAAAGGATCCCTCGCCCCTCAACTAAATGTGGGAGCCCATTAAAAAAACTGGGTCAGTTTCCACAAGCCTTGACTCTTAAAAAAAACCAACCAGAGTGAGATTGGAAAGGAGCAAAATTACACACACACAGATTCCCCAGCGGAGCTGATTTCACCTGGATTCTGTCCACGAAAGATCATTCATCCAGACAGTGAAATCCAATTAGAATAGATTAAGCGCTTTAAGAGCTGGAAAATGCTTTGTCATTGCTTTAAATGGCGTTTCCGTGATCTGTAGCTGCAGGGCAAACGTGGCTCTATTAAATGGCTGGGAGGCCTGGATACCTGCCTGCCTGGTTGCCTTGCCTAAGAGCAAAGCCAGAGACTGCTGCCACGCCTTCCCCCTCTCCCGCCGCCCCTGGCCCAGCCCACTGCTGCCTTCTTACCTTGTCGTCGACTCCTCCGACCAGCCCGCAGCTCCAGCAGCAGCCAAGCACCTCCGGGACAGGCGCCAAGGAGGGAAACTGCTGTGGTCTGTTGCTGCGCCTGTGCGGCCTCGGCCTCCGGAGGGCGGGCCGCTGGCCAGGTAAAGAGAAGTGGGCGGGCGCAGGCTGGCCAGCGGCGCCCCCTTCATTTTGGCGCCCTAGGCAGCTGCCTAGTTCGCCTAAATGGACGCGCCGGCCCTGGCCCTGGCAGCTGTCACCTGTCCCATACACGTTCTGCTCACGGTGACTGTTAGGCATGTGAGGGGCTGCCTTATACCAAGTCAGGAACTGGTCCATCTAACTCAGTGTTGTCTACACTGACCGGCAGTGGTTCTCCGGGGATTCAGGCAGAGGTCACCCCCAGCCCAACCTGGAGATGCTGGGAATTGAACCTGGGACCTTCTGCGTGCAAAGCAGATGCTGTGTCTCCTGAGCTACGGCCCCCTCTCCAAAGAGGAACATTTAAAAAGTTGCCTTATACTGACTCAGGCCATTGATCCATTTCACTCATTGATCCATCTCACTGATTGACAGCGGCCCTCTGGGATTTCAGGCAGTTTTCACCCCACCCCACCCTAGCTCTACTTGAGATCATAGAATCATAGACTGTAGAGTTGGAAGGGACCCCAAGGGTCATCTAGTCCAACCCCCTGCAGTGCAGGAATCACAACTGCCTGAAAAAGGAACCCCACGCTCATCCGTGTGGACCCCCAACCCCTTCAACTCATTCTCTATTTTGTTCCGCGCCACAAAGAATCGCATGGTGCATTGCCGGCCCCCTCCTGCAACAGAAATGCCAACTCGAGACAGCTATATTAATCACAAGGGGGAATATGATTTTATTTGAGAATTTCCTCGCGCCTCTTAGATTACCCGGCTTCATAAATCAAAAGGTTGGCAGGGACACTCGCAGGCGCTGATTTATGGCGCCCTTCCCGGCTCTGAATTAAACAGCATTATAGTCAAGTATACAGTATTGGCTTAATTGACAGTTTGGAATTTAATATGTTTGAGTTCTGGAGTGGCCGCCAAAGCTTCCGTTTCACTCTTCTGACAGGCACCCCAAAATTCAAAGGTGTGCTCTGGAATAGGGGTGACTACCCTTTTGGGGGATGGCTGAGGGTCATCCTGATGGGTGTCCAGCCTTCTGAATGTGTCAGGGCGCCAGTTGCTAAGATTAATAAGTGGGGAGTTGAGAAACTTGTCTCTGCCCACCCACCTAAAGCTCCGAAGGCCTAAATTACTCCAGTCCAGTTCAGGGGCAGAGGGGTGCCCCATGCTTTTGCAAGAGGGGTGGAGACAGGTGCCGATCCTTTGGCATCACCACCAGAAGCAGAACAGAATTAGAGGCGAGAGCCTGAGAGCCTCAGGTCATTTGGTCTTGGTGGGCCTGATCCAAGGCAGGTCACAAATGATTCCTACCTTGGAAGGGATTTGACAAGTTTTGGTGCTGACCTTTAAAGCCCTAAACGGCCTCGTCCCAGTATACCTGAAGGAGTGTCTCCACCCCCATCGTTCAACCCAGACACTGAGGTCCAGCTCTGAGAAGTGGAGGTTACAGGGAACCAGGCAGAGGGCCTTCTCGGTAGTGGCGCCTGCCCTGTGGAACGCCCTCCCATCAGATGTCAAGGAAATACAACTATCTGACTTTTAGAAGACATCTGAAGGCAGCCCTGTTTAGGGAAGTTTTTAATGTTTGATGTTTTATTCTGTTTTTAATCTGTTGGCCGCTGCCCAGAGTGGCTGGGGAAACCCAGCCGGATGGGCAGGATACAAATAAATTATAATGGCGCCTGTCCTGTGGAACACCAACTATCTGACTTTTGGAAGACATCTGAAGGTAGCCCTGTTTAGGGAAGTTTTTAATGCTTGATGTTTTATCACATTATTATTATTATTATTATTATTATTATTATTATTATTATTATATAATATTCTGGGAGCCGCCCAGAGTGGCTGGGGAAACCCAGCCAGATGGGCAGGTATAAATATATTATATTATATTATATTATATTATATTATATTATATTATATTATATTATATTATATTATATTATATTATATTATATTATATTAATTTATGATGATATGATCCTTGAGTCCCTTCCAACTCCACAATTCTATGATTCTGTTATTCCTCCTTCCCATTTTAGACCACCTTCTCAGCAGGTGCCCAACACGGTTTACAATGAAACTGATTGCCACAGAACCACTGAAATAAATAAATCCAAACCATAGTAGTTCAGTCAACCCCTCAGTAAGGCTAATAAGACAATCCAATGGTGGACATACTCAAGAGTAGACCCCCCCTTAAATGAATGGGCATGACTGGCTTGGGGTTCATGAGCTTCAATAGTTCGACTCTGTGTAGAACGTACTTGGATACAACACAATGTCCAGGGCAAAAGCTGGACTCCATTATCTCCAAGACTCGTGTTGCTCGGTCCACATTTCCCAGTCTTTTCCATACAGCGAGATTGGGGTGGGGGGAAGCAAGCAAGTCTCCCCGAGGAAGGAATCGCCATAGCAAATACGCCCACCCCCCCTAAGAACACACCAGCACCTCAGATAAGGATAGGCGAGTCTGTCCATTTTGCTTTGCCTGCCACACCTGAGGAGATCTGAGCATACCTTCTGGCGGAGTCGATGCTTCGTACTGGGCCACAACAGCTGCTAGAAGGAGGAAGAACTTGACACACGGTGCTTTCATCTTCCTACCGTAGAAACCCGTCTTGGGACAGAGGTATCATTGGAAAGAACGCAAAGTCAAGTTTCTGCAACAGAAAAAAGAGGGTTTGTTACAACAGCCCCCACTGGCTAGTCTTTTTCCGGGCAGTGGTACCTCGGGTTAAGAACTTAATTTGTTCTGGAGGTCCGTTCTTAACCTGAAACTGTTCTTAACCTGAGGTACCACTTTAGCTAATGGGGCCTCCCGCTGCCGCCGCACGATTTCTGTTCTCATCCTGAAGCAAAGTTCTTAACCCGAGGTACTGTTTCTGGGTTAGCAGAGTCTGTAACCTGAAGCGTCTGTAACCAGAGGTACCACTGTGCTTGTTTTGACCTATAAAGCCTTGAATGGCTCAGGATCCCTCAAGGATCACATCTTCCCATTGGAACCAACCTGGACCCTGCGCCCACCACCTGGGTGGGGTAGTGTGGTGTAGTGGTTAAGAGCGGTGGACTCGTAATCTGGTGAACTGGGTTCGCGTCTCCGCTCCTCCACATGCAGCTGCTGGGTGACCTTGGGCTAGTCACACTTCTCTGAAGTCTCTCAGCCCCACTCACCTCACAGAGTGTTTGTTGTGGGGAGGAAGGGAAAGGAGAATGTTAGCCGCTTTGAGACTCCTTCGGGTAGTGATAAAGCGGGGTATCAAATCCAAACTCCTCCTCCTCCTCCTCCTCCTCCTCCTCCTCCTATCATCCTCTTCCTCCTCCTCCTTCCTCATGTGCCTCCTTTGCAAGAGGTCCAGAGGGTGGAACAGGACTGGTTAGGGGGCATATGTCAGGGAACGGCAGGACGCTGCTAAGTGTGCACTGGGAGAAAGGCAGCTGGGGTCTAATTTGGGAGAGGGGGCTAGTGGTTTGTGGGGAACTGTGCCAGCCAAGAGGCAAGAGGCAGAGGGAGCTTCAGAGTTGGAGGGTGGAGAACAGTATGTGTCAAGAGAAGAGGAAGAAGCAGGTCAAGGAAGTGAAGGTCCAGATGATTCCCTGCTGTCCCCCAGAACCAGCGGTGGATTGAAAAGGGAGGAGTAGAGGAAGTTTCCCCGCAGGCGCAGTCTCTGGCTGCAGGCAGGCAGGCCATCAGGGGAAGGTACACAAACTGGTGGAGGGGACATGCCCCCTGTTGCTGCAACCGCTCCATGCAGCGCAGACCTGGGAATAGCTGCCTAGCCATGAGATTGGTGTGCCTAGATCTCAAGAGTTGTAGATGCTACTGTGTTATCTCTGACAATAAAGAGCTGGCCATGTGCCGTGGGCATTCCTTTGGCTGGGAAGTGCCCTTGGCAGCATGGCCCAGGCAAAGTCCCAACCGAGCGCCGGATAGAGAAGACTTGGAGGACCACATTTAGCTCCTGGTTCTCCACAGCAATTTGCAAGGTGGACATTGCTGTGCCTCTTAATCACCAGTAGAGGTCAGCAGTGCAATGCAGTGGACCTCACCTGACCTCCCAACAGGGGCATTGCTGTAGCTTACTGGGAAGGGGAGGGTCGATTGGTGGTGAGGTTGGTGCGGTGCAAACACACCGGTGGAGCCAACCTGCTTGCACCATGCGGACCTCACCCCTGGTAAGCTGCAGTGATGCTAAGTGCCACAGCATCACAAGCCTCTACTGGCGGGAACCGAATCATATCCATACTAATTAGAACTTCTAGTGTCTCCTGCATTGCTTAGCCCTTTGAACTCATTTTATAAAACCCACAGTTTTTCTTCTTTCTGAACTCATGATCCACACACATGCACACTCAGGTGACCACTTCATGCAAGGCAAACTCTGCCCCACAAAAGTTTATGCCGTAATAAATCTTTAAGGTGCCAAAGGACCCTTTATTGTTTCAGCTTCCATCGCGGCAAAAGGGAAGGGCATTTTAAGAGTTGCAAAAAAATGAAAATCAAAATCCATTGGGGAATGGGAACCATTTCAACAAACAGAAGGGCTTCAGATGGCATCTGAGCAATGCCCTTGATCTTTTATTGCTCCTTGCAAATGGTTATTGGGGGCAGCTTTCCCTCTGTTTTTATAGGGCTCTGTAAAAGTCACCCTGACACCCTATATAATGTTATGCTGGCTTGAGTACGATATGCTCCCAAGTGAAGTCAGCTGCGAGAGAACAGAACCAGATCTTTAGCATTTGAGAAACACTCGTTGAAAACTCATTAAAAACATTTCTTTAAAAAACAGACGAACGCCAAATCTCTCTTTCAGCCAAAAGGAGGATAGCAGCAATACGGCATTAATCCAGCGACGGTGCAAACATTCTCAAGTTCTGAGAAGAGTTTAGCTTGTTCATAGAATTGACTTGGTAGAGATGGTCAAATTTATCCCTTTCAGCTTTCCAGGTCTTAAGTGCAAGCGTAAGATTTTTTTAATCCTCGTGAAAATTCATCTGCATCTTAGTGCAAACTTCTCTGAAAGTATTTTAATATTACCCATGAAGTACATACTTGCAAAGCAGTTTCCCCTGGTGTAATGGGCTGCATCCAGCTAAGCTGTTCCATTCGCTCAGCAACCTCTGCTTGCTCAGCAAAACCTCCTTTCCCTCTCTCCTATCCAAAAATAACTTCACTGGAGGGCTGGCAGAAACTCCAGGAGAGATTTGTTGGCATCCGTCTGCCTTGAGAGACAATGTAGTGTGCCTCTGGGGGCGAAGCCAAACTGCTGGAGAATCACAGCGGCTGCTGTGGCTGCAGAGACCGGTCACTCGTAACTCCTGCTTCCCGCATTATTTTTACTGCATTAGCAGCACCAAAGGGACCTCATCGGGGTGCAAGCCTGGGCGGTGTGTCTGGAAGTCCAGGGCTGCCCAGACGACAAAACCCGCATCTCGGACTGGCTGATGTGGCCTAAAGGAAATCAGAGCAAGACGTTTGGCACCAGCTTGGCTGCAGGAGTTGCTGGAAGGAGGCGTACGAGGCGCCATCCAACTGTCTTAGGGACTCCACTCCAGATTTGTGTAGGATTTACCCGTTAGCCTTTTCTTCTCCCAAATATATCCCACAAGGCAGCTATGTTGTACCTTGCTGAATATCCTGACCTTGGACGGCTTTCTTACAGATAGCCCGTTGTTGTAGTGCTAAGATTGTTTTCAAACATTTTGTGCCATGACTCTTAAAGAGCGGCGGAAGACGGAACCAGAAGCCTACCCCTATCCTAAGGCTTAGTTCAAAAATGCTGAATTTGTCCTGCTAGATCAGGACAAAGACCCACCTAGTCTAACACTCGGTTCTCGGTGGCTAACCAGATATCCCAACAGGAATCCCAATAGCAGTTCCTGAAAGCAACAGCAGAAATCTCCCCATCTGTGATTCTCAACAATTGGCATTCGGAGACATGTTGTCTCTGATAGTGTCCGCAGTCACTCTGGCTAGGAGCCATTGATAGTCGGGTCCTCCTTACCAGCTGTGCTTAGAGCAGCTTTCACCAACCTGGTGCCTTCCAGATGTTTTGGACTACAACTGCACTCAGCCCCAGCCAGCACAGGTAGGCGGAAGCTGGCGTCTGGAATCCAGAGACAAAAGGCTAGAGTTACGCACAGGCTGCGACAGGCCGCCATCTTGTTTGCAAACCAGGTGCACACTTTCGTCAGCGGGAGCACCTGGGGAGTATTTGCCTGGGGAGAAAATCGAGGGGGTGTGGCAGCCGAGAGATCTGCCAGAATATTCTCTCCCAGCTTTTGAGCAGACCAAGCCTGAATCCCAGGCCCGGCAAATCCCACACAAGGTTTGCTTTTTTTTTTTTTACACTGGAGAGCGAAAGCAAATAACTAAGTCGGATAGAATCGCTTGAAACGTGGCTCCGGGGTTGATTGTAAAAATGACATTTCCACTCACTCAAGCTGACAGCCGCATTTGCTGAGAGGATGTGATCATGCACAAATTTGCCCCGAGCTGGTTTCTGGGCTGACTGCTTGGATCCTGCGCTGGAATGAGCAGGAGGAGGAGGGGAACAAGATTTCCAATAATACCCTGTGTTCGGGGAAGACCTCTCTCCCTGCTCTCCTAAAGGACATAAGATGGCAGTGTGGTGTAGTGGTTAGAGTGATGGACTAGGACCTGGGAGGACAGGGTTCAAAAACACACTCAGCCATGAAGCTCACTGGGTGACCTCAGTCCAGTCCCTGCCTCTCAGCCTAGCTGTCACGGACTGGTTGGAGGCAGAGGAATGGTGGGAGGAACCTGCTGGGGGGCCACCAAGGGAAGAAGGCTCAGAGCCTGAGCAGTGGTGGTGGGACGATGGTGAGTGGTTGGAGGGAGAAGACTGGGAAGAGGATGTGTCAGAGGCTGTAGAGGTAACAGGGCTTGGGGACCTGGGAGAGTCTGTGGAAGAGAGAAGTCCAGAATCAAAGGCAGAAGCTGAAGCAGGAGACGAAGGAGACCAAGAGGCAGAGATGAGTTTCGCCAGTGAACAGTCATGGGTCTCTCCACCTTTTGCTGTGACAAGCTCCCTTCCCCACTTGTCTCCCAGAACCAGAAGAGGCATGAAAAGGATGGAAGAGAGGTTGGTTGCATGTAGGCACCGTCTCTGCTTGCTTGGAAAAAGCCCTGGAGGAGGCTGAGGACTCTAGAGGAGCTGGCCACTGATGCTGCGAAGCCCGGCCCCCTTCCAACAAATATGTAAAGGTAAAGGGACCCCTGACAGTTAAGTCCAGTCACGAACGACTCTGGGGTTGCGGCGCTCATCTCGCTTTACTGGCCGAGGGAGCCACGTTTGTCTGCAGACAGTTTTTCCAGGTCATGTGGCCAGCATGACTAAGCTGCTTCTGGCGAAACCAGAGCAGCACACAGAAACGCCATTTACCTTCCCCGGAGCAGTACCTATTTATCTACTTGCACTGGTGTGCTTTCGAACTGCTAGGTTGGCAGGAGCTGGGACCGAGCGACGGGAGCTCATTGGCAAGGCCTAGGCTCAGTGGTTTAGACCACAGTGCTACCCTCCAACAAATATACAAGGGGCTAAAGACATCTCGGCCCCCTAGAGTTGGCACATCTGCCTCTGACTGTGGAGGTAGAGCATAGCCATCAGGACTCGTAGCCATTGATAGCTTCTTCCATGAATCTGTACTAACCTATTTTAAAGCTATCTGAGTTAGTTTCCATCACTGCCTCCTGCAGTTCCACAGTTTAACTCTGTGCTGTGTGAAGAAGGACTTTCTTTGAAGAAGAAGAGTTTGGATTTGATATCCCATTTTATCACTACCCTAAGGAGTATCAAAGTGGCTAACATTCTCTTTTCTCCCCCACAACAAACACTCTGTGAGGTGAGTGGGGCTGGGAGACTTCAGAGAAGTGTGACTAGCCAAGGTCACCCAGCAGCTGCATGTGGAGGAGCGGAGATGCAAACCCGGTTCACCAGATTATGAGTCTACCACTCTTAACCACTACACCACTCTGGCTCTCTGATCCGGGCTTGTGTTTTTATGCTCCTGATTTTTCCTTCATGCCCCACTCATAAGCTTCTAAGTGGGGCAGGGTTTGCTGGAAATGCAATGTAGGGTCAAGATGCATTCATCATGCTTCTTACATTTCCTTGATATTTCCTACACTCTGTTTTGGGGATTGAGCACACACCCCTATAGGAAAGCTCTCCTGCGTTCAGGGAGCCAGTGTGGTGTAGTGGTTAAGAGCGGTGGACTTGTAATCTGGTGAACCGGGTTCG